>VWPW01000395.1:0-22812 GCA_013389825.1 Crypturellus undulatus
CTCTAATCACCGTGTGTAGCACAAGGTCTTCGTTGCAGCTGTACATCCCCTGAGTCATTAAGAATGATGACTTCTGGTTTAGGCATTCCCAGCAAGAATTAGCAGCGTGAGTAATCCCTTCCTTGGTAAGAAGAGTTGCAGGCTTAGCAGGAATGCTGAGTGATGGAGAAGTGAGTAGAGCAAAAGGTGGCAGAGGAGTAAATCCCTTTCAAGGTCTCTTCATCCAAATGTCTTCCCTAGGAATCATTTTCTTTTTTTACTATTGTAATCAAATTTTAAATAATCGTGTTAGGATGTAAGGTCTGTTGTAATTTTCCTTTCAGTGAAACTCATTAGTAATGATGTGGTTGTGTATAGCTATTTGCACTGCAAAGTTGGCCTTCAGGATTGACACTCTAAAGATATTTTTTTCTTCAGGTTCACAGGGGCCTCCTAATATCAGGCCTCAGATGTTGTTTTAGCAGTATATACGCATGCCAGATATTCTTTGTGCACATCCTAAACTGAGGAAAGATGAGCTCCAGGTCTGAAAAGCAAATTTATTTACTTTTTTATACATACAAACATTTAATTAATTTCAGATCTTTTTGATGAGATGTAGATCAGAGTCCCTGCATGCTAATCTTAGCCCTCTATAAAATATGCGCAAGCACTGAACAGAAATTACAAATGCCCACGTTTACCTTGGGCAAAAAGGGGTTTAAAAGCAAATGCTTCTTTCTGCAATTCCCCCCTCTATGAATCCCCCGTAACACAGGAAAACGCTCTGCTTGCAGAAATCTGTCACTGGTGGCAAGTGTCCTAGTTGCTGCAGGCCCGCACACGAGGCTTGGGGAAGGACGGGCTCCCAGACACCGTTTGCTGCCTGAATTTTATAGTTCTGGGGGTTTTGCTTTTATGGCTCTGCGGCAGCTCTGGGCCCTGGCCCTGCAAGCGCCTTCGCTATCTGAAATGAAACATTAGGAGGGTTTTTTCAAGGTGTGATTTAGTTTCCCCCAGGAGACAGGAGCAATGTAAAAGGAGGGTGCAGAAGCTGAAATACTGTTTGTTTCTTAATTGATTTCTTCCCAAGGAACTTGAAAAGGAAGGAAATTCAAATAGCTGCTGAAAGGAGAGTTCTGTTATCTACTTCTGTAACCCTTATTCTCCAAGGTTTGGCGAGCGTTTATAGATCTCTCTGCTGAGCTCTATTTTTGGCACCAAAATATTGGTTGTGGTTTGCATAACCATGTGATTCACTTCAGTAGCTGCTTGCAAGAGAACTGAAGTTATTTCTGTTTTTTTGAATGCAATTAATTTTACACGTGCTAACTTTCCCTATTCCTTATGGAAAAATTCTCTTGAAATGTGGAATATAGCAAAATTTTTGTTCACTCTGGAGGGATATAAGAAGGGACTTGGGGGAGGGAGTCTAATTTCAAAAAGAAAAAAGGAAAGTTTTTCAATTCCTAAGAGGCAGAACTAAAATTACTTTTTCTTTTCCACCAAAAAACCCTATAAAACTCCAGAGGAAGCACTTTATATGAAAACTCTTGAAAAAAAAACCCACTGCAGAATGTTGATCATCACTACTCTGCTCTCCTCCTCTGCTTGCCCGAGGCAGGACACACTGACCAAATCTTCCCTGAGAGCAGTGGTCCAAGCCCGGGAGATACTGTGGAGCCCTTCACATTCACAGCACCCTAGTAAATGTAGAAGTTGGTGGATTAACAAGCAGGTTCAAGCCAAAAGCTTCCTGGGGCTCCCTCTCTTCCTCCTCTGAGAGGAGGCATTTCCTTCTGCCTTCATATTTCGTAATGGGCGTTAGTGCAGACAGAAACAAAAAGTGGGAATGTGAAAAACCTGGGATGAATCAGAGGGGGCCGAGGGCTTCCCTTTGATCCCGCTGTGACGGACTGCGGTTCTGCGGACGGGGAGGAAGGGCTGGTAGCCTGGGGTGACAGCAAGGCTGGGGGCTAGAGGAAATGCTGTTTAATTCCAAGCCTTGTTAGGAAGACCAAGCAGGCAGGACCTGCAATGCTCTTCTCATAGCCCAGACCTTTCTCAAACGCACTTTCAGGTGCAGATACGAGCGTTTGGGAAGTCACCGTCCTGTTCTGTCTTGTGACGGGCTTTGGTGCTGCTTTCTTGGTGCTTCATGGGGCACATGACAGCCAAGCAAGGAGATGGGGCTGGTCTAACTCGACCGTGAGCCCAGGTGGCCTCTGGCTTTCCCAAGTGGAACAGGTTCCTTCCACATACTATAATCCCGATGGATGAAGTTTGCTTAAAAAGTTGAAATGCATCTAAAAACTAGAGCACTTGTCCTCAGGCTCTTCTAGGAATGGCAGTGTCTTGTTATTCTTTCTGTTCCTTGTTTTATTTTCCCTGTTTCCTGTTTGTTTTCCCTGTTTTCCCTGGGCCGAGGAGACGATGGCCTCGGTGCTTGGTCATCCCTGCGCCCGCGTCCGGCTCGGGCTTCCCCACCGCAGACGGACACGAGGGGGAAAGAACAAAGCGACCGCGTCTGTCCGGGGGCTACAGGCCGTCTCCGTGCGGCACCATCTGTTCTGCAACCACATGAAAACCAGCAAGCTCCTTGGAAATGGCACAAAATATGCTCAAAAGCCAGGGAAAAGGCGGATGTGGAAGTAAGCTGCTGCACATTGACAGTTGATTGTTGAACAAAACAAAGTTGAAGGAGAAAAATATAGAAAGGAAAGCCACCTTTGCACCCCCATGGAGCAAATTCCAGCACGCGTCCTTGTGTCTATAGATTTTCCCCTCCGTCTTCCCTCCTCCTTTGGGGTATTCATTTTTTTCACATTAGCTCTGCTCAGCAGAGCTGAGAAAAGTTCAGAGATGCTGCAGTAAAGCAGGAATCCAAACCGCTCCTCCCTGCGGGACTGGTAAGATGGATGGGTCCCTGTCTCCGATGCTGAGGGCCTCAGCGGTGCCGCTGCTCTCCCGGCCCGTGGCCGCAGGCGCAGCTGCAGTGCAGCACGCAGCTGTGCATCGCTTTGCGAAAGCCGGGAACTGCAGACAGTGTGAAAAACAGTAAAATCTGGAGAACTTTTTAAAACAACTTTACAGCTTTGTGGGATTGCTGCTTCCCCCGAATTCAGACAGAACCTGTGAAATTCCAGTTGCGCTAAATTCATCACTGGGTGCAATTAAGAGACTGGCTGGTGGCTACTGGTGGCTGCATGGGGTTAGTGACGCCCTTAGGGCACTGGTTTTGTAAACCGAGCCCCCCCCAGCATGGCTGAAAGTTCCAAAATGTGATTTGAGACCTGCGGAAGGAGCGGGTTGAACTCGTGCATCTCCGAAGACTTGATCGTCTTTGGCCATGGGGCAACTACACTGTCACAAGAGGTGCCAATACCACGAAACCGCAGCACAGGCTTTGTAAAAGCAATAGCCCACCAGTATGAACTCAACTAGTAGATAAGAAGTAATATCACTAGTTAAAAAAATAAACTAAAAGAGATTTTCTGCTTGGGATCATCTGGGTATTTCCATCCAAGAAAGCCCTTTGGTTTGGCAGAAGTCCAGGGAAGTCCAGACCTGCTCCTGTTCTTCCTGGGCTACCCTGGGGTTTCTGAGGTTCTTGATTGTTCCTTTTAAAGGTCTTGAATTTGCTATCAGAAATCAGCCGGAGAATGGCAATAGTGCAGTTATTTTGTGATTCATTTTAGGCAGAGGGAGGCAAGTGGAAATCATGTTTTCATTTCACAATGAGAATATTAGTTAAATTAAGAGAGGGCTTTCAGATATTCTTTACTGATCTTTCTCATTCATGTTAAAATATACATTTAATGTCTTCAGCCCCTGCTCAAAAGAGACTGTTCTTGAGGTCCTAATCATTCTCCTTTAGCTTCTCTGGGCTCATCTGAGATTGCTTGCATTTGCAGATATTCTGAGTCCAGTGTTTGCAATGCAGCTATGCCATCAACTTGTATAACAGAATCTTAATTCCATTTGTCTTTGTCCTTTTCATCTATTTTTTAAGCATCCTATCATCTTCTTTTGTGATAGTTGACCTTGATTGTACAGTGAGGGGAAATCATTGCTGATTTTTCACACATCATCACCTGAGCAGGCACTTGTTAGTGAAGGACTTTGTATGAGGTGTGGGTTGGTTAAATAACCCCCACCAAAGTGTTTTAGTTTGCATTTTTTCAGTATTTTCATTTGATGTTTTTCTGGGTGCTCATCTCCTGATCTTGAATCGTGACTCATGGTAGCTCCAGATAGACAGAATAGAGTCCTGTCTCTAGACCAAGTTATTTAGCTATGAATTTAAAGAAGAAAGATGAGGATTTCATTAACCTTTGACCACCTGTGTAGATGTATGAAGCTCAACTGGCCGCTGGTCACACAACCACTTCTTGCCTCGAATGAGTTCATCTGTCCAGACTGTGATGCACATGAGCTGGTCTGAGCCTTGGTTTTCCACATTAGGAATTTTTCCATCAGGCACTAGACTGACCCCATGGCTGAGGGGTTTTCTCAGCAGTGTCCGGATGTCCTCAAGAAAGGGCAGAGATGTCTTGTCCTGTTGCCGGGTGTTTGTTCCTCCTCTTGGCAGGTGTTAGAGGGCCGATTGCAAAAGCTGACTTTGGTTTGAGTGGTGAGGCTGGTACGGATTATCTGGTAATTTCTTTTTAAAAAATGACATTTTTGCATTTGCAGAAGTTAACTGGCATTCTTACTATAGCATTTCCCCTGCTCCACATTTCTGGCTTGTAATTCTTTTGTAACTATATTTGGACAACTGACTTGGAGCAGTTTGCTAGCATTGTTTTGGCTCAAGAGCTACAACTGTTATTTTTTCTGTTGCAGTCTAAAGTAACAATGTCTATTTAATTATAATGCAATCTCATGAGTTTTACAGGCAACTTTAAAAAACAGAGCCATACCATTTTATGGAAGCCATGTGAAGTTTGGAAACTACCTCTTGAAGAACATCTCTGTTATTTTTTGTGATCATAGTCAGTGTTATCCAAATAAACATAAGATGTTTGTGAATTTGCCAGAGCTGATGGCTTCCACAGCCCTAACAGCTCTACTGGTGCGAACCACCGTACGTTGGTGCACTTTATTCTACTGGTGTGAACCAATCATCTGATTTCTAGTAGAGTTGAAACATTTACTGCCCGTTTTCTGCTTCTTTCTTTGCATTTGTTTTCCATTTGCTGTTATTTTCAGGACATTCATCCTTTATGGGCTCTGTTTGATGCAGTGTATGTTATGCCCAACTCTGCACATGTTCTTGCTACCTGTAGTTGCATCCTTCTACCTTTTGGGTGTGCATGTGGATATTTCTGGTTCTTCTGTGGTGTGTGGAGCTTGGTGGAAAGCTGGTGGTTACTGGAGGCACAGCCTGAAGAGCTGTTCTTTAATAAAGAAGGTGTTACTGAACTGCTTTATTGGTAGCTGCGGGCTAGGAGGGAACGGAGGAGAAAAATACCAGGAAAAGCACAGTACAGCAACTGAAAAATTGGGTGTGGACTCATTGAGGACAGGACAGCATCACATGAGCAGCCCTTCTGGGCAGGGCAGGAGGTTCCTGTGAGTTTGCATCTTGTTTGCAAAACGGGCTGCTAGTTTGTGGTTGTCTTTGGTGTTTTAGCATTAGTAGCCTTCTGTGTTCAAAACCTAAAATATTTCTTATTATGGGACTGGCCATAATATCTCAGGCTAAAATTCCTATCAGAATTTCCTTTTTATTGTTTCCTAATATATCTCAGTTTTTCCCCATCAACAATTCTTATTTTTCTCTATGTTTTCAAATCTTGGAGAGTAATCATATGCCTGCCTTCCTCTTTGTCATATAGACAAGCAGTACACATTAATTCTTTGATTTAATCCTCCTTAATAAGTCTCTTCCTCCAGGGATTAATTATTTTAGTTTCTGTACTGAATCTTGCACTTTGTTGACATCTTGTATTACTGAGCTCAGTATAAAATTGAAGGCTCATCTCTCATTAGGTTTTCATGCTCTCATTCGGATAACTCTTTTCCAGGTTCATTTTTCAATTTAGGGTAAGAGAAGGAAGGTTAAAGCAAGCCTCTTTCTAGAATATGATAAGGAAAACAAGTCATAAGTGGAGCAACTTTTTGGTGATTCTGGTTTCCCTTGTCCTTCTGTGTGTCCAGCTGAAGCAGGAGCAGTGTTTGGCAGAGAGGGCTCCACCTGACTGCTAAAGCTGGAGTTACCACCAAGGTCACCACTGGCTGCTAGGCTTGTTTTGGATTTTTTGCTCTTAGAGCAGTGCAAAGTGGGTGGGAAACACTCTCTGCTGCCAGGGTCTTCTGTCCCTCAAGGAGATCAGAAGAGGCAGGGCCAGGGAGACCTAGTTTGGCCAAAGTGCCACGTTGGTGCCTCTTGGGCGGTGATTTTGGGATGAGATTCCTGAGCCTGCTCTCTGTGTGGTTGCATGGGCACTAGGGTTGTGCAAGAGAGGGAGAAAGCACAGCTGAGATGGAGGAGGAAGAGGAAGAAGAAGAACAACATGTGACTTGAGCAGCCCAGACATCAGCCGGCTCGTGCTGCCCCGGCATTGAGGTCCAATACTCGTCTGGTGTGTGGCGTGTTGGTGCAGTGACATCCTCTAAAGGAAGGATTCGGACTTCCTATGATTCGTCAACATTAAATTTTAATTATTTAGATGAGTTTAATATTTAACTTGATTTTAGATGGTACTTCCTTTTCTGCAAACACTGTCTGGAGCAAGAGTTTGTGGTCTGGATCCTTTTTCCCTGTTTACCATTGCAAAGACCTAGGCTCTGTCTCCTACCCACTAGCAGATCAGATCCAACTCCTGATGAATTCAGGAAGATGACTGTTTTTGGGCAGCTGCCGTGACACTTTGGTGAAAGTCTTTGGCCTGTCTTACACAGAAGGTCAGGCTGAGCTGCTTTAATATTTATGAACCCATTTATGAAGCCTGACCTTGAGATTTATGAATGTGACACCCGTTGACTTCTGTGGGTGGTGATTTGTGCCTTAAGCAAATAATATTTGAGGAGAAACTTGTGTAGCAACCATCCCATGTTATGAGACTGGGAGTGGAAGAGCTTTCCAGTCACACTGGTTTTGTTGTTTTGCAGAATGTCAGTTTATTTTTACGGCTGAGCCTGGGACTCATTTTGCCAAAGTGACCTCAGAAATGCTTTGTTCCGAGTGGCTCCTTGTGTTAAAGTTGGGTAAAGCTAATCCTTCTGGATGTTGCTTTTAGCAAATTCATGGGCTTCAGATTTATGCTTTTCCTCCCTGAAAGATGAAAACGGAGGCTCTGGGTTGCAGGGAGCTGTGATTTCTGTGCCATGCCTGCAGCAGCAGCAATCAGGTCTGCAGTCTGCAAGTCCTGCTGCATTTATAATTTTCATTGTAGCAGCTATCTAATAACTTGTCTCTTTCCCATTTGGATTTGCACACGCTTAGGGACCTGAAACATAGAGACTTTCCAAAATGCTGCCACTCGCCTCGGACTCTGCCTGCTCCAGACAGCGTGAGTTTCTGGGTTTGCAACAGGTACTTGTTTGGCACAAAGACAGATTTTTACACGTTACCTAAACCTTTAGAAAATGTCATTTTCCTCCCAGGATCTACCAAAACCCCAGGGCAAGGAGCTTCAAGGGTAAAATGGGCAGGTTGTTGGGGATGAAGGCAGGGGATGCGCAGAGGAGCTCATGCCTAGAGCTGGGCACTGAGCAGCACCCGTGCAATTTTGGAGATTTTCTTTCACAGTCAGGAATGTGAAAGCAACTCACTTAGTGTTTTCAAGTGGCAAAAGCAGGGCCCCATGGCCAGAATATTTGGGTTCTGTCTCAAAATCTGCTGCTGTCGCTTTGTGAAATCCTTTTAATTGTGTCTGTTTTCCTGATGGTTCAATACGAATGAGACATTGTCTGTCTCACTATTGTGTCTCTTCAAAAACCACGAAAAAAAAAGCCTTACGAGTTTCTAAAATGAGTTACACTATGTAAATGCAAGATCTGGGCCCAGATTTTCCTCTGCTCCAAGCAAAGGGAGTTCAGTTAACTTGGAGTTAGCCGAGAGGTTGCCTCACTGCTATCAGTGCTTGTACCTGCCATCGTGCAGTGACCAAGCTTGGACCAACTTTAGTCTTTCTGTGTGCAGGAGAGAGCAGGAAAGCAGACTGCACTGAAAGCCCTCTGATACAAATAGCTCTTGCATGCTGTTTTCATCAGTAGATCTCAAAGTACATTAAAAATGGGCCTTATCTTCCTTCTACCCATGATAAACAGGGGAACAAAGGAGCATACAGCTGGCATAAGGTTACCCAGCAGGTGCTGCCTGTCTGTGTGTTGGTCAATCTATTTATCTGTCCAATAGGTATTGGCATATATAATTATTTTGCCCCTTAATTATTTAAGAAAATGTGTAAGTAAAGCAACTTAACTGCAAAATGATCTGGAAAAAAAAAAAAGGGAAAAATATTCCTTTCAGGCGGATGGAGAGAGAGAAAAAAAGAAAGGTTAAGATAAAAACTTTCTCCTTCTCTGAGAAAAACTTGGTGTAACTTTAGAGCAGTAGCAGCACAGACCGAAATAAGTGGCAGCATGTTCCAAATACTTGGAGCCATTCCTCTAGCATCTCCATTCACTTTAAAGAAAAATGGATTTGCAGTGCCAAACTAATCTTACTCTACTGTGCTTTGACAGGTCAGGACATGCTCTCAAAAGAACAAATGCAAAGACGATATAAGAAGCTTTGTTTGCTTTGTTATCTATATGCATGAAGCTAAATGGAAATACAATGGCAATCTAGTCTTTCCTGAATTTATTTATTTACCGATTGAAAATAAATACATCTCAGGATTGAAAATATTGAGAAATTCTACATGGGTAGGGATGAGTTTAGAAGATCTGTGTCATGTTCCTAGTAATGCCACAGACTTCCAGAGTTGTTGCAGTCCAATTATTGATCCTTTTAGACACTATCCTAATGTAACTGAGCTAATAATATTTCCATCCTTTGCTTCAGTGATGGGAGGACCCATCTGTTGCTCTTCGGGAAAAGGCACATTCCTGTGGCTGTAAGACTTAGAGAAGAATCATAAATAAAGATAAGATCTCTAAGTTGTTTTAAAATTCTCTGCAGAAAGTGCTATTTTGGTGTCAGTTTGAGTCGAAGACCTAGCAATCATGTATATTTAGGATGTAGGCACATTTATACAAAAATAGAGTAAGGCCTTGTCCAATCTGCTGTCGTGCAAATGCAAGTATTTTCTCTTTGAAATTAGCTATGGACTAATCTTTATTGGAGGATCCTGTATTGCAAGTTCCTCTCTGGAGGCTTCATTGACATCGTAGGGACTGCAGGCTCCTAACTCGGGCATTGGGCTGAACAGCAGCGAGCCGAATGCCCCCGTGCTCTCAGGTGGTAAGATTTTCTATCCATTATTATTTTTCAAATCTGTAAAATTACCTGAAATGCAGGATTGTTTTTAGCATTTGTTCCTGCACAGGTACGTTATGCAGATAGTTAACCTTTTTTAGAATCAAATATTCTAAGAGCTAGAGGTCTTTCTGTTTACAGAAATCCTCTTTCTAAGAGTTTCTGAAGCACTGTTTGTTTCTGTAGGTTACCAAAGTAATTAACTAAGCAGACCCTTGGAATAGTTTTTTTATTAATATCAGGTTTGTTCAGGTTTAATTTTAGCTTCCTTTTGTATCTTCTGCTTGGAGATTGGGAAGTAAATCTGCCTTTCTACAGCAGTAAGAAACTTTGTAAAGCTGTACTAATGAGGAGGAAAATGAACATTAATTAAATTTGCAGTTAGAGGCTGGGAGTGCCGCGGCGGCGGCAGCCGCTATCCGGGTTGCTTCATTACAGCCTCGAACGGGAGCTGTGACGGGAATGGGAATGAGGAGACAATTAAGCCGCTCTCCGAGTGCAGAGCCAGCAAGATGGTTAATTAGCCATGGGAGCAAACGCTGTAAAACCTGGAGCTTTCTGTGGATTCTGAATATGAGAAGCGCATTTTCTGTCCAATGACACAAACTGTCCTCAGCAACGTCAGAGGGGCTGGGGACACTGAGGAGACTAGAGAAGACCTGGTTTTCAGCTGAGCTCTCCAGAGCGGTACCAAGCTGCTGGGTCTGTCCCCACACGTCACCTCGGTGGATGCAGCTCACGTCGTAGCTTGGGGCCTTCGGCCCGAGGAGGGGATGGTGACGTGACCTCAGAGTAGCCCTGTCTCCTAAAGACGGAGTGGTAGCGAGGGACAGCTCGAGGAGGAGCTCCCTTATCGTCCTGTTTCCTCATAGACCTCTCGTTGGAGCATCCAAGGAACTCCCCACAATTATAAATGGCAGTTTATAATCATGTCTCTGTTACATTCCAGCGTAGTCATGGATCCAATCTTGATCCATTTTCCATCGTCTGTGTTCCTTTAGACAAAGACACGTCATGTTCAGAGTTTTGAAACTGTAATTTTTTTTTACCAAGCTGGAAATTAGCCCCAAAGCCATTAACTTTAGAAAATCCAGGATGAATTTCCAAGAGCCCAGACATTTTGCCATTTTTATAACATAAAAACAAGAGGAGAAAGATGTGATTTGTTGTACTCTGCTAGTTACAGTTTTGCATGCAGATAGATGAGGACAGTGTATTTACTCCTGGGTCTCCCTGCTGCGGAGGTGGTCTGGGTGTGGGGCAGGGGAGGATGCACCAGGGACGGATGGGGAGCAGAGAAGAGCAGGGAAGGAGCAGTCCGTGTGGTTAGTGCCCATCGTGTGCGTCCTGGAAGCCTCGCGGGTCTCCAGAGACGCACGGCAGCCCTTTACGTCTCCCACCCCCAAAACCAAGATGAGCGGAGCTCCAAACCTAAGCCCTGTGTGTTTGGATGGGCTCATTTGTGGCTTATCAGTGTAATTCTCTTCGTAATTAGGCAGGACAGTCGCTCTCCGTCATCCTTGTGAAATTCTGCCTCTGTGACTTTCACTTCTAACTGACTTGCTAACCTTAGCAGAGAGTTTGATTCTCTGAACTGCAGTTTCCTTTTGATTAAGTGTCATCTCCTGCGCTACTCTTTAATGCATATTAATGAGCGCTAAGCAGTGCTTGACTTGAGTAATTTGCAGTTGGGATCTCGAAACCTTTGGAAGGAAGGCCTGGGGCTGTCCTGCCTGGGGAAATAGTGGGAGATTATAGACTCTTTGCTACAGTTTGCAAGTTCCAAAGGCAAATATATTTTCAATTAATTTGTATTTTTATTCGTCTCACGACACAGTCACTGCCAACGCCGTTATTTAGCGATATTCCCATATTCCCTTTACTTTCAGCTGAAAACTCTCAGAAGGGGAAGGAAGATCCAATAGGTAGCTCAGCATTTTTTCCAGAATTCCAAGTGCTTTCCGTGACAGACGCTGGTGCCCACGGTTTGTCCCAGGTCGCCTGGCACACACGCAGCTGCAGAGGGCAGCGCCGGGCACGGCTTGACCGTGATCCTGTAGATGCAGCAGTCCCAGCGTGGGCTGCAAGCGCCGGGGCACAGAACTGCTGCTGCAGGAAGCTTTGAGCTTCATAATTAAAAGGCTTAATTGTGTCCCCTGGAGATCCACAGATCCATCTATCCATCGGGTGTCCCAGGAAAGTCTTTCGAGTCTAACCTTTATAGAAAAGAAAGCACAACTTGGCTCGAACAATGTGGCATTTCTGTTTTGCTCATCTAGGGGTTTTCTCTAGGAAACTGCAGCAAATTTAATGCTGTCTCTTGTCAGTGTAGACTTGGGAGTCATCCGCCAGTCATGGCCTTGGCCTGCTTGGAGCTCCGCACCGCAGCTCCTTGAGCTGGTGGCTCAAACCTCCTTCTAAAGTGGGGCTTTTTGGGGTGCTTGGAGCATTATCAGAAAAAAAAGAAAGCACTTGGCAATTCATACTGAGCCTTTCAAGCCCAAAGTGCTTGGCAAAAAAATAAATCCACCCTCACAAGTCTCCTGGAAGGCTGTCGTTAATGCCTAGTCACAGGTGGAGAGATGGAAGCAAAGAGGTTAAATGTCCTGCTCGAAGCAGCGAGGAAGTGTGTGGTGGAGACAGCCCGGAACCCCACGTATTTTTTAATGAATCTTTTATAGCTGTGAGTATATTATTAGGCAGATGGCTTGAACTGTGGATTTCTGTAGAAACTCTGCTTTGCAGTCTAAATGAATTTTCTTCTCAAAGTCTTAAACCGAAATAAAATGAGAAAATATGGTTAGGTTCAGGACTTGAGAATATGTTCACTAATTAAAAGACTATGCAGGATACAGAATATATAAAAATATATCATTCTTATACAGTTCAAGGGCACATTCATTCTTTCTTAATATTTCTGTCAAAAAATAATTAATGTGCTGCTGGGGACTAACAGAAAAGAGAAATTCCATCATAAGTGACATAGTTACATCTCCTTATGTCACAGTCAAGATTAAAATGAAAAAGGAAATATTCAGCCATGTTTGAAGGTTAATTTTCTTCCTTTTTGCACTGCAGCAGGACTAGGCAAGAGTCGCTCATGGGGTTGTATAGAGTTGTGCAGTGTCTGAGCATGTGATGGATGGCCCGTTACTTGGCAGCGTCTGGGATCTATGTTCTATCACGGATCGTGGGAAGGGGCTTCATCGTGTTGTGGCGTTGCCATTAGCAGCTGCCTGCGGAGGAAAGTTAACATAATTTATGATAAAATGCACTGCATGAATGGCCCCTGTACAGAAGGGCCGGCCGGGGGCACAGTGATCTGCAGGAAATGTCAGGATTTGACTGCTGGTTTCGTGCCCTGTGGGAGAAGCATTCGGGGGTCTCTGCTCAGCCGCCAGTCTGTCCACAGGGTCTTCGTTTTCCCCGGCAAAGTCTCCCGTCTGAACACATTTGCTTTCCCGAAAGACCACCAAGGCCTGCAAGCAAACCCTCACTTACAAAGATTGTCCCTTTGTCCCTTCAGCTACTGCTTGTGAGCCTTGCCCATCTGTTAATTTTCTTAGAAGGTTTAAATCCTCAAGCGCCCCTCGCTGCACCCCTCTGTGTGCAGAGCCATGTCCTTTTCCCCAGGAAAAGGGGGATAAGATGGGATAGAAAAGGTGGAACGGGATGTGCGTTGCATGCTAAGAGTGTGGGAGCAATGAAGGACCGGCGCTCCTCACTCAGTAACCAGCAGGTTTAAGAAATCCAGAAATACATATGAGCCTGTGTGCAGTCATATATTTTAACTTGCAAAAAGCAAAATCGCGTTTTCTTCCTATGTCAGTCAGTTCCTCTCTGTATTCACCCTGGGCTTCTGTACAGGACGTGCATCGTATCGCTGAGGTTGAGCACGCAGCACTTGCAACTTCTCCATCTTTGGCTGTGCATTTCTTTGTTTCTTGGTACACTATCTAATATCCAGACAAGATGTGAGTGTGGGTCAATCGAAATATTTATTAAAATGAGAAAGACATTAATTTTGAAATTTTTATGTATTCCTTTTTACAGTAGAAATCACTTGTTGTCTTTCTGGTTTCAGCACGTATTTTCTTGGTTGTCTGAGCTTCCTAGAGCTGCTGAGCCTGTCTCACCTTTGTGTCTGATGTAGAATCTAAATTAGATGAGAAGAATCAGGAGAAGATTTCAAATACAGCTTCCTCTCTCTACAGGCAGTCTAAACTGCTTCGATATAATTTTGCTTCTTAATCCTTCCTCTTCAATCTGTTTTCGTTTACATTATATATATGAAATCTGGATGGGAAATCTTGTCTAATGTAAGTTAAAACATGACGAATGAACCCGACATTTTTCGAAGGAGGGAGCCGAAGTACATACTGTATTTATAGCAGTAGAAATGCAGTTTGCTGCCTGTAGAAGAAAAATATGCCTTGTATGAGAACTTTAATACTGGGATATCATAGGAGAGTATAGATAATATTTGTTTCAGTGGGCGTACAGGGTTCCAAGAAGCTAAACCGCTTCTCTTGGAAGCTCAAGGTGGGGCGTCAGAACGGAGCAGATTTGGGCCCTCGGAAACTCATACCAAGACGAAGGTCGTGGCAGCGGCTGGAGGACGGTCTCCCTGGCCCCATCACGAAGGCCAGAGGCTCTGGAGTCATCATATGACAGAAGAAAGTGATGGAGGAGCTTCTGAGAGTTACATTTGGGTTTTTTTTCCTTCATACTCTTAATAATTTCTTCCATGGTAATATTAAGAGTTTCTGTTCACGAGATAAGAGCTCATCANTAAAGTGATGGAGGAGCTTCTGGGAGTTACAGTTGGGTTTTTTTTTCCTTCATGCTCTTAATAATTTCTTCCATGTTAATATTAAGACTTTCTGTTCACGAGATAAGAGCTCATCATCAGCTTAAGTTCTTAAACACAGTTGTGCAAACACGCTCAGAAAAACTGATCCAAGCCAACTGTTTCTGCAAGCCAACTGCTGGCTACTGCAACCTCCCTTCTCCAAGAAGACAAGAGACAAGTTTAGCAGATCCAACCGCCCAGTTTGTTTCAGCTGCATGAAAAGGGTGGAAAGACTTGTTAAGATTTTCTTGCTCGATGACGATTTTCCTGCTATGTTGAGTGAGAAGCGTTGGGATGACATTCAATTGGGATGCTCAGTAGAAGTGCGAATTTCACAGGTTTCTTATACCAGGATGTTTGTTCCAGTCTGAATTCTTAAATTTCTGCCCCTGAAGAATGCACTGCTGATACCTTTTTTCAACCAGTTTTGCTGCATTGAAAGAATATTTTGTCAGGGCAGCCCTTGGTGCAAGGGGAGGATGAAGGCAAAGCTTCTCGCCTGCGTGTGAGACGGTACTTTTCTATCCCGCCTCGGAGCAGAAAGGCTGACCCTACGTTCTTGGTGTGCACAACTGCACGCCAGGAGCAGCCTGTGGTGCTGCACTCATCCTTCCTTTAGCAGAGCGATTCTGCGGCTGACAAACAGCCACGGGTGCATTAACTGTGTCATCGTAGTTGGGGTCTAATTGAGATTGCATTTCCTAGACAGCATTAGACCTCTGCCTGCTCGCTTGGCTCTCGGAGCTTCCCTCTGGTTCAGGGCGGGTGCTTTGTTCGTCCTTGTCAGGTTGGGGAAATGATGCTTCTTTTTGCTCTGATCAAGAATTCAGCTGGTTTCCTCCCTGCATCCTAATTGCTCTCCAGAGAGCACTAAAGTGTGCTTAAGCATATTGTAACTGTTTACTCACACTGTCTGCTGTATGTGCCTTAACTCGAAATGTTCCATCTCTGCCCTGTCGCTGCAGGCTGGCATGATTCGCACGGACAAGGACGAATTCTTCATCGAACCTCTGGAGAAGGGGGCCCAGGAGGAGGAGGAGGGAGGAGGCAGGACACACGTGGTCTATCGCAGAGCGGCTGCCAAGAAGCAGTTTCCTATGGAGAGCGCAGATATCCAGTATAAAGGTAAGGTGGGGATGTTAATGCCAGCTGATGTATAAAGTGTAGCTAAAGGCATGGAGCCAGTGTGATCTGCTGTCTCTGGCCTTTTTGTCCTTGAGAATGGAAATCTCTTCTTCTCCCTCTGCGCATGGAAAGGTAGGGGAGGAATTGAACATTTTAGCTGGGATAAATAACCATTGCTGAAACACTCTCCAGGGTGCCCAAACTGTTTGTGCCTTAAATGTACAGATAAGACTTGAGTTTCCTTGGCTCCGGGGAGGGTCAGCATAAGCTGGTGCGTCCAAACTGGGCCTCATGTCCGAGCAGGGAAGAGGAGCACGGATGGAGCAGCAGTGCCCGGGCAGCTGTGAGCACCAGGGACAGGTACCAGCCCTGGGAGGCTGTGACCGGAGCGCAGAGGCTGACGTGGTGCCCGGGCTTTTCATTGTCCCTTTGTTCATTGTCCAGCATGGATTTCATCCCAACTGGAGAATAACTGTCCAGATGTGGACAAAAACCTCCTCTTGACTCAGATGTGTGTTCCCAAATGTGGAATTTGACCTAATGTGCAGTAGATGGTGATGGTACAACAGGAGCTAAACATAAACAGCTTTTCTGTATAATATTCTCTATTTCTGTGCTCACTGCTCTGATGTGGGGTGTTCTGATCTGAACTCCTAAGAGCTGCAGACTGGGTTATGGATGTTCTGATAGTTTATGCTAACACTGAGGTTACCTGGCTTATTTGAAAGGAAACCAAAAACGGTTGCACTTTGATCCCCTGTGCGTATACCAAATTGCAGACATTTGCCACTAATAGTTTGAAAGTGAATGAATACCTGAGAGTTATCTCACAGCAGTAGGCTACCTTATTAAGTATAATGCAGAGTGTTAGGTTATTCTCTGCAGAAATCTTCCCAGCGATTCCCATCCCTCTAATATGTCACCATAATTTTCAGCAGATAATGTTATGACACCTTCTATAAAAACCCTACTCTTTCTCTTGCAGATAGTAGTCCCCAGAAACCAGTTGGAAGAATGTAGTGACGGGGATTAGGCAGCAAAATTATGGCCAACTAAATAACCTAAATTTCGCAATGCTCTAGTTGGAAAGGAGAGGAAAAATGAAGCGGGCAATAGCACTCGTCTGGTCAGGCGGTCAGTTATGACCCATGGGTTATGTGAGCTGGGCTATTTTGGCTGGTTTTATAGACATCCTGGGCAGCGCTGGAAGGAGAGAGGGGTCTGAGGGACTTGGGATCAACCTCCCTGTTCCCAGAATGATATGATGGAAAGTGCTTCCTTAGTAGCTGTCTATAAAACTATTGCTCTGCTGGAAAGTATCAACCACAGTGTTTCCTTTGAAACAAAAGAGATTTAATTTTATTCGCACCTTATGGCAGTATTTTTTCAGTTGGTAAATACTGCTGAGGAGTAGGAGTGTGGTACACAGCAAAAACATCAGTTTTAGATCGGCTCTGGTTATCGGCACTCGGTACCTGCCGCAGGAAGCTCCAACAGCGACGGCTCAGACACCCCTGCAAAAAGCAGAGCCCCGCGCGCAGCGGTGGCCACTGGCGTCGAGGCCCTGCCGGCCACGCGCCCTGGTGTCACCAAGGCCTTCAGCACCGGTGCAAAAGCACAAAGCAATACTAGGCATGGGGCAGCATTGTGGAATTAAAACATGATCTTAATAGCCAGGCTTGCAAACAGGCAGCTGCCTTGGTGCAGGCCAGACATAGCACTGACCTCAGTTCGAATGGCACGTGTCCGTTGCAGGTAGCAGGAATGGCAATTTTTCATCTGTTGAATTTTAAAATGAAGGAAAAATGCCGAGTGGTATCTTCCCACCCATCCTCTTCTGATCTGTGAAATTGATTGCAAATAAGTTTATATTTTGGAAAAGCAGCAGTGTAATGTATATTTTCTTTCCCTATTCAACTCGCTTTACCTTAACAAACCAAAGAGAGCAGTTATCCCAAAACAGATCGGTACTCTTGTGTTTTTGGTTAAACCTGACTTCCCTGCTCCTGATCTCCTCGAGGCAACAGACTTGGAAAGGACATGATTTCAAAAATTGTAATTTCATTTTCCAGTTTGTCCTTTTCTAGAATGCATCTAGTTTTGGTTAACAAATGTCAAAATATTTAGTGACTGGGCGTTGATAAGCACAGCGTGCGGCATGTTTCCATAACACTCTAAATTAATCAATGGGCTTACTTAGGAGATATTTAGCAGGGCACTTTAAGCATGCTGTATCTATTAAAAAAAAAAGAGGGAGAGGACAGTTAACCAAGAACACTCTCCTCTTCCACCATCCCTTGAGACATCTGCATTGTTGCCAAGTCTCATAAATTTACATGTGATGAATTGTAATACTTAATTTACTTTTAAAGGTCCAGCCTCCAAGTCATATGAATATGTGATGACTTTTTTCCCCTCCCTGCGTGGCTCTTGTAACAGTTGAGAAAATAAGTTCAAAAGTATTTGCATATTCAGCAATTAAAAAGCCATGAATAAGATGAAGCATAAAGTATTCTGTAATATTGGAATCCCATGATATGCTCATTTAATATTGTGATTTGGGAGGGGATTGTGAGTCATGGTTGCTGAATGCTCGTGTTTGGATGGACGGGTACGAATTCCTCCTGAGCACTCCTCTCCGTGGCTCCTCTCACAGCAAACAGGACGAGCTATTCCCTCACCAGCAGGGCAGGAGCGAAGGAAAAGCTCCCTGAACTGAGCTGAATGCATCAGACAGGATTATTCCAGGCCTTGGGACTTATCCTTGCCACAGGGAGCTGGGCCATAGTCACACAGCCCTTGTGTGCAGCAGGAAAAGTGGACAAGGGGTAGAGAAGTGGCTGGACCTGACAGCAAAGGAGCTGGAACTGATGGGAATACTGCTGCAGAAGTCTGTGTGGACTCCCCCAAAATAAGGCTAATTGTTTTGGGAAGATGAGTGATGGGAAGGGAGGGTGAGATGATGGTGGGAAAAAAGTCCTATTTTTTTTCCTGGGGACTATGTTTTTACTACTTGCCTATAATTTATCTTCCTCTAGATAAAAATAAACAGCATGCTGAAAATATTTTAGTATTTCCTGTTGAATTCCTTTTTGCATAGATAAGACGCTGTTTGGCAACAGTAAAACTTTCTGTGCAATAGAAGCAGAATTAAACCGTCAAGCTGAAGGAGCAGGTCTTCTCTCGGACCTGTTTTATTTTGCCTTAATCTTTTCGGTAGATGATCTGAAAAATGAAATAGAAAAGCTTAGTTTTTCTTTCAGAGGGCAGTGTGAAGATCAGGCTTGTAATCTCTGTAATCTCCCATGTCCTCAGCTGGATTCTCATGGTCATCCCCTTCTGCTGCTCCATGATGTGTGAAAACTTCCCTCTCCTCATTCCACTGGGACAGTACTGAGGCCTGAGGGAGTGGTCTGTGCAGCTGGGGAGAAATTGAAGCTGAAATAAAAAAATAAAAAATAAAATAAAAAAAAAACAGAAGTTTTTGGAAAGACGGAGGAAGTAAAATATATGCTAAAGCCATAGCAAGTCAGCTGCCAGGGCTTTGCAGGTTTTATAGATGATATTTCGGAGGAGAAGTCTTCCATCATAGCCCATCAAACTGCCAATGACATTGATTTACTAATGTATTTAAATTACTTTGTAGAAACCAAGGTGCATTTGCTGTGCATTTTGCTGGATTGCCTGAAATGACACCCAGATGGGCTGCAGCCTGGCCGGCTGCCAGCCTCATTTGCAGAACCCTTGCTGGTTACCTTTGCAGAGGATCTGTTCCCTCAGAAACCTGAAGTTTCTCCCAATTCAATCAATATTTCCTCTCAATGTGTACTCCTGCTGATTAATTACTGTTCCCTTATTTTGCAGTTAGTAAGGCACCGATGACAATATTTTTTGTCTCCTTCCTACATCATCTGTGCATGATAAATACATCTGTCTTTGTCCTGGCTTGATTTTCTCTGAATTTCATATTCAGAGAAATGGGGCTTTTCTGAGAAGAGAAAGATGGAGAATTTGGGGGTGATTCAACTTTTGAATAAGGAACAAGGTTATGCACTTGCAAAAAGCCCAAGTCTCTTGAGACCATTATTAGGCCAGGGGATGTCACCCTTCCTCGCCACAGATGTAGCTGATGAAGCAGTTCTTGGCTGGCATAGGAAACAATCACTCTTGCAGGAATTTTAATATGGGACTTTTGGATAATTCTGAAGAACTCCATAACAGCGCAGTAAATCATCTGGAAAATCAGATGCATGCAAATGAATACTGTTCCTGCACACGGTTGTTGTGAAGCACAAGGAATAGCCTCCTCCTTCCAGGGTTGATAGCTTTTTCTATCATAGATAAAGCTTGGGGGATGTGTGACCTACCCATCCTGCTGGCTGGTTAAACGCTAGTGCAGCCCAAGCTTGTAGAAATTGAGCTTGTGGACAGTCGTTTTTCCTTTTCCTAGAGGGGAAAAAAGATATTGTAATATAATATAGTATAAGATAATAATAATAATAGGCTATTTTGACTACTAGTTGAGTATTTCTCAGAGAAGAGTGATTTTGCAGTGTGTGTGGTATAATGGCAAGTGCATGGTGATGGGTGTGAATATCAGGCCCGCAGTGAAGCTGTAGGGCTACTTTTTCATTATATTTTTCAACCTTTTGAACAGTTTGGAAAAGTGTATTGGGCTTTCAAAGTATTTTTGCTTTTAATTAAAACACTTTTCATTTTCCCAGCTGCTAAGAATCACTTTCAGAACAGTGAGCGCGCATTAAAAACGTCCTCATAATCACTTTTTCCTGACAACTGCAGCTGCTGCAGCTGCTGCAGTGACGTTTGGTCTTAACCAGTAACAAAAGTGCTCGTGTGTGTGATGCAGTCGCTGGGTGCCCCGTGCTGGGCGCACGGATGCTCCTGCTGCGCTGCGGAGCTGGGCGAAACGCCGCAGTCGGGGCCGGCGCTGCTACCGTTTCCTGCGTTGTCATCTCGGTCTTAGACACTCTCCAAAAATTGCAATTGCTGCTGAACATGGGCTATAGGAACTTCACCTTCTTATAGGAATTTTATGTCATTATGTTTGGCTTAACTTCTGAATTTGTCCCCACCGTGCTTCTTCAGTACAAGATCCAGATGATACACTTTGAGGAAGTTTTTAAGTGAGTGCTTAACTCTAAGCAGGTACCAAATACCTTCAGTGGGACTCAGATACATTTTTAAGCATTTTTTTTTCTAACTGGAGGTGTATTCCTCATTACGACACATGAGATGTTATTGAGGAGTTACCACTTCCGCTCAGATATGCTTGAATTAAAGGTGATCTACTTAATTATTTGTGCTTATTTAAATATCTGTGATCTGATTATCATTAACTAATTAAAAATATAGTGCAGTTCATTCTGAACTGCTGAGTTTAGCTCCTTTGCACAACATTAAAACCCTATGATAAGGCTCTTAAGTGATTGTTGTAAACAACTTACAGCTGGAGTTGGACATTACCAAATGCACTGGATGTTGCTAAATATAACAAAATGATAATAAAGCTGATATTACTCCATGAAGCAACAATTTCCAATTCTCATAACACTCTACCAAATATTTGTGAGAGCAACTGATGAAAACATGGCAGAGCTCTCAGTTTGCTCTTCACCATTCCTTTCTAATTAATTTTGCATTAGGGGTGCGTGACACTTGGCTTTGATTAATTTGTTTGTTTATATCAAACTTGTTCATTTATATATGCATTTATGGAGACAAGACGTTTTGCAATAGAGATTTCATGAATGTTCGCTTTTTTTCTTCCTTGTACCATCCATTGATCTCACAGTACGTAACGAATTCAGCCTCACCACCTCCTGGGAGGAAAGAGCCACCCCCGTGTTTGCCCTTAGACGGGAATACACCAATCCCTGCTTCTACCGAGAGCTGACGTTGCTTTTGCTGTAATAGGTCTCTGTAAGACCCAAGTTCCCAAGAGCAGCACTGCCCAAGTCCAAGCTGGGCCAGTGTGCGCAGATGCAGCCGCCCACGGGCTCATGTGTGGGTTTTGCTTATGGAAACATCAATCTACACCCACCTGGTGTCTGCAGCTTGCTGGTTATGGGTGAGTTTTCCATGAGAGATCATCCTGTTGAGGGTTACTCCTTTCGGGCTCTGTTCATGTGGCTGGACCTGCTGGAAAGACCCCGGCTGCCAAAACCCAGCAGGTTCCTCTGGCTCTGCGAGGCACGAAGGATGAGGAACTTGTTCCCAGGCAGACCTGGGTGTTCTGCCTTGACATCTGCAGATGTTCTGCAAGCCGGGGCCATGCCCAGGACGTGCATTCTGGACCTGAGCTGCGAGATAGGGGCAGCAGGCGCTGCTTGCTGCGTCGCAGCGTGGCATTCCAGCTCCGTGTTTAATAACAATACGCAAAATAGCATCTGGCGTGCGTCACTCTTGTAGAATGTGCTGATAAACATTTGCTGCAGACGGAGAGAGGCATAAATCTTGTCTTCTGTCCATGATAATGATGATAAAGTGTTTTGATCAGGCTAAGAGCTCCAGGCACGATCAAATGAAAGCACTGGGCAAGCCTGGAGTTGTGCAGGAGATGGATATCCCTCAAACATCTCTACTGCTGTCATTTCTTGCAGCAGAAAAGCCACACGTGAGGCCCTCTGAAGCGGTGCAGGGTTTAATAACATTCCCCAGCTGGTCCTGCCTGTTCTCAGCTGGGTGAAGGCAGCTCTCCGGGGCCGATCGCTGCAGAGCTGCTGCGGGTGCCTTGTATTTGCCGAGAGGAACAGGGGCGTCCCTACTGCTTTAATGGCAGCGCCAGACCTGTTTGGGGCACCACAAGCGATGCCCTTGTCTTCCCGTGTGGGTCTTGTTCCAGCCTGTCCTCACACACACGTGTTTTGGGTCTCCTTGATGCCGGCGGAGGGGCTCCTTGATGCCGGCCTTGATGCACAGTGGAGTTGCCTTCCACAGCCGCTTCGCAACGCGGCCTGTTTGCTTGTGTTTTCTGCGTTTCAAAAGCCCTAAGCAACACCGGGAGCTGCCTGGACTTTTTAGGTAAAAATAACTTTCACTTGAACAGTAAGCAACAACCAGGCTAACCTTCATTTTGTGTGGTACAGACCTGCCTTCCCCAGTGCCTTCCTGGAGGCAAGAGGATGTCTGTCTGGGAAAAAGCAGTGACATTTCTGGTGCAAAGTTGCCTTGAATCTGCACTTTGGTACAGTAATAGCTCGTTTCTGAAGCAGAAACACTGCTGCAAAGCAGTGGCAGATGGACAAGGCAGCGGCACAAATAATATTACTGCAAACTATAAATGCAGAGTATGAGTTTGCTAAGTGATCATGACATACGTTATAACAGTTCTTCATATTTCTCCAACATAATGCAGGATATATATATTTCTTAAAAAAAGCACTCAAACTTCCCTCTACTGCTCCTA
>VWPW01000396.1:0-18524 GCA_013389825.1 Crypturellus undulatus
CATTTGGGGGGAGTCAATGGGCGGCGGTGGGGAAAGGGGGGAGCCCAAGTGGGATGGGATTGGGAAGGGTGTTGGGAATGGGATTAGCCCACGACGGGGCTGGGAATGGGGGGCGGTTTAAATAGGGATGGGGCTTGGCGGGAGGGCAGGCCTTGTTGGGGAAAGGGGCAGCCTCCGGGTTGTGGGATGTTTGGCGGGTGTCAAATGGGGACCGCCCCCCGCCCCCTCTCGGGGTGGGTAGGTGTAGGCGGCAGCTTGGCCCCGAGGAGGGGTAGAACTGACCGTCCCCCTCCCCACGCAGCAGGGAGAGCGCCAGGAGCCTCGTGCCGGGGCCGCAGCACCAGGAGCCTGGAGGAGCCCCCTGAGGTAAGGGAGCCCTCGCGGCGCCTTCGGGTGCCTCCTGCCGCGGGCTCCCGCGCCGGGAGCGTCGTCGCCGCAGGCTGGGGGGGCTGGCAGGACCCTCTGCACCTCCCCAGGGGCCAAAGCCAACCTCTTGTTGGGGCTAAAGCGCCGGTCACTCTTGCAGGTGCTGCAGGACGTGGCTCTGCAGGTGGTTTAAATCCTCTGAGTCTTGCACTGTGCTGCCTCTTGCCCTGTTGGGCTTGCACCTTTTCCCCTTGCTGTAGTTCAGCTTTCCTGACAAAATGGTTAACATTTTGGCCATAGCGCATCCACAAGGGGGGAGTTCTTTCTCCTGATCTTCTTAAGGTTTGTCTAGATTAAGGAAAGAAGTCAAGATCTCTTTCTTTGCAAGCCACCTCCTGCACTCTTCTGAGCTAAACTCCGAGCGTGGTTACTCATGAATCCTCCAGAATGCAGGAAGAATTGTTCTTATTTTTCTGTCATGGGACTGAGGCTCCAGTAATTCAAAACTAGCTTTTATTAGTCTAGAGCTGAAGGAGGAGCGATGCATGTCCTAGTAAGTAGAAAATTCATTGCACTGTGAAAGCAAGCGTCAGCTCCTTACAGCTGCTTGGATTTCACTCTTAAAATCTGCCTGACAAAAAGTAGTGACCAGCACTACTGTGGAGTTTGGTGGTAACCTTCTGGATCAGAGCTTTGTAGGCTCTGCTTTAGAATAAATAAATGAACTTGCTGAAAACGGCTGTCACCAAGTCATTCTCTTGACTTAGTACCGAAAGGCAGCTTAGTTTTCTGCATTAAAAGCTTTCCTGACAGCTGCTGGGTAATTGGAGTTTGCTGTGCGTCTTCAAAGGCGGTGCGTCTCTAAGGGTGTCAGCTGGGTATGTATTTCATTTTAATTAACCCTTTTAGCAATCCTAGTTTCATTCAGAACAAAGAACTGGGTGCTCTGCTTTTGTCCTACACCTCTTTTCGGTTTTGCTCCTTTTCTAGATCCTGATGGGTTTTAGTTCCTTCTCTTCCTGCTGTTGCTGCTCTTCCATGTTTTGATTGACTTAGGCCATGCTCTCAAACTCCTTTCACTTCTGCATTTCTCTTTTTGCATCTCGTTAACTGTAAGTGCTTTGATCTTCCATCGAACCCTGCTGGGCTACTAGAAAGGAGAAGAAAACCCTTTCTGCTACCCCAAGACTTGTGCCTGAAGCAGAGCTCCTTCCTATCTTGCGAGCCCCTTTGGAAAGTGCCACTGTTTCCCTGCTTCATTCCGGGTGTCTGTCCTGCAGACCTTGCGGAGCTCTGAGCTCTCTGCTCAGGGTAATGTCACTTGGCTCTTGCCATCCCACTGAATTTTTAGGATTTCATGCTTGAAACCAACAGCTCTGTCAAGATCCAGCTTTCTGTGTGGAACTTGGTGCTTTCCAGCTGCCAGAGGCGCTGGAGCTGTCTGTTTTCTTGTGTGGAAAAAAAACATTTTTGGGACACCATAGAAGCTCAGTCTTGGAGGGAGGAATATAGTGGATGGAAATGTCATCTGCTAAGATTATTTTTTCTTGGTGACTGTGCATTTCAAATGCCACCTTAACTGACAGCCTTGTTCTATAGCTGGTGTGATAGGTTAGAGCAAAGCCGCCCTCTTGGGGTTAGGTGGCACCAAACTCGTCCTTTCAGCAGCAGTTCCAGTTAATCTGCTGCCAAAAGCCTCTCTTCGGCAGCAAGTCAATTAGATGTAGACAAAGCTTAACTTTGTTGGTTTAATTAAAGACATTGCTTAAACTTTTAATGAGTTCTAATTGACAACAGCACAGAGGAAGAGGAAACAGTCCTTGAGCATCCAGGCAGACACAGGCACTGGCGAGAGCCCCAGCTGCAAAGTACAAGTCGGTGAAACCCCACTCTGACCCGGAGCAGCTCGTGGGGTGCCTGCATGCTCAGGGTCTAAATCTGAGCTAAAACTTCTCTTCCAGAGCCGTGTCCTTCAGTGCTGTTCATTAAACAGAGAGTAGAAGCAGGGCTTGATCTTGAAAATAGACCTCAAGGGAAGAAATCCAGCACTTCTGAGTTGTCTGCATAAGATTAGGAATACCAAGGATAGTATTTAAAATGTATCCTTAGATTACCTAACAGTATTCGAGGTGAATTTAAAAAACAGCTTACCTAGCATTTGTTTTCTTACCACGCTTAGTTTTGTGAAAAGGCTTTTTGGGCTTACTATTACATTTTAAATTAAAATAAATCTTGGATAGTCTTTAACTCTGGCAGAAGCATATTATAGTGTGGCTGAAGCTGATTTAATTTAAATTTGCCTAAGATGTGGTCAGCATAAAGCACCATTTTAACACTCTGTAAGGGGCTCTTCACCAGAAGTTTGTGTGTGAAGTTTGTGTGTCCTGCTCAATCTGCAGCAAGTGCAGCCTGGATGACACTCGGTATCCAAGAGGGTGGCACGTGCTTGCTGCATGCACCTGGGAGGTTGAGCTGCCAAATCCTCGATTTTCTACCGAGAAAACACAAACTACTTTTAAGCTTGATGAGACACACAGATTTGGACACTGAGACAGCCTGAGCTGCAAGCAAACCCCACTAGTGCGTTTGCTCCAAAGCCTCTCGAGGAAAAGGCTGTAGCAACTTGTTTAGCAAAACATTTTATCCGAAACGCTTTGCTGACCTACTCTAACCTAGCCTGCTGCAGACACATGTAAATTTACCATTTGTTACATTTTGAACAATTGCAGTGAGTTTTAGAACAGTAGGTGTCAGGCAACTTTGATCAAGTTGATTTTGCTTGAACTACATATAACTCTGAAGATATTTTTGAAGAGAAACCACTGCTGGTGAGAATTATTATTATATAAATGATTAACTGTCCCCGAAATGGGCAAGTTGCATACTCTTTATTTGTAAATTAGTAGTTATTTTGTTTTCATAACTGGTCTTGAAAACAAATTAGTAAGAAATTAGCTTGGCTTTTTAGCATACAAGTTTCAGGCTTACACTGGGCTTTTATGCTGAAGCACGAAGCCTGCTCTACTATTTAACTCTTTTACTCAATTCAAAATATTTCCATGTAGTCTTTTTTTCTAAACTTCTTTTAGTGTTCATCTGTATGTAAAGTAGGGTGGAAAGCAGAAGTCCTTGTGGAATTTCAGATATATGGGATCAACAGTGTTTTTGAGATGATTCTGAGGAAGAGCTTGGGTGTTATACTTCAAGTTAGAAGCTAAATTTGCTGCCTTAGAACAACAAATCCACAAGGAAGCTCTTGTGACTATAGCAAGTAGTCTGGTATTTCATAAAGCTGTTAGTATGTTAGAAAATAGTTATTTTTTCATAAGTAATGTAATTTATGTCAGTGACAGGGCATTCTCCCATCTCTGATGGATGTTCCAGTTGGATATAAGCTTGTCCCTGTAGTGTCAGACCTTCTCCACTCACTTTCCCCATGGATTCCTGGCCTACATGGGACTGCACAGAACTAAGGAACGACTGGAGAATGTTACCATCTTTATCCTGCCCGTTACAGGAGGAGTTACTGGGATACGGAATTAAGGAGAGTCCAGGCAAACTTCGGTTCACTGTTGGAAAAGCATCTTGCCCTCATATGATTAATATAATACTTTTATTTAAATTTTAATTTCCCCTTTTCTTACCCTAATTCTACTTCTAATTCTACTTTTGCATGTGATGTGCCCACTTTAATATCTTTAATAGCTGGAGTTGATGGAGGTGAATGTTTTATACTTATCAGTTGGTGATAAAAATGCATTCATACTCATTTTCCTCCATCTCTCCTAAGGGCATTCTATCAGATGCTGAGAGAGATCTAGTTTCTTTAAAAGTTTTTGCCTTTGTGCTGCTTATTTATAAGAAATCGGAAGACAAATTTCCTGAATGCGTCTGTATTTGACAATTTTTATATTTCGACTGGCCTCTTAAGGCTGACCTTTCAGATGTAATATGCTAAGTTGTTGAACATGCACTCAAACTGCAACTTCTCAGGCACTTAAACAATTAAAATTGCTGTCATCAAATTGCTCTTGCAGTTAGTAGCAATTTGTGTAGGCATTTCTGGACTCAGCATCAACTTTTATGTACTTTGTAAGAAAATACTTTGTTTCAGATTACATCCTTTTTAACTGCCTAGAGCTGCTATCACCAAGAGGCAATTAGTCTTTAATTTCTCTATAGAATTTGCAACTCTGCTTGCAGAGCAGCTTGCCCAAATGTGCTAAGAAAGCACAAGTAGCCAGTAGTAGGTGGCCCTTCTCATGCTGCAGGCTCTGCGACATGTTTAGATCCTCCTCACACCTATTAATGAGCTAATATCTGTGCAGTTTTGAAGCAGAGCAGAATTGCTGCGTACCAATATTTATATATATATTTGCACTGCTTTTGGGGATAGTTATTTTTTTTCTTAATTTTGAGAAATACTCTTATCTCCTTTTCTGCAAACTGGCTGCAGGATAACAAACAGCATCTCCTTTAGCGACTTATCTCGAGAGCCCGCTACAAATACCAACTACTTGTGTCTGCTGTAGCTGAAGCCAGAGATGTTATTGCAGCAATGACAGCACAGCTGGCAAAGTATAAGACAGTCCTCCAGTCCTGGAAAGTTTAGTGTCCATGCATGTAAAATTGTAATGCCCTCCTGATGCCCAGTCTTTGCTTTTAATGCACATAAGAGGTGTTGCATGTTCCCCAGGCTTGCTCTCCTATCAGATTTCATTGCTGAGATCCCCAGCTCTGCAATTTCCAAAATATTTTGGCCTTCAAAGTCTGAACACACGTGTATGTACTTTGATAATATTTACATTGCACATCAATCTATCTGAATGCTGGGACTCCGTGTGCCTGGTAGAACCTGGTTGTTATTGCTATTTTTTTGCTAAATGACAACTCTTTTTTTTGTGTAGAACCAGTCAGAGAAGCACAGCAGAGAAGAATGAGGGAGTTTGGTCAGGAAAGGCTTAAATAGCACAGAGTTGGCTAGTGCTAATAACTGTTATTTCACAAAAGACTTCAGGATGTGTTTAAAGAATCTATCGATGTCTTGTAGCATTTCTTCTTCAAAGGCCTTAAAAGTAGGGGGTGAAAATCTGGCAATTTGGGGTTTTTTTGTTTGTTTTTGTTGCACCAGGAGTAAGTAAATTTGTGGGGAGACTAACTAGGAGCGGCAGAAGTACAACGTGATACAGCTCCAGATGGAGAAATGCTGTTCATTTGTGCTCCTGTGGTTTTTTGTCTATAAATACTCTTTAAATCTTGGCTTGGTCTTCTCTTAGCTTTCCACCTGTACCTGATACCTGCCAAAGTTTGCTACTATTCAAAACTCTTCTTTTATTTTCCCCCTCTTTGTTGTTATTTTTTCCCTTTTTTATTTTTTCTTTGAGGAGGAGGGCCTAAATATTAAAACAGCAAATTTAATCCTTTGCGAAGGTACCATCTTGAGAGAAGCTGCTGCCTCTGCTTACCTGTGCCCCCAGTGCAATACAGATTGCTGCAGGTTGTGCTTTTTTGCTGTGATTTAGTTGTGTGCACGTTGGGAGACCTACCTTAAACACCCTGCACAGCCCCGGGCTCTTTGGATACAGCCAGATGCTACAGCAGAAGGGAGCGAGGAAGTTGCTGCAGTCGCATCTTGTTTACAGGATTAGGGACGTGGTGCAGGACTAGACGACAGCCCCAGGGCAAGTGCTTTTAATTGCCAGCAGCCTTTGTCTAGATGGGAAACAGTAGTCGTGCTATCAGGAGGCATCTCTTGGATCAGACAGCCCCGCTATAAATCTCTTCTTTTTCTGCTCTGAAGTAAAATAATTAATGTGTGACTCTGTATTTTGTATTTTTTTTTATGTGAAGGATATTTTGTATCTTTGTACATGAAGGATAGCACACTCCTATCTATTCTGGTGTAATATTGGAATATATTATTTAAGCAGTCTGAGCTCTATTTTCTATATTTTCTTCTTGATAATACTGCGATACTGAGGTTTACTGCGATAAACCATTTCCATGAGTTCAGGCAACTTTTTCTTCTTCCAGAGATAAAATGCAAGCGTACAGGTTCTGTAACAAATGAACTGAGGCCTTTTTACTTACCTTTTCCCTGTAACAGTTGTTGTTTTCCACTCCCTGCAGACTACTGGGTACTGATGGATGTTTCCGACAGCCCTGAGCGTTTAAACCCCTGCTCTCCCGACGAGGACCGGCAGCTTTCCGATGACGAAATCCTCAAGGAGAGCGGTTCGGATCGGGACATGGATGGAGGCGGGCAAGGCAGCGTCCTGGGAGAGGAGGAGGAGGAGGCAGCCAGGGGACTGAGTCAAGGGGAAGAGGAGACCCGCTCGGACGAAGAGGACCGTCTCAGCGAAACCAAGTCGCAGGACTCTGACAACAACGAGCGGAGCAGGGAGCTGAAGAGCCCTCCACCACGCAAGGGAGACGAGGAAGACCGCGCAAATGACCTTGGTGATGAAGCATCCTCTGTCACTCGGGAGCTAGACGAGCACGAGTTGGACTATGATGAGGAGGTTCCCGAGGAGCCTAGCGCTGCTGCTGCAGAGGAGGATGCTGAGAAAGCTGGAGGTGAGGATGATGAGGAGGAGGAGAAAGGAGATGAAGCCCCCGAAGATGAGAAAAAATCCAGTGGTAAAAGTGACGACGAGAAGGATGGCCAGGATCCCCTCAAGGAGAAGAAGAAAGAAGATGACGATGGAGAAATCGATGATGGTGAAATTGATGTGAGTAGGACATCGCCCAAGGTGGGCAGGGTTCTGCAGGGAGAGGTCTTCTGTTCTGCCCTTTTATTTCAGAACGATTTGGTGCTTAGACTGCCATGCCTTTATTTTCTCTGCTGTAACATATCCGCTCCCACTGTGTAAGGCGCTGTTTGGAGGTAAGGCCATGTTATATACCAAATACAGTGGTTAAGGTATCTCTTGCCATATACTGCAGAAAACTTCTGTGCCAAATGTTGTCAGAACAATTGCAGCTAAACTGTGTTGCCACCAAGTATGAAAGGGCTCTAATTCTTAAAATCTGCCTTGGCTCCCAAAGGGTTTTTGGATGATGCTGAAAGCAAGGTACTTACCATGGACCAGGCAGACATTCCTAAAGTTTCTTTTCAGTTCAGCTTGGGAGGCTGGTACTGCAGAGTGGCTACAATATTTGAGGTGTCAAGAAGAGTATGAGGGGAAACCCATGAGCCTAAATTCTGCGTACTGCTCCAGCAGCATCTGCGAGCATGGAGAGGTCATTTTTCATTTTCATGCTAATTCTGGCAAGCAGTCTGGTTAAACGCTGGCTTTGAAATGTTTTGTGTATTTGGGATTTGAGCAGAAAAAGGAATTTTGGAGGTTGTAGGAGATTCCAGGAAGTTGGAAGAAACTTCCTGAAGTTCTGACTCTACTTCTTGATTAAAATAGGAATGCTTTCCTTTAGTCTAAGGCATTCTTAGGAGCACTTTTCAGAAAGCACAAGATGAATCTGTACTTTGGTTTTCATACACTAGCTCATAACAAGGCTCCCAGTTGCCTGATTCCAAGGCAGAAATACCTCACAGAAATAAATACTTTCCCTTTTGTTCAAGTGCAACATTTGCAAAGACTTCACACAGTTCTTTTGAAAGAAGCTGGGTTGAGCTGGTTCTGCCGTTCACGTTCCATTGAATCCAGCTTTTTGGGAAACTATTAACTCTCTGCATTTCATTCTGCTTTCCGACTTCTATCTTTATTGCAGGGGGGAAGCATTAGTGCAAAACTTAATTTGACTATATGGCTAGTCTTTGAAATGAGTTCTTGTTCAGGAGAGCCATCCTTGTTTTGCCCTCAAAGGAATGTAGGAGAGGAGGTTGTTAACCCATGTCTCTTATTTTCTGTGTTTATCCAAAGCCAAGTGATGGCTTGTCCTCATTTCCAACTGCTGAATTGATCAAAGTACATAAAATTTAATCTCTTCTCTGCAGACAGCTGCTGTCATCACCACAGGGATGTTAGGATTGCTGAGCAGAGGGAAAGTCTTCACCAGATGCTCTCTATTCAGATGTGTTTCATATGCTGAAAACGTCTCAACTTCTGTGGTGGTGGAGACAGACCAAGGGAGAGCTGGGGTGTCTTTTAGGAAAAATAACAGATTTCCCTGGGAATGTCAGATACCTTTGACACCTCTCCATTCATGTGCGCCTCTCCCTTCAGCATCGTCACATCTTTCTAATTGCTTTGGACTTTTCAGATAGGGATTAATGAGGCCAGTGGAAGTTTTTTCCTCGAGATCAAAAGCAAAGACTTTTGAACTCTAAAGGTTCGGTTACTTTCTTCTGGAGATAGTTTCATAAACGTTATTCAACGTTCATCTCCTGGGGTTCTTCATCTTTGAAGCAACCTCCATCTTCCAGAATTTCTACCTGTGGATGCTGTGATTTATGACACTTAATGGCAATGTAGGGTTTTGCTACAGATTCTTAGCTCGTATCTTATATTCTCATGTAAGAATATGGATTCATATCTTATATATGGAGCTCAGGAATAAAAAAAGGTGTCAAATTGTTGCTACAGGGGCCTGGAAGAATACATACAACTTTCTTCCTGAAAAGCCTGCTGTGAGATTGTCACTTAATGCCTTGGGGAAGCATCAGGTAGTTAATTATTGCAGTAGAAATTGTCCTTTGGCTTTTATTTGGCGCACGGTGTCCATATGGGATCATTGGGTTAAATACCTATACCCTGGAACACTGCTGTGTGTTTTAAAGCAGCTAATGGAAGGAACTGGTTTGGGTGTTAGGGTATGAGGCCCTCATTTGTGGTAGAGTTATCCTGGGTCAACTGAGCCTTTAAACACATATTCAGTAAAATGTTGCAACTTGAAGCTGTAGCCTGTATTGCACCTCCAAGATGTTCATGATGTCTCAGAGGTTTTGTGGTCATTTTTGAAGCACTGAAATGAATGTTTCCTCTTGTTAGTAGCTGTGCATTGCAAAAAAATGCTCTGGGGTGTTTATCACAGCTTTATATCTCATTCTTCTTGTGTTTTGCTCCAGGGTGCGTGTTCAGTGACTGATATTTGACCGTACTGTGAAATGTCAAGTTGCTGCAAAAAAATGCACCACTTGAAATGTCAGCTTCTCTGTCTGTTCCAGGACGATGACTTGGAAGAAGGAGAAGTTAAAGATCCCAGCGATAGAAAAGTGAGGCCACGTCCCACCTGCCGGTTCTTTATGAAAGGTAAAGACGTGCTGCAATGGTGGCAGCACACTAAATATGCTGTAAATTTTCTTACTCAGTTGTGCACCTGTTGAGCTGCTGTCTACATGATAAATGTTGCCCCAGGCATCTTCACTCGCCTTCCTGTTCCTTGGTGGCCAGGTGCTGAATTTACATAGCTCTGATATTCCAGTTTGGATAAAAATGCTTTAGGCGTGGTGATCCCAGCCGAAGGAAACAAAGGACAACTCGATGGTGTGTTTTGAACCAACACTATCTGGTCTAATTTAACAGCTGGTTGTTGCTTGAAGAAGTTCTCAAGTGTTATCTCACAGAAAAAAAATGACAAATATGCAACATTTCTTATCAAGTTTGTATCTAGCCAAAACATAATTGATACTTGCAATCCTATCTTCAGATTACTTCCCCAAACAAGTATGGAGAGACATTGCTTGACTTTTTGTAATTGAAAATGATGGTAGAAATACTCTTTTCCTATAAGAAATATTTCTGTGACATTATATTGACTCCTCCTGAGTTGCTGCAGCCCCCACAGGCAGGTTTTAAATGCTTTTGTTGAGCTGATTTCTGCTTTGGCTGTGTAGTGGGGTCAGGTGTTGGCAACTCCCAGTGCAGGCTGTTTTCCTGAGCAATCCAGAAAACCCAGCGTGACATTTGGTGCCATTGGATCTAATGAGTGAGGATGGGTAGTGGCCAGTCCTCTTCTGGACAGAGGAAGTGGTCAGAGAGAAGAAAATTTTTTCCTTTAAAGAGAGACCTTTTCTTCAACCTGAAAGATTGCTGTGTGCTGTTCAGGTTCTACCTTTTTGATATAGGATTGATATTTTCAGTTTGAATAGAGGAAATGAGGGCAGGAAATCAGAAAACAGTTCTTACTACAATTAAGACTTTAAAAGTAGATTTTTTAAAGAACCTATTTCTCTTTAGTTGCTCCTCATGAGACATTCTCCAAAGTTTCTGCAGCTGTAACACAGCTGTCTTCAAATAACTGTATTTTTTTAATCCGAAGAGCGAGTTTTATAAAGGTTTTCTTATTTAAACTGGCTATAATCTGTTGCTCTTCAGCTTCCGCTTTATTAAAGCTTGCTTACTTTTTGTTTACAATTGCCCTTGCAACAAATTTGTTAACATCTGAATTTAAAAGCCGGGTGGAGAACAGGGTGGAGTCTCCTATTCCTCGCTCCTTGCGTCAGCGACTGTGCAAGGTAGGGAAGTGCTTGGGGGTTTCCAGAGCCCTGGCTGGCACGCACAGCTCACCTGCCTTCCTGCACCTTTTCCGGGATCGAATTTTCTGCCCGTGCTGCGATACGAGCTTGGTGTCGTGGTGATGGAACAGGGAAGTGCCCCTGCAGGTAGACTTGTTTGTTCCTTCATTCTTAGCGTGACTTTACACCTCCACGCTGCAAGAAATATGTGTCTGAGTCAGAGCTCAGGCTGGTTGTAGCTGGGAGTTTGGGGTTGTTCGGGTGACGATGGCACCAATTCTTGCTGGCTCCTCAAAGGCTTTAGTGATCCAAGTTGCTCAGACACTGCTCCTGTCTGTGAAGATGCTCCTTGCTTGGCATGAGGAATGCGTCACACGGCTGCATGTGTCCAGCCTCGTGAATGCCAAGGTTGAGCAGCCTTCCAGTGAAATTCCTTGTCGTATGCCAGGGCCTCTTCCTTGTCAGGGCAGTCGTTCTCCCTGACACCTCAATGCGAGGAGTAAGTGTTTGTGTAGGTGTCTGTGCTCCCCTTTCAGATCTCCCCTGGCAAGTGCTCAGCAAGTCACCACGAAATGATGTCAGTCTTCCCTGTAAAGGGATTTGCTTTCGTTATATTTGGCAGTACCAAAGTATCTAGTGTTACCCCAGCTTGGGAATACCAGCTTCAGGTTCTCCTGGGACTGTCAAGGAGCATTTCTAGAGCCCGGGTGCTTCTCTGCCCAGGTGCAGGGTACATTTTTGACAAGTTGCCCTCTGGGGCTCCCTCCTTGGGTGACAGGAATGTCAACTGCTCTGCAACCCCTGAAGTGAACGTGTTAATGCCAGAGCTCGCGCAGAATTAGCAGTGACTTTGCAATGCAAAACCTCTGGTGCCTGATGTTGAGTGAATTGTCAGAAGAAAAGGTAGGTTTTGGTTTTAAGGCAAGCTGAATCAAGCTGGGAGCTAAATGCAGACCCCAGTGTCATCCCAGATCTTCAAGGGTGACAACGTGAGCAAATCAAATCAACAGAGATTTGTATTAGTAAGACTTGAGGAAGTCATGGGTTTATTACCGCATTTTTCATATTGCTTTGTGGTGCGTGTATCCCTTCCTCCCTACTCCCAACAATAGGAACATTTTCATATGCTCATTCATCTGTGACTGGACCTGTTGAATTTGGCCTGTCTGGAAAGGTGGGAGGTGGCAAATATCTTTCCATGTATGCGGAAATACACAATTCTGGAAGAAGTCGGAGAGAGGAAAGTTCATGTGTCTGAAAACAGTGTTCTTGCCTGCTTTTAGGTGGCCATGAGGCAACTTCTTGCAGCAGCTGATCCTAACGGAGCTGTGTTTTTCCACAGGTCACTGTACTTGGGGAATGAACTGCCGCTTTATCCACCCTGGCGTCAATGACAAAGGAAACTACTCTCTGATCTCCAAGCCGGAGCCCTTCTCCCCTAACGGTGCTCCTCCCATGGGTCCCCATCCGCTGATGCCAGCCAACCCCTGGGTACGCACGTGTGCGTCATTTTGTGCTTTGTCTCCTGCAGAAGAGAAGGTTATATTTGAGCCAGAATATTAGCAAGAATCAGTAAATCCAAGTGTGTGTATATATATGTTTTTAAAGAGCTCCTTGAAGTTGGTAGAAGAAGGGAATATTTTTCCCCGTGTCCCTCAGTTTATAGCCTCTGGATACTTTAGGGAAGTATCTGGAGGTATTCCACAACAACTGGTTTACAAAGTCCATGTTTTCTACTTCAGAACTCAAGTCAAGTGTCTTTTTCCTTTTTTCTTTAACGCCCTAACAGGGAGGACCAGTAGTAGATGAAATCTTACCTCCACCCCCTCCAGACCCTCCAACAGAAAGTGCCTGGGAGAGAGGTCTCCGACATGCTAAAGAGGTAAAATAAGCTGACTTTCCTCCAAAATCCACTGTTTCTCTGGTGGCCAAATGCTAGTAAAGTTTATCCTGGAGCACGTAGTATCTTGCTCTTTATAAGGAGCTTTTTTTTTATTTTTTGCTTATTCCCTATTAACTGCTGCTTGTTGTATATCACAGTTATTCTACAGTGAAGAGGAGCTGGCATCTAGTGAGCAGGGAGTGGGTTTCTTGTTTCTTCTTTCTGAGTGAAGGTTTTATTACCTGTCTGCTATTCTTCTGATGTGATGGACAAGTGAATTATGCTTTCTATGTCAAGAAAATTCCAGCATCCTGCAGAGAAAGATATTGTAGTTGAAGAACTGGCTTGTCCCAAATGAAAGGTTTTAAATATTCTAGGCTTTATTCTCTGTGTCTCAGAAATGTTCCTTCTTTACAATGTTTTTATTTCATGTTGTGGCAGGTATTAAAAAAGGCAACTATGAGAAAAGAGCAAGAGCCTGACTTTGAGGAGAAGAGGTTCACTGTGACTATTGGAGAAGATGAGCGTGAATTTGACAAAGAAAATGAGTTTTTCCGTGACTGGAATTACCGCATCACCAGAGATGTCAGAGATCCAGCGTAAGATACAGCTTTGTTCTTGCTATGGGGAATAGATGGGTGGGAAATAAATGCAGCGAGGCAGCCTTCAGCCAAGACGCTCCTCCAAATCTGAGCATCAGCCATCTCAGAATGTGACACCAACTTCTGTTACAATAGTCTGTACTGATAAAAGAATGACCTGCCTCCCCACGCACTCCAGTTTAACACTTTTCCTGTCTTTCTTTACAGTCTTCTTTATGTATTACCACCCTCAGTGGCCTTAGCGTATGGGTCTCAGGGACACAAACTAACTGTACATTCCCTTTCTCATAGCAGCTTGTTATTCTCTTTTTTTTTTTTTTCCGTCTTGTTTGTTATTTTCAAACCATAAGAGTTTTAAAATACTAAATAGAGCTTTGGAGCAGGTTCAACATTCAAAAGCTTCAGAGCAGCAGTAATACTGTTGAACCACTACTAGATAACGTTTGGAATAGTTGGTTAACAAACAACTCTAGCAATCCCTGGTAAACCATGCAGTAAGACACTCTTCAGGAAGCAGGTCCATTAGTTGCCAGGACACAGCTTATGCAGACTTTCAGAATTCTGAAACTGGAGAGTTTAGTTGGTGGTTGGAGGCCTCGGACATCCTTCGATCATGACTGAGCGCAGGCAGAGAGTTAGAAGCAGGTGCAAGGATGCAGGGCTGAACGTTGGCAGGTTTATTTAGAAGCTCTAAAATCCCCCCAAAGATGCAGTGGAAGAACAATTTTTAAAAGGGAGATTTGTGCCCTATGGAAATATAAGGAAATTCCCATTTTTCTAGTTTTTTCCACTATTATTTCCCCAGAATATTGTGGAAATATTCTCATGTATACGTAGAGAAAGTGTTGGCAAGGCTTTGTTCTCTCTATTTTGAGTGAATGAATGGCAAAATAAAAAGAGCAGGCTAAGCTTTGGTTCAATAGGCTTTGATTTGCTCTGGAGTGAAGTGCAATTCCTTCCCCTGTTTTATAGAAAGAAGCTATGTGCTCAGTTTTGCAGACTCATAGCAAATGGTTCCAAGATTATTTTTTTTCTGTGTGGAAATCACTCTGTATCTTCGTCTCGCTTTTCTCTGAGAAATCTTTCACTTGCACTGGGGTGTATCACTGGTGCTCTGTAGGTTGACTGTTAAAGTATCCTTAATTTTTATACAGAAAACTTGCATCTTAAATTGGTGTTGTAGTTGTTTTATGCCACTACCTAATTGATATAAGGACTGTTTTTGTTAAATATAGGACTTTGTTGGGGTTTTTTATGTATTCAAGTGAAAAAATGTTGTGTTTATCTAGTGTCAAAGAGAAGTAATCATGGATTTTTAAAAATCAAGAACCTTTGTGTATAACCAGGCTGTGGCATAAAATATTCTGTGTGAAGAGAAAAGTTACAAAGTTGCTACTTTTTTTTAAACTCTAGAAATTGGTGAGTTTTGTCTCATACTCGCTGGTTGCACAGCACTCGTGGTTCAGGTGGAATGTTAATGAATTGCTTTCAGGACTGTCTTGTGACATGTGAAGATGCCTAAATAGTTCATGAATCCCTTTTTCTTTCTTTGAAAAACTATAGGGAGGTGGACATCAAAGAAAACATTAACTATGGGTAAGCAGGTCTTTGATTCCAGTACTGTTGCAACTGTAAGAAAATATTCTCTTTCCTTTTATCCTGTTGCACTTCTTAAAACTTCCTAGGCCACAGAAAACTGTTCCCTCAGGTGTGGTTGGCAGTTAATTAATGGAATAGGTGCATTTAATTTTTGGATGATGCCAATTCTTAACTTAAGGATTTGAGAACTGGATGATCCACCGTTTTCTAAACGCATAGCAGTGGTGCTTGTTTTAAATGAATAAAACATGCACAAATGTTATAGGAAGGGCTTGGGGAGCTTTGAATTTGAGGCTGGATCAAAAAGTTAAGAACTTCCTTTTTGGCGTAGCTTGAGATTCTTTTTTTCTTGCTTTTTGAACACTTGATGTCACTGTTACCTCGACTATTATCTCGTCGACATCAGGAAATTTGCTGCTGAATTAAGCAGCAGTATTCAAGATTCCCTGGTATTCTTCCCATTGGTTTATCATTTGAAACCAGAAAAAGAAGGGAAATTTTAAACCATTTAAAAGCACTGAAAGAAATATAGGAGCAACTTACCTTGCAGGGCAGCACTTGCGTCTTTGCTTGTGTGAGCTTATTTGGCACTTTAAAGGTAAAACAAGTTACAATCTGATTAAAGGTAATTCTGAATTTGGAAGCACTTGCTTTTACTCTTGGTTCTGCCACTGACTCCTCTGTGGTCCTGGAAGTTTCTTGTTTTCTCTACCCACCTCCCCACCTTTCCAACGGATCTGATATTTTCAGTCTCCCAGGTAGGAGGGTATTGTCGGGCATGTGAATTAAAAACATAAAATAACGTTAATAGAAATCTTTAAATGGAGGAGGTGCTGTGGATTGAAGGAGGGTGGTATTTGGATCCTTTTCCTCACAAAAGCAATTGCAATTTTGCAGCTGGAGGGCCAGCATTTGTTTTCCACTGGAGAGCCTCAGCTGCAAACGTTTTTGCTTTCCTTGCACGGAGTAATTTCACGTGTAGAGCGCAATAGTCCAAGCCAGCCTCCAAAAGGCAGCTTTTCTCAGTGGAAAGCTCAGCAAAAGCTTGTTTCCAGGCAAGTCCTAACCAGTGGGCACCCCCACGTCTGGCAGAGCCATAGGAGACACGACCATTTGTTCCACTCGTGATGTTCCTCCGTGAGAGGATACTTGAGGTTAGCGCCGTGTGCCCGGACAGAAAATGCCATTCTCAATCAATGGGGCAAAACGTGTTCCCTCCTCCCTTTGCTACTTTGGAAGTAGCCGCAAAAAGCAATTGGCAGGGCTGCATTTTTGCCACCTTGGTTTGAGGGCTGAATTGGTTGGTAGTGTTCTTTTTGGTGTTTATCAGGAAAGCTTTGTGCTTTGTCTCTGATAAGCATCGTTTTAAAATGACTGTTTCTCTCTATCTGGGATATGTAGCCAGTAACAGTTTGTATGGTCCTACTCCATTGAACATGTTTTTTCTTGTCAGTACACAGTGACTAAAACCTGACCTAGAATGAATGTGTAGTATTTCTGTGCAGTGATAAGGTGCTATTTCCCTTTCTAACCTCCGCTGTTTTTCATTGTAGGCTTGATCCTTATGCAGATCCCTATTATGACTATGAAATAGAACGGTTCTGGCGAGGTGGGCAGTATGAGAATTTCAGGGTTCAGTATACAGACCCAGATCCATATCGTAACTACAGAGTAAGTAAGGTAATACCCCTTCCACACCTCTCCTGCAAAATTTCTTCCAGGTACTGCCAGAGCTCATCATGTTTCAATTATAGCTGTTGAAATAGGGTTTGTGTCTTTTATGTTCAAGATCCTTCATCTTTGAAACAGTTAAATCCCAAGTTATTCAATTTCTGTGCAGAACATGCTCTAGGGAAGTCCTGTTTCAGCATGACGAGGGGAAGAGCAAGCATTGGAGATGGGAAACCAATGGCACTGCCACGTGTAGCCCTTCTCCCCTCCTAAGCAACCCCTGTCCCTCTTTGTGTGCTTGGGCTCCTCTTTTTTTGTCCCAGAGCAGAATTGGGCAGTGCTTCTGTTAACCATTCCAGCCACAGCCATTCTGGGGAATGCTGGAGAGAGGCAGTTTCCATGGGGTGATCCGTCTGAAGGACGGTTCACTTGGTTATTGGGACAGACAGAAAGGCTTAGATTTGGACAGGTACATTTTGTGCACAGAAGCGGGCTCTGGAATGACTCCAGCACTGCTGGAATTGCACCTGAGCTCAGATAAGGGAAATATCAGGCCATTTGCTGCCATCCAGGGTGCAGGCGGTTGGTGTTGCACTGCTGGAAGGTTTAGTGGTCAGGGAAAATAAACCTACTAACCCTTTCCCTCCCCTTCCTTCAGCCCTGGTACAAACTGTTGTGCCGTGACAATAATGGCAAAAAGATTCCTGCTCAGGGGGTGCTCATTAGTAGTTTAGCATATCCTAAAGAAAAAGTGGCTTTCCTTTTGCTGCTAAAACCTGCTGGTTTACCTAAATGGTGCATAAATAGGAGCCTGCCCTCAGTCTGTAAGAGGCACCATCGTTTTTCTCATGCTACTTATTTGCAAAGCTAATGAGCTTGTTATAAATATGATTAGCAATGTGAGTAAATACTTGTAAGCAGAACTGCATATTTCTGGAAGGGGAATAATAAACCAATTCAGTCCTTGCCTGTTGGCTTTCAAAACTGTAAATGCAATAAATATGATGTTTTGTTCCTCTCTGTGCCTCATCAGGAAACACCCCTGGTCACCACGCTCTGGGCTCTCCTCAATACTTTGCTGCAAGGAGGGAAAGCTTCTGTAATTGCTTCTAGTCTGATATTCCAAACAGTGCTGGCTTTTTATTGACATGTTGAATTCTTGCTTATCTTTAAAGGAAAGAGAGCGCGAACGGGAAAGGGAACGAGAGAACCGCCAACGAGAGAGGGAACGCGAAAGGGAGAGAGAACGAGAGCGGGAGCGGCGCCAGAGAGAGCGGGAGCGGGAACGGGAGCGCGAGCGGGACAAGGAGCGGCAGCGGAGGAAGGAAGAGTGGGAACGCGAGAGAGAACGAGTGAAGAGAGATGAAAAGGACAGGCTGCACAGGGACCGCGACCGAGACCGCGACCGGGACCGAGAAAGGGAACGTGAGAAGGAGAAAGAAAAACCAAAGCCCCGGTCTCCCTTGTTACCAAGGTGGGTGTTTGCTTGACTTTAGACTTGAAATGTGACTCAATGTTGTTTTTGCTGTAGGTAATGAGCAGAGTTTGGTCTAGTGGGGATCCCTGGTGTCCGTAACCCTTGGTTAGTGCAATGATTTCAAGAGCAGCTTCAACTGAGCCTTGCTGGCCACTAAGCGGAGCTAAAACGCCAGATAAGAACCAAGCAAACCTGAGGCTTGGCTGAGCGTGGAGCTAAGTCCTGTGACCTGGAGATACTGAGAGGTTCAGCTTGTCCCTGTCTCCTTGAATTCAGAGAATATCTTGGAATTCTGCTGACTGGATCCCCAGCACTGAAGCAGCACTGCAAGTGTTGGTGGCTCCCTGTGTGGCCTTGAGAAATCTCTCTTGGGAGCTTGCAGATCACAACTATCTGGAGCTGTGTTAAATGGGGAGAAAAATATAGAAGTTAGAAAAAAAAATCAGGTTTTATGCCTTGAGGTGAGTCTGCTAAGCATTAGGGTTGAATTTTAGTGTGGAGGCAGTTTTTTTT
>VWPW01000404.1:0-11700 GCA_013389825.1 Crypturellus undulatus
GGGAAGCAGGGGCTGCTGCCATGTGGGGTCCTGCTCTTGCAGCTAATAGAGACAGGCAAAAAAGCCTCCTGCAAACTAAAATGGGGAAAACAGAAACAAATAAACCCACTATTCTCCCCAATTTCCAGAAGTAACGTTGGCTCTTAGGGAGGGAAGTGCAGACAACAGCTTCTGTTGCTAAAAAACAACTTTGCACTGTTTTGGGTTCAGCGTTTCAGCCAACTGCTAGGAACTATAGAGTAAATCTCAGCATTTCCCAGGGCCCAGATTGCATATTGGACCATATACCCTGAAATGTTTTTATTTAATTTGAGTCCACATTATGCTGCCTGCATATGGTGACACACACATTTCATTTTATGTAGCAGATGCTGCTTTGCTATTGAGGATGTAATATACCGAGTACATTATAGGATCATTTGGTTTAGGGTAACTGCGGTGTTTTTTAAACTCTGATTAGCCTTAATTTTAAATCTGATTTCCTAGGGAAATGAGGCCTATGAGCCTGCACTCTGCATGCGCGTGTGTGCAGGCTGCAAATCCAATTTCTTGCCCATTTTTGAGCTGGAAGACACTGAGATGCAGCAGCTCCACGACTAGGACCGCACATCTTCCCAAGCCCAACATAATCCAGGAGGGGTTTGCAGCATCCCAGAGTCTTTCCTGGTGTTTTAGCTCCCAGAAAACTCCTCTGTAACGGGTGAATGGTCTCAACAGCCAGGAAATGATTTTCCGCAGCCAATATCGATAAAAACCTCCCACTTTTGGGACTCTTCTCCACAAGCACCAGCAGCCGCTCGACCCGCAGAATAAAGATGCCCCATCCAGTTGGCGCAGACGAGTGCCCGCTCCTTCATTAAGACCCACTGCTTTTGCCATCATTAATGCCCCAACTGGGGACATCTGCACTTCGTGCCCATCCCCGTGGCATCCAGCCTCATGCCTTGCCCGGTCCTCCCATTGCTCCTGCTTTGCTGCAGCACGGACCCTGCCAAGAGCAGCTATAAACTGCACTTAGTGATGCATAATATATGAAAATGGCTCTTGCTGAGCTTTTAGATACAGAAGGGCTTTATTTTTTTTTTTCCTTTTTGCTCCTGTTACGACGTTTCTCCTGCAGCCGTGGAAGCGTCGTCGTAAATAATTAAAAGGGAGTTTAAAAGGCCCCATCTGGGTGAATTGAATATTTATGGCCGCCAAGCCCCTGTCCTTCATATTTAGGGTCTGGCATAATTAAACCAGCTTATTAAACTATATGCCACCGGTCAGCCCGGGGATCAAATCCGAACTGAAGCCTGCTGCTAAATATTTAGCATTTCCAAAGTTAGCAGTGGTAAATAAATAAAGCGCAACTTGGAGCAAAGTCCCAGGTCCTGGCTGCTTCCCGGATTCCTGATGTTTTTGGAAGGTTTCCTGCACTCAGCTCTGCTTTCCACCCTTGATCACCTTCATTTGGGTTTTGCCCCATGTCCCCCTGCAGTTAAATGCTGCGATCAGAGCCCTCTGGAGACCTGCAGAAATCCCGGGCTTCCAGCTGGGCTGATGCTATTGCCTTTCTTGGGAATGATGACTTGTGCTCCATGTTTTCCTATGGAGAAGCTCCGTTCTCTCTGCAGGCAGCTGGAGTCATAAAATAAGAGCAGTACATGGGAAGAGCAGATAGAGTGGGTACAGGAGCATTTTTCCTAACATTGGAAATGCCATCCTATCCCCCAGGAGATCCCTATCCCCATCCGACAGGTATCCGGCCGGGCAGAGGATGCTCTGGCAGGTAGAAGCAGGAGCTGGGACCTGGCGCAGGCTCCAAGGCCCTTCCGAGCTGCTGCAATGGGATTTGAAACCCTCCACTGAGGAATTTCCATGTTTAAGGACACAAAATAGGCAGGAGGATCCCCACATCTCTCCTCGTGATTCCCTGGTGCTGGATCCTGGGGTTCTGGTGCCTCCCTGGGGATGGAGATCTCCAAGGAAGCGGAGCTGCTGTTCTCACCGGCTCAGGCTCTCCAGGAACACGGCTTTTTTCTTTTTTTTTTTTTTTTTGNTATCCCTCCTCGTGCTTCCCTGGTGCTGGATCCTGGGCTTCTGGTGTCTCCCTGGGGATGGAGATCTCCGAGGAAGCGGAGCTGCTGTTTTCACCGGCTCAGGCTCTCCAGGAACAGGGTTTTTTTTTTTTTTTGGGATTAAATGGTTGCATCCAATTGTATTTGCATCGCGTAACACTCTCATCCCAGGCAATCGCTTCGAATCACTGTTCTCCCAATCCTCCGGGGCATTCGCAGCAAATAGAGGGTCTAGGTCAAATAAACCCCCCGGTCTGTTTGGGGACGCGCGCGTCCGTGTCGCCGCAGCATTCATGAACCATGCAAAGCCGCACGAGGAGGAGGAGGAGGCGGCGGGGAGGAAGGCAAAGGGACTCGGTGCCCTTTGCACGGAGAGCTTTGCTGCTACGAGGAAAATCTGTGTCAGCGCTGCCGCACGCCAGCTTGGAGGACATAAGTTTCCCTTCTAAGTGCTGCTTCTTCAGAGGCGCTCGCTGCTCCCCGGAGACGCCGCAGGAATTTGTGAAGTCCAGCTTCAGCGCGCGGCTAAAAGGGATTTACTGAAGCCTAATGTGAATGTAAATATTTTAGCTATTAAAAAAAAAAAAAAAAAAAGCGCAAAGAGAGGCAGGTTGCTTTTGCTCTCCTCTTTCTCCTTGCTTCCCTGCAGACTCAGGCAGAAAATTCGACTTTATTTTTTTCAGAGCGCCTCCCTTTCATTGCTCCCCAGGAAACTTGGTTAAAAACCTAAAACCTCTACCTAAAATCCTCTCCTCCTGATGTTCCCTTTCCCAAGATTGCAAGTTGGGATGACACAAGGTTGAACTGCTCCTGTACTTGCTTTTTATGAGGGTCTCTTCATTGCGATCCTCCCACACGCACCATGGAGTGGGTTCCTGTTGGCAACAGTGTTTTGGTGTTTGAGCTCTGTTTTGACATCGGGTGACAAAACAGGTGAAATAAAAAAATAAATAGCTTGTAATGATGATCATCTATATATACACACACATTAAAAGCGGCAGATGGGTTATTTCTAATATTAGCTTTAAGTATTTCAGTTTCAAAACATTGTCAAGCAGAGAAAAGAAATTGATTCTTTGCAGTTGTGCAGATCACTAGCAGAACGCAGTTGCAAACCACGAACGGTGCCACTTGTGCCAAATCCAACATCCATGCTCATCCGCTGCCAGCAGAGCGGATCTGTCCTAGGGAATGGGAATGAACTGACCAAAGGGAGAGGCTGGAAACACTTTGGAGAACCCAGCTTGGGTTCTTCCACCCTTTGGAAGGTGGGAAAACAGCTCTTGAAAGAGCTGCAAGAAAAAGGAGATTTTCCTGCAATACACCCAGTATTCTGCTAAGTGAAACCCATCCATCCCCTTGCAAGGACTTCAGCCTTGCTGCAACTTTTCCTTCCTATTGTGACGCTGACGCTTGCAAATATATATATTTATACCCATTCCCTTTTCTTGCTGTTGTGTTTTTCTTTTTTTTTTTCCACCAAGCTAGAGAAAGATGTTGCACTTTTTACTCTTTTTTTATAATAGCGAGGTGCTGTCAATGCCTCGAGCTGCCGTTTTGCTCCTGCAGGAGTCGGGTATTTCCATGCTGGAATAATGAGCCATCAGCCGGGTTGCTGCAGAGTGACAGGGACATTCCATTTGTGGAAAACAGCCCCCAGCTGGTAAGCAGGGGTTTTCCCAGGAGAAGACCTTTTTGCAATTGATATTTGCAGGGAAACAGTGGGCTCTGGGCTGATATAAATCAGGAAAACGGCACCGGGTGAGACATTGCTGCGCTGGAAACACCCCGCGATCAGCACACTCCGTCCTTATCTAGACGCGGTTCTCTGGGACCTGGGGCTGGAGAAACGTAATAAAACCAGAAATTTCTATTTTCTCTGCCCTGCCCACGGAGATCGGTGGCTTTGGAGCTCCATCATTCACAACTCCTTCTGTGCATGTTTTTTGCTACTTTTGATGGTTAATAAGGAGTCGAATCCCTATCGGCAACACCCGCTGTCCTGGTATGTGCCGGGACATACAAACACCATCAGGATGCCGGATTTACCATTTCCAAAGCCAATGTCTTTGCCTGGTGATCTCTCTCCAAATCCTAAAGCATATAGTACAGTTAAGAGCAGCATAACAATTAATAAAACCTTCAGCAATAACCTCACATACACTTTGAAATGTCCAATAAGGAACAAGTCCTTGCTTCTAGGACTAGGACTTTCTAGGCTGGAAAAAATTCCCCCAATTTTGTCCTCACTTTTTGGAGGATTTTAAAGATTTTAAACACGCCAACAGAACGCAGCTTCAGGTGGCAAACAGGATTAAAAGCCGACTCCCGCAAACGAAAGGAAGTCAGATTACTTGTCAAAATTAAATTTGCCTTTGGATGCCATTACTTACTACATTAAAACGCTCTGGGGATTAGGAGATAAAAGAGCTAAAATCCAATCTGGAGACAGGCTCAAAGGAAAATGCCAGACAGCCCGTAATCCAAGCTCTTTTCTTTAATAGGATCCTCCTCAAGTCAAGGGGAGTGAGAATAATTATTTAATTCAATTTTGAATCTGCTTTTCCCTCTATCTACCGCACTCAGCATTGCTGTTTCAGTGCTAAATCCAGGGGTGTCCTGGGCTGTGCAGCCCCACATGGCTTTAATTCACCCTCTGTGCAAAACCCATGGGCCACCCTGCTGTTTGGGGCTTAATTATTTAATTGCAATTAAACCATGCGGTGCTGAGGAGCAGGGAATGGTCATGTAGGACCTGAGCAGGGGTCAGTTCTCCACCTATTTTTATTTTTTGCTGGATTTGGCTAACGTGGCCCTTCCTCACTGGCTGCAGAGACCCTGCTACGTGCCAGCAGTTGGCAGGGACAGGTGAGCACGTGCATGGGGACACAGCAGGGCTAAATCTAGGCCACCAGCAGCCCTCTGCTGTCACCGAGCCTGGGGACCTCGCACAACCTCCCTTCCCAAAGCAGAGAATTGTCCTTCGGGTCTTGCAATTCGGACAACAAGGAATATTTAGGTGTTTGAGTGCTAGAATTGGTTCGGTTCAAACAAGAGCAAGGAGAAGGAGGGAAAAAGCTGCAGCAAGACCAGCTAAACAAAGGGATTTGAGTGGCTTTGGGAATTTGGTTTTGCTAACACAGATAAGCAGTTCAGGTGATGCAATCCCATCAGGATGCCATCCTCTTCCATGCCCGTTCCAGTCCTGACAGTACCAGCTTGGCAGAGGGAAGGAGAACCTTCCATCCCAATGCATTACTCTCCTGCAAAGGGAGACCCCAAAAAAACCAGATAAAACCAGGGAGGAATACTGGGCTGGTGGGATGCACTTAAAGCAATAAGACAGCATTAAGCAGCCACCAAATCCACTGCTGAAACCGCATAGGACGATGCTCCCTGCATCCCTGCAAGGGAAGGAGGATGGAGAGGAAAAGGAGCCGGCAAAGAGGGAGTGACAGGGACGCTGCTGCCGGCTCCAAGCAGCACAAGCAGATGGGAGGAACAGGAGGAAGCTTTGCAGAATGAGTCAGGGCTGCGATTTTGCGCTACGGAAAGCTGCTCTGGCTGGGAGGAGAAAACACAAAACACAAAGAAATGGAAGAATCTAGTCAACAAGTCACTGAGATGATGGAAAGAGCTGTTTTCAGGCGATGGAAGGAGGCTGCCCTCTTGCAGAGCCCCTTAACCTGCTGCAGGTTTTTGCTGGATCACGTTGGAGGAGGAAGCAGAGGCTCTGAAATCTACCCAGAGGGGCAGGAGGAAGCCCAGATACTGAGACCTCAAAACAGCATCACTCCCTAAACCCTAAGGACAGAAAGAACAATATCCCAGTGATAATATTCAATATTCCAGTGACAATAGTCCATATCCCAGGGACAATATTCACTACCCAAGGAAAGGCCCAAAGGGTTTACCCTCATCCAGGGGTGCAGAAGAGCCACAAACTCCCTGTTTCCAGCCACTCAGACTTATATAACCTCCCTGGTGCTGCCTTGCTGCTTAATTAATAGTCATTAAAGGCAATGAACACACCTGAGCCCTCCAGCTCTGCCCTTGTGAGGCCACAGGGACTGTCTGCAGCTGGAGGGGGTTTAACCTTGATGCTCCCCAGGCTCTTGGGAAGCTCCTGGTTTCCCTTGGCCCTTGACAGCCACCTCTCCCTTTCCCACATCCCAGCTCTGGGACTATTTCCATTCAATGTACAAAAAAACAGTGATGTAGTATCAAATTATGGCCTTGGTTCACTGGTATGGATGAGGATGCAGCCTTCAAACCCTGCCATTCGTTATACATCCTCATTTACTGTTTGTAATAATCTGCTCCTAAGGAAGTCTGAGCCAAAGTCAGGGGCAATTGTGCAAAACGCAAGGCGAAGAAGTAGACCTTGTGCTTTAAATGCACAAAATTTAAATGCACAAAAGAAGTATTTTAAACGATCATTTTGCACTTATGTGTGGCAAAAGGGAAGGATGCTGAATATATCGCCCGCTTTATACCTGGTATCCCAGGCAGGTGAGAGAAACGCACTGGCAAACATGGCTCTGCAGGCGCTGTTGAGCACAACGTGGGTTGCACCGCGTCCTGCCCGGGTTTTGCACAGTGCAACGAGGAGCCGGTGCAACGAGGAGGAGGATCCGGCACACAAAGCCCCTGGTTTATGACTGTGCAGTTTATCCACTAACCTTGACTACTCTTTATCAGGCCGGAGCTGGCAGCTCAGAGAGTGATTTGGAAACAGCAAATCACTCTGTTTGTTGCCTCCCAAAATAAAATAAATAAAACCGCAGGGAGCAACGCAGCCAGTGGTCACCACCTCCATCACGTCCTCTGCTCTTGACCTGTTTTTATCTCCAGCTTCTATCACATCGCTACTTCATTTCCACCTATATAAACTTCCTAATAGCAATTCCCCTTTTTTCTTTTTAATTTCCCGCCTTGAGCAACGAAATTGGCTTTCAGGAGGAGGGATCGTGAGCAGGAGGTGGAGAGCAGGGTCTGCTCAGGTGGAGAGCGGCGTGAAATCTTCCATGACAAACAGATTTTCCCCAAGAACCCCATAAAGGTCTCAGAAAGGACATTTACGGCTTCATAAAGCACTTTGCTAACGACTTGCTTTGCCACCGCTAAATCAACGGTGATCGTTTAGCTCTGGCCTCTTGGAACTTTCCACATTGGGTCTGCAGGGAAGGAAAAAAAATAAAAAAGGAAATGAAGAGTGCTGACATTTGCATAATACATCTCAGCCCGTATTAGATGGTGTTAATTAAAATGACTTGCTGAGTAATGAGCTAAAAAAGATGAATAAATAAACCCACCAAGCACATTCATGGTCTTAAGGCAATTAAACTGCCTCATTCTGTGCCCGAGGATGCAGCAGCCCCGGCACCTTGCACTGCATTTACCTGCCTCGAGATGCAGCTGCTGGGGATCAACCCAGCAGGATAAATCAAAGGATTTTCTAAGAAAAAGAGGAAAAAAAAAGAAAGGCAATGAGAGGAGGAGGGAAAAAAATAGCAAGAAGCGGGAAATGCACCATTACGTGCCCAGAACTGTTAGATTAATGGCAAAGGGAACGTTTTAAAACATCAGTGGAGGCAGGCGGTGTCTGAACACCCTGAATTGCAGCATGAAAGGTATCTGCGTCTCCAGATACCGAGCTGGGAGCCGTGTTCTGCAAGCACGTCCCTGCTCCTGCTCCAAAATCCATGTAAACGTCTGCCTTGCTTCAAGAGCCTCCTTAATAACAGGCTGAACCGGGGCCTGTTTCACAAAATACCCTACAAGGCTTCTGCTTTCTAACTGCTCTTATTAAGTGCGGCATCAAAATAGGGGAAAAAAACTCCCTGGTGAGAGGAATAGGGCTGCCGGCCCTGCAGGAAGGTGGCCTTTTCTCATCTCCTGAATGGGTACGTGGGGACGAGCGGCAGTAAAAGCTCTGCATCCCCCTGCCCGGCCCTGGAGGACGATGTGCAGAGATCAAGGGGACACTCCGTCTTCCAGGCTTGCCACCAAATCCATAGAGAGCATCATAAATAACCACGATGATCCGTTTTCATTGATGCATCCAAGGTAGCAACCTGGGAGTGCAGGGGAAGAGGCTTTAAGAAGGGAGCTGGCACATATGGATGCAAAAACCTTGGGTTTTAGTGAGTCCCCTCCAGCTGGGGAGAGTTCGGGATGCTGCAAAACCCCCAAATTTGTGTTTTCAAACTTCTTTGCTAGATTGTGCTGCTAGTTCTTACATATTGCATCCAATCACATGCCCATTCCACTGTTTTAACACGAGGGGAGGAAGGGTGAAAATCACCCCCTGTTTATCCCTGACTCTGCTCCCGTCATCCCTTGCACATCTGGATGGAGAGGAAATCCAGGGGAGGAAATTCCTGCTTGGCCAAGAGCAAAGGAGACGTCGTCAGGAGGGAGCAGCACCGGGGACCGGAGATTTTGGGCATTGGTGTCATTGCAAAGAGCTTCCCTAGGCAATAAGAACCCAAATAATTCATGAGCAGTGTCAGAAATGATTCAGGTGATGACAACGGCACCGGGAGACCTTTTGAGGTCTTATGTGTCCCCTGCTGCGTGGCCCTGTGGAGCAGCTTGGTCCCGTATGCACTTCAGGGCTAATTTACTTAAATAATGTATGGTTTGGGGGGGTGAGAGCTGGGGAAAGGCTTTGGGATGTCTGTATGGATTGTGGAAAGGAGCTCTCAAAAGTCATAGCTGGAATATGGGTCTTTGGAGGATGAGGCAGAACACAGATCCCATTAAGCCTATGTAAAGAATGGGTCATATGCAATGAGAAATACCTGAATCCTCTTTCTTCTCCTCGATTTCTTACAGAAACCGAGCCCAGGTTTGTATAAAACATCATTTTACAGCCAAACTTTGAACAAATGCTCTGCCGGGGAAGCGTTTGCTAAGGGGAGGTGGAAATTTCTGACTCACAGCACAGTCAAAAGAGAAAAATCAGTAGGCAGATCCCATTGCTCTATTTTCCTCGCTGTTTTCTCCGTTTTCTCCAAATGCACCATTATCCCATTCTCCATCCTGTAAAGTGCTGGGCACCAATGACTGCAGGTGTGTAAATAAGAGCTCCCATTTCTGTTAACCAGCCCCATGAGAGGGAAAATGGGTAGTTCTCTGTTGCTGGAAGACCTGGCAGGGGTCTCTTAAGTGAAAAATAAATATAAAATGAATATAAAAGTGCATGCGTCATTAAATAAAAGAAAAAAGCAATAGAGATATAGATGGTAGAGGAGTCTGTTGCTTTCAAAAAGCATTTATCAGCATCTTTGACAGAGGAAAACCTCTTTTCTCCTTCTCGATAACCCACTAAAGATGATGGGTTGCTGAAATAAATGATGAATTAAGGGCCTTAATTAAATCCAAACTGAGCAGGACTTGGGGCATTGTGTTTTAATTCAGTCCTGGTGGCACTTTGGAAGCCTGAGGACAACGTCTGACTCCCAGTTGGAATGCAAAGGGGCTGCTATGCAGCAGTCCTCCCACCCCAACACATCCCCAGGAGAAAAGATGGGAAAATTGAGAGCTTGAGGGAAAGCAAAACAGGAAAACACCCTCAGAGGGACCAAATTCCCGGATAATTTCACTGCCTTTATAAATCCCACGCCAAACATTGAGCCTGCAAGGCCGTCTTGGGTTGACCTGGAGAACAGGACTGGTCCCTGGTGCTGGGATGGGAAAGCCTGGAAGAAAAGCATCCACCACTGGAATCATCTGCTGCAAAAGCACAGGGCCAATTAAAGCATTAGCAGAGTAATATTGCAAAGAAAAAGAGAATATTACAAAGGTGCCGCCCAAACGATCACTTCATCTTCAATCTCCATCACTGTGAGGAACAAGAGGACTGGAGAACGCTCCCTTTGTGGGCTTTTTTCCTTTCCCTCCTTCCCGATCTAATAAACAGGGCTAATAGACAGCTCCATCCAAGGATTTACTGCCCGTAAGGCTGACACGAGGCCGCGCAGATGTAGCCCTTAAGCTCTGATTTGTATTCAGCACGAGCAGGGAGCTCGGGGAGGGATGCCAGGCTCGGGCTGAAATTCCTGCTTGAGAAATTCCACACTCGAGCACTCGCAAGACGAAAGGCACAACAATGTCATCAGGGGAAGCTTGATCTCAGTCATGGGATTGTTTTAGTAGGAGTCCCAAGCTCTCTTTTTGGGTTATGGGAAGGTTTAGGGGTCTAGAGAAGGGCTGTTCTCAAGATATTTAATAAGAAACCCAAATTGGAGGAGAGCAGCGAACACAAGAGCAGGATTTGAGGTCCCAATGACCAAAGCGTTGGTGCACGGTGCATCCCTTTTGGAACTAACTTATATTTCTGGAACTAACTGATATTTCTGCTTCCAATAGCGGTCCAGCACTTGTCCCCTCTGCACTGGGGACAGCACCGTGCAGACCCCTTTGGCTGCTCCCTTTGGCTAACAGCTTAGTGCTCTACATCAATATTAATCAGCTCATTAACGAAGACGGGTAAAACTGGTCCCAGAGGGATGGGGAGGGAAGGAANGAGAGCAGCCAACACAAGAGCAGGGTTTGAGGTCCCAATGACCAAAGGGTTGGTGCACGGTGCATGCCTTTTGAACTAACTTATATTTCTGCTTCTAATAGTGATGCCCAGCACTTGTCCCCTCTGCATTGGGGACAGCACCGTGCAGACCCCTTTGGCTGCTCCCTTTGGCTAACAGCTTAGTGCTCTACATCAATATTAACCAGTTCATTAACAAAGACGGGTAAAACTGGTCCCAGAGGGATGGGGAGGGAAAGAAAAGGGGTGAAAACAGCAAACTGACCTGTCTTCTGCATTCTGAAGCTTTGGCTATAGATTTCTGCTCTCCACTCAGTGTCGGAGCAGGGATGGGGAGGAAGGTGCAGTTAAACAAATCAATTGATGAATTTTCTCCATGACGTTCACGGGCTGAGTTCGGGGTTAACCATAAAAAGGCACTGCCAGAGGATTTTAATAAATCCCTTTAATTAAGCGATATGTTTTAGAATTAAACTATGATGAAAACTATAAATCCCTTCCCCGCTGAATGGAGTTCGGCGCACATGGGAAGGGACAGGGCATTCCTCTTCTTTTATCTTTCCTTTCCCCGCCTCCCCTCACAATGGGATTCAAAGAATTAATTATCAAATAATACTGGAAGTCAAGCCATTTATCACCCTGCAATCCATCCTTTTAGAGCAGTGGGATTTGAGCCACCTCTCACTAATCCTGTGCTGGCAGAATGGTTTAATGTTTATTATTTCCTTCCCTCTGCAGGACCCTGGGGCCCTCTGGCTCAGCAGAGGGTTGGTGGCATCTCCTGCCCTGGTCACGCTGCAGGATTCCTGCCTTTGGGGACATCTCTGCTGCGGTGGCATCTCCAGTGCTGGGTCCCCCTGCAAGAAACCGCAAAGCTTGAGCTGGGGGCAAACAAGCAGGGAGTTACAGGATGTAATTTGAGGGAAAAAACGCCTACAAACGCTGTGCATGAAGCTTCACCTGCTCCATTGCTTGCTCAATCCACCACAATTTTGTTAGACTTTGCAAGGGCTGCTTTAACGCAGCGCAAAGACGGTCGATAAGAATCGGGAGAAATTCGGCAGCAGGAAAACACAGCCCTGTGGCCAC
>VWPW01000406.1:0-22742 GCA_013389825.1 Crypturellus undulatus
CGGAGGCAACATGCTGCGTCGCAGCGCGTGGAGGCAGTGATGGAGGCAGTGGGATCCACACGAATCCATGCCCAGCTTTGGGATCCCATCTCCTCCTCCGGAGCCAGGAAAGCTGCTCCATGGCCCCGGTGCTCCCGGGAAACCTGCATGCCTGGCCGCGCTCTGCAAGCGCAGGGTGACACTCGCTTTGGATCCGGGTTCCCTTCCCACAGGCTTCCTTTGTCCCGGAGCTCCTTGATGTGCCAGGGCTGGCTTTTCCTTTGGGTTTGTAGAGTAAACAGCACAGCGTGGCCTTGATAGCCTTTAGGATCTATTGTGATACCCATAACAAATCTATCAGCTCTGGAAGTTGTGACAGTTCAATGGGGTTTGTACTTAACTTGCCCTGACTTCTCAACTGGAGTGACTTAGCCGGGTTGCAGCTGCAGGAACTGCTTTTATTTATGTGCCCGCAGAAACTTTCTCCATGCAAAGGGCCAGTTCCTTGTCCCAAAGCGTGCATGCACCACCCAAACCACCTGCTGCAAAAGCAGAACACACAACAGAGAAGTGCCCAGCTGCAGAGAACGGCTTTGAGTTGTTTCTATTTTATTTCCTGGACTGCACAGCTTGATGTTTAGGTTGGCTACCCAAAATACAGCAAGTCTTCAAAGGGAAACAGGGGGCTCTGGTTTACAAGGTGGAAGCAGTGAGGGTGCAGTTCTCCATGACTGGAGGCCACTTGTGGCTGATGCAGTGTTAAATGGGCTCAGACTTTGCCAAATCGTTAGAAAGGAGCTCCTCAAACTGCTGCATAGCGTTACAGCTGTGAACGTCATCACATTTATTTTTTAGAGACACTTTGCTTGAATCCTAGCAAAAAGCTCGTGCCGGTTGGTGACAATTTGTTTTGCGTTTTAAAGAAATCGCTGAAAACCGACGTGCCTTTTCTTGCCTCTCTCTTTCAGTGCTGCTCACAGCAGTGAACTGCTACAGTGTGAAAGCTGCTACTCGGGTCCAGGATGCCTTCGCTGCGGCCAAGCTGCTGGCACTGGCCCTGATCATCGTCCTTGGCTTCGTGCAGCTTGCAAAGGGTGAGTACGTCGCCTTTTTGTGCCGAAGGTCCGTGCAGTCAGAGCAGGAATTAGGGGGAAAGCCCTGAAGTCCTAACCCACGCGTTTCAAAGCCAGCAGAAACGTGTCCCAAGCGTCTTTGCTTGGGTGGCATTTCCAGCACATACTTTGAAGAGGTGAGTGCACGGGGGTGTTCAAAGCACCACGTTTTGCATTTACCCCACTGCAGTAATGCTGGATTTCACGCTGCTGAGATGCAGCTGACACCACCCAAACTCCCTTCTGCTTCCTGAAGTCGCTGCGTGGTCTCTCACTTCCAGGCTGCGGGGCTGCAAAGTCAGCACCGACTGCAGATTTCATACTGTGGCTTTCGGAAGCCCTTTCTGCAACAGGCTGCTGGTCATGGCCAGTTTGATAGTAGAGATGTATCTATGGCAGCAAACACCGTCATATTAATAGATAGAAATCGGATGATAAAGAGAATACTCTAGTTTTTGTTTGTTTGCTTCTTTTCTTCATATACATTTAAAATACCCTCCTACGAGGGAGATACTTTGTTCGCAAACTGTCCCACTGAATAATCCGTGCCCGTGAGCTTTGCTGTTTTGTGCGGGTTTTGTGGAAACAGATTTTTCCCAGGGAGCAGGACAGGCCCTGCTTGTTCAGCATGGATAAAAGCCTATGGACGGCTCGTGGGTGCATGTTTGTGTGCGTCCACGGTCCTTCTAATTCCCGCCCGAGCTCTGAGAGCTACTGCTGCCTTTGCAGAATTTCTTGCTTTATCAGAGGTTTTATTTTCTTCCAGCTCAGTGCCTACACTCTACGGGAACATTGTTCAGGGCTTATCACAAAATATACCTCCCTCCTCCTCTAATCTCCCCAGACTGCTTAGCTGAACTTTTTTTTTGTTTTCTCTTAGAAGAATCAGGATAAGGAAAAATAAAGCTTTGTTAGTTCTTTATCGTTTTACTAGTAAATATAATCATTTTACCACTTTGAAATACAATTACGCTTAACTACATCAAGTCTTTATTTACATTACTTTTTGTTTGCAGATGATATTTGACATCTTCAGAACTGCCTTCCCTGCCTCTGTCCTTTTCTTGAGCCCTTTTGTAGAGGGTGAATCACTTTCTGCCCTGGGCTGTAGAAACACGTTCAGTCCATTCACTCCTATCTGCAACCAACAGATTTGATGTTGTGTAAATCACCACCTTTCCCTCCCCTCAGGAAAATACTCCAGTCCTCTGTCTCTGCAGCCTTTTATCTCCTGAGGACTTGTCATCTTCTGCCTTTCTATCTTCCCTCTATCGCAATCTGCCTCTTGGCAGCCAGCAGTGTTTCTGCCAACGTATGAATGGAGTCTTTTGTGCAGCTCCCTGGGGCAGAGATGTCCTGGATGCCACTTGCTCGTGCCCTCGGCTGACCCGTGCCGCTGTGCGCGGCCATACGGTGATAACGGGCCAGGGTTTGCACCGCGGTACCCTGCGATGGAGACGCTGGTCTCTTTCTGAAAAATAATAAAAATGCTCAGTGAAATGCTCAGTGAAATGCTCAGCTTGAAGCTGTGTCCCTCTGTGAACATCTTTTGGGCGGAGGCGCAATGAAACTTGCTGCAGTTACAGCTTTGGGGTGCTCCCAGATGTGCTGCAGTGCTGAATAGCTCGGTGTATCTTGCAGCGTAGCTCCCTTCTGAGCTCCTTGGCCACTTCAAGGTGACAAGTGGAAGATCAAAAGCAATAGACCATGACATCTGAGGGCAGAGGGAACGTGCATCAGAGCAGGAGCCTTTGCATTTGCAGGGGTGCTGCTCACGCAGCCCGTTCAGACGTTGTCCCACTGCTGCTTGTCTGAGCTTGCGTTTAACAACACGCTGCCCAGCATTCAGCCCGTGTTCCAACATGGGTTTTTATTAATCGCCTTATGGAAGTTGCCAGCTTTCTGAAAAGTCTTTAAGAACTCGCAAGCTCCTTCCATATGCCTCTGCTTAGCTTCCACATATATATGTCTTGTGCAGCCTTGTGAACCTTCCTTTAAATCACGCCAGGTAACTCAGTGGTGCTGCGTGTTAGTGCAGGACCCAGCGGCTGGACCTCCTCCAGGCAAAACACTCCAGGCTTAGTCTTTCAAAGCGCAATCAAATGGGTGACTTTTCTAAAAGCCCGTTTAACCTTTGAGGATGCAGGTGGGGATGCAGCATGTCCCACCTTCCCCGCTCTTCTGCAGCCCCTGTTTTCTTTTATACGAGTTGGAAAAGNAACACTCCATGCGTAGTCTTTCAAATGGGTAACTTTTCTAAAAGCCCGTTTAACCTCTGAGGATGCAGGTGGGATGCAGGTTTAACCTCTGAGGATGCAGGTGGGAATGCAGCATGTCCCACCTTCCCCGCTCTTCTGCAGCCCCTGTTTTCTTTTATATCAGTTGGAAAAGTCTCCGGACAAGGAGGACTCTGAGCACTACCAGCCCCATAAGCTCAGCCCTTAGCTGACACCAGTTGCTGGAGGAAAACAGCCCCCAAGTTGCTAAAAGATCTTTGGCGATTGGGCTGGTACTGAAATTTCGGGGGTGAAGGGGTTGTGAGTTCCCACGACACTCTGAGCAGGGCTGATCAACCTACTTTATTGGTTCCTCCCCACTGCTGCTTTGTGTTTACAGTATCCATAAACAGAGTGGAGGACAACACCAGAGTTTCTTGCTTAAATGTGGAAACTTCTGAGGCTTCGCAGAAGTTTGTCCTTCTCCGGACTGACCTCCACCCCTTCAGCTCTTGGCTCTTTGCTTTTTATCCTTCACTGAGCATTTTTATTATTTTTCAGAAAAGCACTAACATCTTAAGGCAAAGAAATATGTGGCAATATTACCCCACAGAAAACAGCGTTTCCTTGTGATCTTGCCGTGCACAGCTGTTTTGCATCACTTCTCCCATGCAGCTTCAAAAAGCGGGTACTGGCGCAGCCTTCCAGCTACTTCAAAGTTGACCCAGTCGAGCTGCTCCACTTGGGATGCAATTATTTCACCAGCACAACAGTTACACTTCTACAAGCCTTCGTGTGGCTGCAGTTGTACTCCTGTAAAACATCCGTGTCCTGGTGGGTCAATCTGTGCAGTTTCACCCCCAGCTGCATGACCCACCAGTCTGTACTGTGAAAATTGTGCAAGTAACTCCGAGCATGGACAAGTTCAACCTGTTTCCACTATGCTCTTACTGAAAACCAGGCTGCTGCTCTGTGCCCTACCAGCTCTCAGACGTCGCCATCTGCCCAGACAGCTCCAGGCATTTTTTGGCCGTGCTGTTACCTAGCGGACAGGTATTTTTTGACCGTGCTATTACCTAGCGGACAAGCAGACAAGAAGACACTAATTAACCTACCTGGCTGCAGTCGGGGTGTCTGGGACGAGATCACATCAGCGTCTCAGCAGCTTTTTAGAAGATGTGAGCTGGGAGGTCTCTGTTAGGTCCAGGGCTGGTGCGTTCACATCCAAATCACCTGCACAACAGCCTGAAAATAAATTGGGAATCGAATGATCAAATAAGGGCTAGTCTTTAAGAACACGCTGGTACTTTTTCCACATGGGGAAATGTGGTGAAAGCTTTGAGGTCAAAAACTGCTTTAAAAGTGTCTCTTTTATTCCAAAGAGTATCCCAGCTCTTTTGGTGCTGGTGTTTTTCGGTTCCTTGCACACGTATGGGAGCTCGGGCAGCGCGAGCGGCGCCGGTGCCGGTTCTGGCCGCTGTGCGTTAGCAGCAGGGCACGACAGACCCCGCTGCGATTCCTCCGCCAAGTTCTCCGGGCAGCATTTGGGCAGCAGCGACTTAGGGAAATAGAATTTAACGCTCGTCTTATTGAATTATTTTTATTGAAGTTATCTGCCATTCTCTCCCCTAATGCCTGATTTATGATCTCGAGGCTCTCGTCTGGGTTGCCTCAAGTGCCTGCCAGGAGGGCAGCAGCGTCACCCTCGTAGCTCCCTTATCAGCGCCTGGCAGAGCGCTGCATCTGCTGAGCAAGCACGGGGTAGACTAAGGACAGAGTAGGTAGGTTTGGCTCCAGAAATGTGCCATGGAGAATTTAGCCTGGGCAGGGAATGGGATTTTTTTAATGAAAGTTTTTCCTTTGAGTAGATGTGTGCTACGATGCGCAGCAGTGGCACTTTGCTCTCCTCCTCCCTGCTTCCCCCTGTGCTGTTTGCTGTCTGCGAAAGGTGCTCGGGGCTGGCGACGTTGGACTCTATGTATGTGGGATGTTTCCTAGAAATGCAGAATTGAGGACTAAGCCTGCAGATCTTAAGGAGTGCTTAGCATGTCTATGAAGCCTGAGGAAAATACTACCTATGTCCGGCTTTGTGTGTGCCTGCACGTATGTGCACATCATTTATTGAATACTTCTGTCTCATGCTAGAAAATGGCCATAGATCTGTTCCTCTGAGTGAGGGTTATTTTGCTAATTCTCTGCCCAACCTTATTTTTTCCACCTTTTGTTTTGGTGACAAATCCTGTGATTGAAAGCATTTGAGGGAGGAAAATTTTACTTGCTCTTCCTTTCCTCCCAGATTTTCCTCTCTGCTGCTAGTAGGAGCATCGGTCAAATGTCCCAGAAAAGTCCCTTGAGCCAGATCTGTAATGAGACCTTGCGTTTGAGCGGATAAACTGCAAAGAGCGAAGGAGTGAGTATAGTCCTGAGTGTGGCAGGCAGGTTTGCACCGGAGGGCCCTGCTGAGAGGACAGGAAAATGTGAAATTCCTGGCTGGTTGAAATGAGCCCGCTCAGGTTCCAGAGCACGGATACCAGCGGAGAACAAGTGTTGTCATCGCCTGCATTCGCATCCCTTTCAGCCTCTGCTTAATCATGCCCAGCCGTTTGCAGAGGAATAAGCAGCTAGAGGAGCAGCAGGAACGTGCTCCAAGCTTCCCGCTGACCTGCTCTCCCGCGGAGAGACTGTGCGTGTCCATAGGATAAAGTGGAGAACAAAGCTGCTCGTCAGGTCTGTATTTAAGGAGGTTTTAAGTGATTTTTCTGACCTGTTCGTCAGAAAATGAGGGTAGGTGGAGCAGTGAGTGATGCCCTTGTGAGCAGTGGGGAAGCTGCTGCTCTGGTGGCTCTGCCGGGAGGGACCAGCTCCCTTGGGGACCGGCTCTAGGGCACAACCTGGGACGTGGGAATCTGCCGAGGGCAGAGCCGGAGCCGTCTGGAATGAGTTCGGAGAGCGAAGCCAAGCCATGCGGGTGTTCTCCCAGCTAACCCAGGAATAATTTGCGCTGCAGATCCTCTTTGGCAGAGATGAGGCCAGGTCTAAGGATAGGAAACAGCCCTCGAGCTCTTGAGTGTGTCCTTGCAGGTTGGGGCCAAGGCTTTGCACGAACGACTGCGGGAAATGTGTGCCCTGCAGCTGCCCATAGTGTTTCTGGTTACATCCAGAAATGCCTCTCTAACACCTTTTACGAGCACTAAGCTTGGAAGGAAAGCTGCGTTCCCCTTACTCACCCTCTGATTAACGGTGGGGATGAAAAGGGGAAGGCTGTGGTGAAGGAGAGAGCAAACAAAGAGGTGGGAAAGCGGCCAGCATTCTGCACCTCTAAATCACATCGAGCATGCTGGGGATTAATCAGGCATCTTATGCTGGAGGGCTGATACAAAACAATTATGTTTTATGGGCTTGTGGCTCTCTAAGCAGTGATTTCATCTGCAGCCAAAGGTGGATGCACTACCGAGGCCAGGTGGGCATGGCAGGTTAGTACACTTTGTGGTTTGCACATTCTGGTTTGGAGTGAGCCGGGCTTTGTTTTTGCTCAGACAGTTCTTTTCTTGCCCATTCTGCCCCAATAATTTTTTGGTAATTACAGACTCAAGGATGGAGTTCAGCCTGCTGGCGCTTTTGGATTTTACAAGTGTGAAATTGCTCACCCAAAAGCAAATAAAGCGCATTTAATAATGAGCAAAAATTAAACCAGAGAAGCAGCCAGTGACCTGCACGTCTTGTCCCGCTCACTGTGACCATACTGTGTACGTACACCCTGGCCGGGTGCCTACGATGCCTTCGGTACTGACGTGCGCTCTGTTGTTTGTGGAGGTTAGTGGCTGCATTAACTCTTCACGGTGGAAACGTGCACCGACCTCTGCAAAGCTGCTTCATCCAAGGAGAGGAGGATGTAACGCGCTGTTTTGATACCCTGAACTGCAATGACAAATCCTAGCCCCAGATCAAGGGGTCTAAAACTAGCGTGGTCTGAGAGCATCTAGTGCCAGGACGGTCTGTCTGCCCTCTCCGAAGGTTCGTGGCTCGGTTACAAGGCCAGCTGGCTGGCTCTGCTCAGCCTCTATTCATCCTCTCCGGAGACGGGAGCTTTTTTTGCTCCTCGTTCGCAAGCAGAATTTCTATGGATATGGATTGAACATGGGCAGAGAAGCCAAGATAAATCAAGCTCAGGGGAAGTAGCAGGCAACCCACTGGGTGGTTTGTTTAGGGTTAGCACCTTGCTGTTAATCTGCCCTAATAAGAACAGACAGGGGCGGTAGGAAGTGGCCTCTGCTTCCTGTGCCAAGGACCAAAGCGACTGTGTCCCTGCCGGATGCTCGAGTCCTGGGGGTCTTTTTTCACCCCTGGGCTCCTGGGAGGCTTTGAGCTGCGGGATGAAGGTAATAATGTGTTAGCGGGGTGTGAATCTGGCAGCCCAGACCCTTGGCTTCAGCGCGGCACAGATAATAGCTCGTGGCGAATGGTATTTCCAAAGCTTTCCAGCACTGGCAAGAAAGAGGCATTTTTACACGAAGCGGGAGGAAAGAGTTGAAAGGCAGGGAAATGTCATGACTCGTCCAGAGGCAGCAGTGAGAACCAGGCGTGTAACGTGGGAGCCCTGGCTCCTCGCTGCACGCTCTGCGGGGCCAGGGCTTCTGGTGGAAGCTCTCAAACCCTAAACCCTAAACTCTCCTGCTGGGGAAGCAGTTTAAGAGCTGCTGTTGAAAGCTGCAAAGCGCAAGGCCGGGCACGTGGAGCAGGCCCCGGGGTGATGCCAGCGGAGAGGAGCCAGCTGCCCACGGGCACCAAGGGGATGTTTGCAGGGGAGCTGTGAGTTGCTGTCCCAAGCCTTGGCCCCTCAGTGCTCCTTGGTGTCCAGCTCCATGACTCAGGCAGTTGAACTCCCATTGCTTTTCTTGGGAAATGGCTTAACTGAGCGGATCTGTCCCTTTGGGAGAGGTCTGGGGGTTTCCATGTACACAACGCACTTCCCTGGCTCAGTTTGGTCCATGAGCGAAATGCCCCGCGTGGCCTCCTTGTCTCTTGCCGAGTTCTCTAGATGGCTGCGGTCCCTCTCCTCACTGTTTGGGCAAGCTAAAACTGTGTAATTATGATTAACCACTTAGTGCAATAGAAGATTGCTGTGCTATTAAAACCGGAACGGACACGACCGGGGAGCAAAGGAGCATTTCCAAAGGAAGGGCCTGAACATGCAGCACATGCCCCGAAATAGGTCCCTCCCGCAGAAAGGCCCCAGGTGACCCATCGCTCACTGGAGCAATTACCAGAGTCTTGGCAGCTGGCAAGATCAGCAAATAGGGTTTATGTCACAGCTTGTTACCTTAATTTGGTTAATTGTAGAGCAGAGTGCAGTTGAAGAGGCAGCTCGCACCAGGCTCCGGTTCTCCGGGGTGCCAGGCTTGGGCAGGGCCCTGCTCCGGAGGGATGGAGAGGAGCCGGGGGCGCAGGGCCAGGACGCGCTCGCAGGGGAGGCTCCGGCTTGGCAACGCCAGCCCCAAGTCTGCAGCCCTTCCTTGGATCTGGGGTCCGTGCCGAGGCTGGAAAGAAGCAAAGAGTCTGTCAGGAACAGGATTTCATACCTCCCCATTGGGGACAGCAAACCCTAGTAAGTAAATACAGTGAGTAATTCCCATGAGAGGAAGGACGTGGAGTCCGGTGTTCCTGACCTCCAGCTGTGGCCATTAATGGGCCCCTGGAGAAGGGAAGGACAAGGCACGTTGCGGTGCTGCAGGTGCCCTTTCTCCGGGGCTTGGATACCCTTCCTGTGCTCCGGCACTGCTCCCATGGAGAGCATGGAGAAACTGCCCTCCCATGGGTGCTTCCCGTAGCTATGGACAATCTCTAATAACAAAAACTGTATCATTTTTCTTAGAAGGAATTATAATTATTTGGGGAAGGTAGAGAATAAACTAATGAAAGCTTAGGCTGGGGCTCAGCAGAACATGATAGCAGGAACCCGCTCCTTCGGCTCAGCCTTATTGTTCAGAGCTAAGCCAGGGCACTAATGCCAAGTTAAGATTATGTGACTGAACCTAATAGCCAGGAATTACAGGTGAGCTCGCAGCATTGTGTCCGTTTCTTTGCCTTTCTCACCTTGCTTCATTCAAGTCCCAGCGGCTGAACTCTCCTGTAGCCCTTGCACAGCAACCCGAGGCCGGTTTGTGGCTTCACCTTTGCACTCCTGCACTTATCCCTCGCATCCCAAGCCAGCTGCTCCCATTCCTTCCCCTGCAAGCTCTCTAACCCCACGTTTTTCCCCCGATGGAAACAAAAATGCTAGGAGTGAAAAGCCCCGTGCATCTAGATTTGTGCAGAGATTTCCCAGGACAAGATGGGCAGAGAGACAGTTCAGAGGAAAAACGCCTTGTCCTGTTAGTATTCCTTTCCTTTCCCCGGATGCCCCCCTGGGTAGGTGGTTTTGGGAGCGGAGGGGTTAAGCTNCTTCACCTTCGCACTCCTGCACTTATCCCTCACATCCCAAGCCAGCCGCTCCCATTCCTTCCCCTGCAAGCCCTCTAACCCCACGTTTTTCCCCCTGATGGAAACATGAATGCTAGGAGTGAAAAGCCCCGTGCATCTAGATTTGTGCAGAGATTTCCCAGGACAAGATGGGCAGAGAGACAGTTCAGAGGAAAAACGCCTTGTCCTGTTAGTATTCCTTTCCTTTCCCCGGATGCCCCCCTGGGTAGGTGGTTTTGGGAGCGGAGGGGTTAAGCTGCAGGCGCTGCTGACTGCCATGTGATAAGGCTGCTTGTGATTAGTGAAGATCTGTGCCCTAAGAGCAATCACATGGGCAGCAACCGGGCTCCTGGGATGCCGCCCGCCAACGTGCGCTCCCGGTCCCGAATCCTGCGCTCCCGCTCCCGAATCCGGCCCCGCTCCGCTTCCTTCCTCCCCAAGGGGAGCCCTGCGCGCACCGAGGGAGCGTGGCTTCCCCATCCCCACGCTCCACATCAAAAGGCAGGGAACAAAACAGCGGCGGGGCATTTGAAAGCCAAATAAATAAACCCTTGGCTGCTCTGGGAGAGTTCCTACCAAATGTTCAATTGAACCCTCTATTTATGGCTTTCTGTTTCAAAAGCAGATAAATAACAGGAACTTTTGATATTCAGGCCCCAAAGAAGTGAACTTCCCACAATCAAAGAGCCTGCCGCAAGCCCCCTGCTTTATCAGGTTGCTGGTGGAACTGGAGGAAATCCTGGGTTTTTATCGAATAAAAGCAGCTTGCAGTTGAGAGGACAATGTGACAATATCTGTTTGCGTAGCATCTCCAGCCAGAAGGACCCCAGAGGGGGTTCTTCCCAGGAGGTGTCTGGGAGATAACCCCCGCGACGGCGCATTGACAGCGTGAGAAAACTGCAGCCCTCGGCAGGGGCTGCTTTGCTGGAGCTGGGTTATCCGACGTGCTGCCCTGGAGGGATTACGCACTATCAAACTGCAGCAGGCAGCTGCATAGGAGTAGGTGCATGTGCTTTAATGTAACCTGCAATGCATCAGCATGGGAATGAAGTAACCTCGAGGCAGAAGCTGCCCTGAGGACTCTTTCCTTTCGTGACCCTGCAAAGGCCCCTCTAATTCACGGTTTGGCCGGTTCTAGAATTGATCTTGGTCCTGTTCTCTGCAGGCGACGTGACGAACCTGACCCCCGAGCATTCCTTTGAAGGCACCAAAGTGGACGTGGGGAGCATCGTGTTAGCCCTGTACAGCGGCCTCTTTGCCTACGGAGGATGGTAAGATGCAGCCCTCTTTCCTGCTTCAGTGCCAAACATTGCAGTTCAGTCTAGACTGTGTGTGCTTGGTCCAAGCCTGGTCCAAGACGGGCTCTTCCTCATTACAAGGGCAGTGATGCAGCTGCTTGGGTTCTGCCTAGTAGGGTTAATAGTCCTATTTCATGCCCTATTTCGAGCCAGGACATGGAAGCAGAAGGAACTACTGGCAATCATAGGATTTAGGAATCCCAGGGAGCAGGTAATGGGGCTTCTTGGTGCACCTCCAAGGCAGGATTAAGAGAAAGCACCAGGACAGATTCGCTGGGCACGGCAGAGTAGAGAGGCTGCTCTGGCAGAGGAAGGTCCTTCACGAGCTCTGGGCCACCTTTTTGGGCAGGATCCCAGGCTGTTTCTACACTGGTTCATGCAGACACAGTCGTCTCAACTCTCTGTCGCTTTTGTTTGGAGTTCAAAGCAATTTGCTGATGGAGACTTCCAGACTGGCAACCAGAATTAATTACTGTCTTTTTAAATTACAGGAATTACTTGAATTTTGTCACAGAAGAGATGATAAATCCCTACAGGTATGTGTGTGTCCTATGATGATCTTTCCAGGAGGAAAGGTGCTGGTTCTGGAAATGTCCCTTCCTTGTGGCTGCCTGTGTGTTTAATGGATGTTTTTAATGAGCTCAGAAGCCAAGGTCCCCTACAAAAGGGAAGAAGGGGCCATCTCTAGTTATTACTGCCAAAAACTTGACAGAAAATGGCATTGTTTGCCTTAAAATAGGGGGTGGAGATGATAATAACATCTGTAAGAAGAGGACTGCCATTTACACGGCTTTTCTGCACTGTTAATGTTATCAGTGATAGTGGAAAGTCCAATTTCCTTGGCCTGGCACCTAAGTTATAGACAAGGAAGAGGCATTTATGGTTTTATTGGAGTAAACTCACAGAAATATTTGAGTCTATGCCTATTTGCTGTGTGTTCTTTCTGTTCCATCAAGCACGAGGGCACTTTCTCTGCTGCCCATGCATCGCAGGGACCTGTTAGATGGCCACATAAAAGCTGACAACTTGTTTTTGCCCATGGGGAAGGTGTGACCTTCTCTCAATACGTCCTCCAGGGCCGGTTGTGCAAGAGCCCATTCCTGGCTGACCCCAGCAGTGATTAGTGCCTGCTGGGAAACATGAGACTCGATCCGCCCTTTCCTTGATGAACAGAGTTAGGAAAAGTTTTGCAGTTTGCAATTAACTTTCTTGCCTTCTGAATGCAGACATGGCATTCGACACTCGCCTCCTGCGGCTTTGAGCTCCACAGACCAATTATGTGGCATCAAGCAGGGCCTCCTCTTTTAATTATTGCTCGTGAATTTAGTTGGGCCATTGGGAAAGGCAAATTTGTATCCGCACAACTTCATCTTTGCCGCATTTGCTGGGGAGCCAACGAGAGCAGAGTGGCCCGTGCCAAATTCAAATGGATCCAGCAGGGCTGCAGCAGCAGCCGCCTCCTTCCATAACATTCCCTGGCATTGGGAACTCTCTTGCATGAACTGCAGTGCTCACGACAATTTATATTTTCTTCCTAGAAACCTGCCTCTGGCTATCATCATCTCACTACCTGTAGTCACTTTGGTTTACGTGTTGACAAACTTGGCTTACTTCACCACGCTGTCGACGGAGCAGATGCTGACGTCCGAGGCCGTGGCTGTGGTAAGATAGGTGCTTTTCTGACGTGACTCATCTGTTTTCCAGGGCTGGTTAAATTAGACTTACAATCTCTACATACATCTCCTAGTTTGTTCCATGCTGACCGTGGCTGCTTATAAAACAGCTCGTGTTTGACGGGAGATAAAGAGCAACTGTGACGAGAGCAGGGAAGGACAGCGTGATACCGCGTGGGGTTTATCATGGAGAAGAGCAAGGGAGGGCGGCTGCTCTTAATTCATAAATACCCATAGGTGCTGCAGGCCGCATGACTTATCATCCGTTACCCGAGCTGGGTTTTTACGGGAGAAGGTCATTCAGTCAGTACTGAACTAGGCTGTTTTCCCTCTGAGTCTTCCTTGTTCTAATGAAGAGAGAAAAATAATATTTCTATTGATTCAAATGCCATTGCAGTCAGAGGTCCCGATCGCTTCTGAAGCGAGCAGCGTCTCATGGGCTTGCACACCAAGTGTGACCAGGACTGTTGAGTGCTTGAGGGGACTCTCCCAGGCCGCTCTAGGTTGGTCTGGGCCATTCGGGTGATGTTATGAGTCCAAAGGAGAAAGTGTTGAGCTCGAGGTATGCCTGGTCTATTGAAATCGGCGTAATTATTTCAGCGTAAAGCTGTGGTGAAGCAGATCAGAGTCAATTTGCAAAGTAAAGCTGCAATTTGTCAAATGCTGGGACGCGGCCTGTGAAACGGGCTCCCTGCGTGCAGTCAGCAGGAGCCCAAAGTCTTGGTCTTGGTGCAGTTTCAGTTTAGTCGGGAACTTCTGGAATAGCTGGTCTAGTGAATGCCATATCCCAACTCTGAGGGAAAGGCCTTGTGCTCATTTTTGTGCAATTCCACAAAATGCTTTTCTATGAAGGTGAAGCAGCAAGTGGCAATTTGGAAAACCATCCAAAAGCCTGAGGTACTAAGCCATGTTGGTGGGTCAAATGTGAAATCTTTGTAGGGAGCTGTGCGTTCTCGTGGGTGCTTTTAGCTGTGAAACATCTTTCTTGTTGCCCCTCATGTAGGACTTTGGGAACTACCACCTCGGTGTCATGGCCTGGATCATACCTGTCTTCGTTGGCTTGTCGTGTTTTGGATCTGTTAATGGATCTCTCTTCACCTCTTCCCGGTAGGTTTCAGCTTTGTGGGGCTTGTTTACAAGCAGCACTTAATGCCTCCTGGCTGGAAGTGCCCTCTGAAGACTGTCTGGGCATAGGCACAGAGTCTAAAAGGTCTGGAGACCATGTGGGGAATGAGAATAATTTTTAAAGGCTTTAAAACCATATCCAGTTTAAAGGAATCTCTTGCAGTGGTCTTAGTCTCCTGTTCCTCAGGCAAAGTCCTGCTGAAGTTATTAGGACATAACCAAACACAGGCTTGGAGCAGAGTGGCGTTGCCTGAGAAAGTGGCCGTAATGAAACCCAGCAGCTTATGAAACTTCAGGGCTGGGAATTGCGCAGTAAGGGGAGAAGGGATGGGTCAGGACTGGCGTGCAGGAGGTTTCAGCTCTGACACCCATTTCTCGGGTTATCTTAGTGAATTTGCTTAATTGTTCTCCCTGGAAAGGAGGATATAAACATTTCCGCATTCCTGTCTCCTGCCTCCCCTCTAAGACACGGAGTTTCCACCGTGTATTTGTGCAGAACCCACAGCTGGGGTCTGAACCTGGTGGTCGCACCCTCCAAACAGTGCCCAGCAGTTGGCATCGTGTGACCACCCCGCTCAACGTGTAGGACTTGCCCAGCCGTGGGCACTTCCATCCCAGGCTCATCGGGGGTATCCCCTCTTGTTGTACATTGAGGACAACCCTGACCTTGGGCTGGGGGCTGGCACAGGAGGTAACGGCTCCGTCTCCCTCGTCCCAGGCTCTTCTTTGTGGGATCCCGGGAAGGACATCTCCCTTCAATCCTCTCCATGATCCACCCCAGGCTGCTCACTCCGGTGCCATCCCTCATCTTTACGGTAAGCAGCCGGGTCCGTGACACCGAGGGCTGAGGACAGGGTGGTCATTTCCACCTGCAGCCCTGGGGAAGGATAGACACTTTTCATCATATCCTTACATTCCATTTTGAAATCACTGAAAATAGGTTAAATAGGTAAAAAATAATCAACTTGTTTCCATTCTTGGCAGATAGTTCATCTCAAATGCCTGTATTTGGTGTAGTAATACACGTGATTTTGCCCGCTGCTCCCTTTGGTAACGGAGTCTCTTTCTGGCCGCAGTGCGTCATGACGCTGCTCTACGCCTTCTCCAACAACATCTTCTCAGTCATCAACTTCTTCAGCTTCTTCAACTGGCTCTGTGTGGCTCTGGCCATCATTGGCATGATGTGGCTGCGTTACAAGAAGCCGGAGCTGGAAAGGCCCATCAAGGTGAGCAAAATATGTGGTTATTGCGCGGAGAGTCCTACCCGTGCAAGCCCTTTTTTTTGGTGATCAAAGCACGGCTCTGAAAACAGTAGTTTTGAGCTGTATGGAGAGATCAGAGGCTTCAGACTGTGGGGACAAGATATTGATCCCTGTCCGGGGATGCATCTTCTTGGCACCGTGGGAGGAGCAGGGTGTACGGCTGCTTTTGCTGCATGGAAGAGGGGCTCGGATCGCAGGATGGAGCAGGCAGAGGAAAAGTGGATGTGTGAAACATGCAGCTCCCTGGTAGGCAGCTGTCCCCGCTGCACAGACATCTGCTGAGTGCAAATTGTCACCGTCACTAATAAGGACATGCTATGGCCACAGGACACTCGAAGGAAGGAAGCTCTGGGTGTCAACGATGACAGGTGTCCTAGTAGGGTTGTCCTATGGGAAGTTCTCAGGGGCTAACACGTTCCCCAGGGCAATTCTTCGAGTCTGTGAACAATTCACACAGTCTTGGCGAAACCCTCTTTATCATCATGGAATTCACTTTTTTTCCCCTTTTTCTCCAGTAAAGCAGACAAATCCAAGCCCTAAAGCTCTGCAGAGCTGAGATTTGTGTTCTCTTTGTCCTTGGCTGGCTTGGCAGTGCCGTGCCGCGCCTGGGAGGAGGCCAGGATCACACAGCCGCAACGGGCCTGCCTTGCCTGGAGGCATTGTGCTCCCTCGTCCTTGAGCACGCTCACACCTCTGCCATGCAACCAGCAACCACGCAGAAATGCACTTCTATGTGCACCAGCACCTTCCCAGAGTAACTCCTTAGGGGGTGTTTCCTGCATGATTTTAAAAGAAAGCCCGGGTTGCTCTCAGCAGATGCTGAGGAAGCAGCATCTGAGGCCCCCGAGGAGGTACAGGGATGTTGCTGTGGCTTGTGCTGAGGCTGCTGCTGAAGAGCAGTGGTTAAACTGGGGACCTTCCGACAGCAATTCCAGCCCTGGTGCCCTTGTTCAGAGCAGGTGGGAATACCATCCACACAGGGTCCCTCTTGGATCCTGAGCTGCTCCCCTCTGGGCTGTGCAGCTGAATGAGCCGCCCTGGAGAGTCACCTTGGCCCCCTTGGCCTCGTCCCTGATATAACTGCTCTGTGGGGCCTCTTTCAGGTCAACATCTGCTTGCCCATTTTCTTCATCCTGGCCTGCTTGTTTCTCATCGCCGTTTCCTTCTGGATGACGCCCAAGGAATGTGCGATTGGCTTTGCAATCATCTTCAGCGGGATCCCTGTTTACTTCTTTGGAGTCTGGTGGCAAAACAAGCCCAAGTGGATTCTCCAAGGCATCTGTAAGTATTGCTGGTGAAGGACAAAGCTGCAGCCCTGGCTTTTCCTCCGGGAATAGCCGTGTTTCCTGAGCTTGCTGCAGCTGGCAGCTCTGCCCCTCACTGCTCTAGTGGAGCCTTCTAACATCTTGGCTTTAATCAGTTTTCTTTTTAATAGTAACGATTTTAACCTGATAATTATTGTACCTGCCCAGCACCCAGAATGCTCCCTGACTTCCGATAATTAACAAAGCTTGGCCTAACTACCAGGGCCTTTTATTTTTTTCCTTTTGGCAAACAGGATATCGTGCAGTGGAGCATAATTCCCTGAGCACATTGCTGTCTTTCTTCTGCCTCCTGCAAAAGCAGAGGGTTGGGTCTTCGTGAGCAGAGAATACCTTTCCAGTGGGTAGGAAGGGAACTGAAGTAACCACATAAGTCTGAGCGCAGTTTGCCTACATTTCACTGCTGTAAATTCAGAATTAGTCCCAGTCCATCACTTAGCCAGTGATAACAGTTCTGATCCAGCCAAAGCTCTTGTTGGCATCAAAATGTGACAGTGCAGCAAAGAGAAGAGAAAATCCCCTGGATGTTTTCCCTTAGGAGGCTTAATTTAAGGTATCTTGTATAAGGCTTTCCCATAGCTGCCATTAGACCACGGTGAGTTTGGAAGGGGTCGTAGGGATCTTCTTGCACCATCTAATCTCCCTGTCTGAACGAGTGAATCGAGAAAGTCGGTCCGAGTTGTCTAATTAACTAAACTCGACCATCTGTCTCCCACCTCTCATCCGACAGGCTGACCTAGAAAAGCAGACAAGTAGAAATGCCCAGCCTTAGCTGGGTGCTTTTTATGAAGAAGAAAAAGCCTTTTAACAGCACTCAGCACTTATTAATGTATTTTTTCTCTTTTGCAAACACTCTCTCCCTTTTTTATTCTGCATATTAGGCTCAGTTCCTGGAAATGCCTTTTTTTTTTTTTTTTTTTTTTGCAGGGCCATGGTGGCAAATTAACATATTAATTGTGTTCTACCACCAAGGACTTTTAAGGGGAATATGGAAACGATTCTGGGAACACAGAAGGCGAATGCTGCAAATGCATGTGATTTTTAAACCCATGCATACATTCATATGTTGCGGATAATTTGATCGCATCCGCTAATGGCTTCACTTTGCTCGTGTGTATTTAGGAGCACACTCTTAGCTTTATCAGGCAGGGCTGCCTGGTGATCTCCAAACAGAGCGGAGTGGCAGAAAGCACAAGTGTGTTTGGATACCGGCCGCCAGAACTAATGGGTGGAAAAATAAAGATATTCTGGTCCATCACCTCTGCAGTGCCCTGCTGCAGCCGAGATGCTCCTCGTGTGTCCTGTGCCACCCATCTGTCCCCGCAAGGCTTCGAGGAGGCCGCGTGCCGGGGCAGCCTGCGTTTGCGCCGCTCCCTCTGACCGCTGCTTTGCTCCCTTCCTTGCAGACTCCGCAACTGTCCTGTGCCAGAAGCTGATGGAAGTGGTGCCGCAGGAATCCTAGGCGGGAAGGCAGAGACATGCAGCTCGAGGAAACGCACAATGTTATTCTGAGACGACGCAAGGAGAAGACGCTTCGGATCCCTCGCAAACGCCCCGCGGTGCCGCAGCCCCCCGTGAGAGCGGCCCCGCGCCAGGCACCGCGCCGCCCGCCCGGCCTCGTCCCCGCCAGCCTCCCCGTCGCCGCCGGGACGTCTGGCCCACGGGCAGCCCTGCCAGGAAAAGCCCTCGGTACAGCGCGGGCCGGGACGAGGGATTTCTGCTGGCAGCTTCCAAGGGGCCCCGTGTGCCCGGCAGCAGCGAGTCCCGCCGCCCGGGTGTGCGATGCCAAGGGTCTCCCGAGCTCCCACCTCATTTTTCCCGGTTTGTTTTGCCAAACTCAAGCTAGCAGCGTTACCCGAACTAGCCACAAGCTGCGTCCCGCGGCGGAGCGGCTTGTGGACATGGTTTTAGTGTCACCAGGCACAGCGAGGGTGCAGCAGGGTCCTACATGGACCCCTCTGCCCCGTGGGGCCCAGGGAGGTGTGTGGGAAGCAGGGATTTGGGAAGGGCTGATGTTGGCTCACACGTGTGCACAGATGCTCTCTGGACGCTCCGCAGGATGCCCTGGCGAGACGGAGCCAAGGCAGAGCAGAGCTGGTGCTGCAGGACGGGGCCACCTCTGACTTCCAGTCTGTCCCCAAAAGGAGCACGCGGGTTGCCCCTCCGCTGCCTGGCATTTAGCCCCTGGGTCCAAGCACCTCCTTGTCACTGAACTGCCATCCGAGTCGCTTCTCCTGAGTGCTAGGAGCAGGCACAGGAACTCCCCAATAAACCCAGGGAATTGCAAGCAGCGGAGGGCCAGGAGCGTGGGTTGCTCATTCCAAGCTTTGCTGTAGGTGGTGCGGGATGGGCCCCGCGGTGCTCTCCAGATGCCCCCTGTGTGACTGAGGATTGCCCCTAAATCAGTCATAACAGGTTGCTGCGTCGTCCTTGCTCATCCTGTGCCCCCTGCCAACCGCTCCTCCTTCTGCCGTGTTTGCTCTCGCAGGGGACAGGGGAGCAGCCAGCCCCGCTCGGGGTGCCCCATTGTGTCCTCCTCCGTGCAGAGCTGCAGCCCCAGGTCCTGCTTGGATAACGCGTGTCCTGGGACACCCTGCCCTCCGGAGCCACCGCGGTGCTGTCACCTGAACCCAGCCCAATTCCTGCGCTCGCAAGCAGAGCAGCTTCACCCCTCATGTTCCCAGGCGCTCAGAGCCATCCTGTTAGGAACCTGTTGCTTTATTTGGTCTAAAGTACCACATTTTAGGCCAAAGGGCAGTTCCTTACCCCTTGTTCATCATGGCTCTGCACACAAGCCATGTCGTTAGTTGGAAATCAAATTGGAATCGTGGTTGTTAATTGGAAATCAAAAGCATCTTTTCCCTGCAAGGGAGATGCACTAGTCTGTTATAAGTCTGTGTGCTTGTACTTTAGAAAATGGGTTGCTGAACTTTTTCTCTTTTCTCTTAAGTCTTTTTGTAAACTATGTGGTTTGGAAGCCAGGATCCTCCAAGCGTTAATGCTTTGTACTGGATTCTCCTCTTAGCACAGAGCCCTTTTGGAAAAGAGGCATTAACAAGGGTACTAGCTAGTACTTTGTCCCTTCAGGAGGCATTTTAGCAAAATGCATTTGAGTTCATAGCAGGTGGCAGCTTCTCGAACGCGTGTGACAGCGACCATGGTTCCATCCACAGCTTTCTCTGAGCAGCTATTTGATGCTAGAGCAGCCCCATGTCTCTGCTTTGAGGCAGTGCAGGAGGAAGGGGCGACCCCATCATTAGCTGAGCGCTTTGCTGCCCGTCGCACGGAGCTCTGCGTGCGCTGAGCTGACCTGCAGAGAGCTGCAATTTCGGGTCTCTGCAGCGCACGAGCACCCAAAGCTGTGGCCAGTGTGTGGCTGTTCAGGGACCCACGTGCGATGACCCAGAGCATCTCCCATCCAGTGCCTGTGGGGAGGCGTTCGCATAGATAAGGTCATGAAACACAAAACCTGAACTAGATTTTCCCTTCGTTGGGGGATCCTCTTCCAGCTGACGGCCGCGTTGTTTTGGCAGGGCACGACGGGGGGTAGCTGCTTCTGCTGCACTTGTTCCTTCGACACACGACCTCAGTCTGTCGCCTTCCGCTCCGCTGTAGTTCCCTGGTGCAATAATCTCAGGCCTGTTTTGGCTGCAGGGCTGAGCTTGGAGGCTCCCAGTGCTGATAGATGCCGGCAGAATTAGTCGCGAGGCAAAGGAAAGGGATTTTCTCTTTCTGCCTCCTCAATGTAACGCTCAAGTCCAGCCCAAAGAGAGCTCAGACATCGGTTCAGTCTCCCTCAGGCGTGCGGGCGCTTGGTTGAGACACATCCTTGAGTTTCATCATTGATGAAGAGCATCACCAAATGATACCCTCTTGATGAACCTTCCACAGGGGTTTCAAAGAGGAGACATCACAGTGAGAATTATTTTTTTATATATTGATCTTAATTAAATCCTTAACCTGCTTGCTTGCTTGCTTATTAAGACCTTTCCTTCATTATTTTCCACTTGCTGCTAAAGATATTTTTGTATTAACCTGCTGGCTCTGGCATTTACGTCAGTGTTTCTCGGTGATATCACTCTCATTTCCGTGACAACAGCCTTATAGGAAAAAAACTGAACCAATTACCAGCACAGAACCACGTAGATATGGAATTGGGTTGAAGCCGCGTCTCAAATCTCAGTCACCTTAGGACAAGGTTCACCTTTCAAAAAACTGATTTCTTTTATCCTCCACACATGGACCCCCTAGTTCCCCCATCTTCCCCCACCCTTTTGTTTTCCTGGATTTTCGAGAGATAGTGAGGAAAGGGGTAAAACTGGTGGAATTTCATTTCAAAGAGAAAACACAACTCCAGCAGTTTCTGCAATGGATGAAATTGGTGCTAACGATGCTGCTAACAGCATTGGAGTGAGGCCAGAAGGGCTGCACCAGGCAGCAGGGCNAATCTCAGTTCGCCTTAGGACAAAGTTCACCTTTCAAAACCCTGATTTCTTTTATCCTACACACATGGACCCCCTAGTTCTCCCCCTCTTCCCCAACCCTTTTGTTTTCCTGGATTTTCGAGAGATAGTGAGGAAAGGGGTAAAACTGGTGGAATTTCATTTCAAAGAGAAAACACAACTCCAGCAGTTTCTGCAATGGATGAAATTGGTGCTAACGATGCTGCTAACAGCATTGGAGTGAGGCCAGAAGGGCTGCACCAGGCAGCAGGGCTCATCGGGGGAAACTCAGTTTTGCAAAGGAAAACCAGAGAGCTCATCCTAATGTAACTCTCCTCTTTGCTGCTGCTTCTCCCCCAAAGTGGCATGAGATGTGTCCCTCACACGGGGGAGAGGTGGCAGCAGAGCCCAAACAGGGACTTCCTCGTGGTCCCCAGGAGGGGATGTGGGGTTTTTAATGTTGCTTTTTGGTTGCAGGGCTCCGCTTTGGAGCCCGTGACCTCCCTGCCATAAGCACCCGCTCTGGAGGGCAGGGAAAATACAGAGAATGTCTTTTCTTTCCAGTCCTCCTGGCTGGGGTTCTATGTTTGTGACTCCCTGCAGTATTTGCTGTGTTTTCAGTCCCAGATACCGTGTCCTGGTAAACACGCTTGTTTTCTATGGCACCCTCCGTGGATATTAAGTTCAAAGGGACTCTGCGCTGCTGAACAAACTTTCCAGGTCCTCCCACTGGGTTGAGCCCTCAAGAATCAACTCGGTGGCTCTTCCCCGCTGCGGGGGCTGAGCAGGAGCCCAAACCCGGCTCCCGGGGCCGGGATGTGGCACATCGGGACACGATGGGAGCCTGGGGCAGGCAAAGCTCTTCCCGATGGAGCCCCGATCCCGGGATGCAGGGATGCTCCAGGCGCCCTGCGGGTTTGGTGGTTTCTCGCAGGGTTGCTCCCATGAGAAAGGGCATTGCCGCCTCCCGCTGCTGAAGTGTTAATGAGAAAAAATTATATATTTTTAAATATGGAGTTAATTTTAGAGACTTTATATCCATACCTGAATTATTGCTGCCCGGTGGCATTCATCTCAGCACGGGGGACACGGGCTCACCCGGTCTCCTGCGCCGACGTGAATGTCACGCGTCGGGAAGGTCCTTGCTCAGAGGCCACGGTGACGGCCACGTCCCCCCTCGAACCTCTCTGCCTGGCGCCGACCTCGTGCTGGCCCTGCAGAACAAAACCCGGTGCATTCACACACAGTGAAAAATCTCCTTTTCAGAGGTATCTTTCTTCTAAACTTCCTACTTCTGTTGATTTGGGGTTTCTTTGTTTTTTTTAACACCAGAGAAAAATATCTTAACATACAGAAGATCTAGATCTGATTTACAATTTTGTTATATTTGGTTGCTTTAAAAGTATTTTACTAATTTAAATGTTGCTGTAGATGACACTCTATTTATTTTAAGGGGTAAATATCTTTTAGTCTTAATACTTCTCCAGTCCGCGCTGTCTGTTTCCAGTGTTTGTGTTCCTGCCGACACAGCTATTCCACAGCGGACCTAGTGCCGGGCAGCCCGTAGTAACTTAATCAAATTGCCTTGTAAAACAAGATGTCTACTGCAATGTATTTTTTTTCTAGTATTTCTTGATACTTTTATGTCTGTGGTTAACAAATCTGTTCAATGTTTGGGTTGTTTTATGTTTGGGGGTTTATTTGTTTTTGTTTTTTTTAAACAAAGAAAGCTGAATTACACCTCTCTCGTTGCTGGTTTTTGCCTCAAAACCCTTCGTTTCGCAAAAAGTGGCCTCATAACCTGCTTGCAGCAGCTCCCTTGGCAGCACCATGTTATCCTTTTGGGATTTGCAG
>VWPW01000410.1:0-14149 GCA_013389825.1 Crypturellus undulatus
TCGTTTTATCCACGGGAGATGGTGGTGAGAAAGGTCCCTCTGTGACGTAGGTGTCTGCTGGTTTGGGATGAGGTCCCTGGAAGTGCCCAGGAGAGCAAAAGGTTTGAAATGTCCTAATGCAGGTGAAAATCTTCTGGCCCTGTTGGTCGGTGGTGTGGAAGTGCCACTCTGTCCCCACTGGCACCCGGGTAGGAACCTGCCCCATGAGGCTGTCACTGCGCTGGGGTGTCCCCAGGGCTGACGGTCACCAGGGCAGGAGCTGAGAGCTGTGAGGGCCTTTNATGGTGGTGGGAAAGGTCCCTCTGTGACGTAGATGTCTGCTGGTTTGGGACGAGTTCCCTGGAAGTGCCCAGGAGAGCAAAGGGTTTGAAATGTCCTAACGCAGGTGAAAATCTTCATGACCCCGTTGGTCAGTGATGTGGAAGTGCTACCTCTGTCCCCACTGGCACCCGGGTAGGAACCTGCCCCATGAGGCTGTCACTGCACTTGGGTGTCCCCAGGGCTGACGGTCCCCAGGGCAGGACCTGAGAGTTGTGAGGGCCTTTTAGGGATGTGCACGGCTGTTCCCCAAAGCCTTGGAGCTTCCTGGGATTTGCTGGAGCCACCACTCACTCCCGGCTGTTTGGGCACTCCCAGACTGACCAGCGCCGGCTCCTCCTGTCCGCACTGGCTCCATGGGGAAGGTGCCGAGTTGTTCCTCGTCCTCGGGCCCCGAGGACCTGCAGGGGATTCCTCCCTGACTCAGGTCCTGTCCTAACCCCACATCTCAGCTTACACAGCTGTTGCTTACGCTCTTCCTCGAAATATCAACAGCCATTAGCTGGGGCAAACGCCTGAGAACAGAGCTACTTTCTGCTTGTCCTGGGTCCTTTCCGAATGCCCTGGAGTTTATCCCGAGCCCCCTCTTTGCAGGGCAGCCCCAGCCTCGGCGCTCGTGTGCTTGCCCCACCTGAGCGCTGGGCTGTTGCTGCTGGGAGCAGCAAGGCTGGTGGCTCCATCCCCTCTCACCTTAAATAGCCCCAGCACAGAATTCATTTCAGGAGATCCCCAGCCTCCGTAAGGCCCCGCAGACCATTTCCCTGAGCTGTGGCTTGAAAAATGGCAAGTGCTCGGGAGGCAGAAGAGGCTCCTGCCAGGCCTTCCTCCCCGCCGCAAGTTTCCCAGGTGCCGGGTTAGTGTCCCAAGCACTCCGCCTTGCCCGGGGGGTAAGAGCCGCTCCGTGTTCTCTCTTGATCTGCATTTCTCGCTAGTGCTGTCACCAGCAGCCCGTGCCGCTGTTTGCCAAGGCGGCAGGTCCTGGCTGGTCGGTGTTCTCAGCTCTGGATGTCAGGCTTTGAATTTTTTATTATTTTTTTTCCTTTCCCCAAAGACCAGCTCCAGCTGGTTTGTGTGAAGCGCTGACTTGGGGCGTTGTGCACAGGGTGACTCAGAAGAGGAGAGGCTGGAGCCGGGGGGAAAGGGGAGCAAAGGCTTTAAAAGAGCTGCAGGCTGCGGTGGGCAGCATCGGTGGAGGTGGCCTGGTCCTCTTCCAGGCTCCAAAGGAAGCGGATGAAGGAATCGGTGGGAACTGGCATAACTGCAAGGCAGAAAAGGGCTTTAGAGAAGTGTTAAATGCTAATAAAGGTGCTAGTAAATGTTAATGTTGTGTTTGTGCAGGTGTGCACGGAGAGATAGGGAGGAGGGAACACTTCTCCTGGGAGGTGTGTGCAGGCTTGCAGGGGGCCTCGTGTCCCCTCTAGGATGATGGTCACTGTTGTCATCAACAGAGCAACATACTGATGCAAAACCCAGTTCCCTTCAACTCGCTCACTGGTTTTGGGGTGCAGGTGGGTCCTTTGGGTCTGTGAGCTGCTAATCCAGCACCTCGGTTCATGTCACTGAAAGGCAGTGTGAAATCCTGGAGCTCTTTAAAGGGCAGAGATGCTCCGTCCTGTGCCAGATCTCTTGGAAGTCATGGAGAGCAGCCTGCCCTAATGGTCTCCCTGTAATGTGGATGTCACTTGGCAGAAATACCAGTTTGGCTGGTGATAAGGCAGGAGAATGGCCCCTTCCTGCACTGCTGGAGCCCCTTTGTGTGTCCCAGCTGTGGGACAGCCACCTGTGCTGTGGTTCCACGATGGCGAAGACCTGGTAGAGAGCAGGACCTGGCAGAGAGCAGGTTGCCCTGGGAAGGGAAAGGGGCAGCTCTTGAATGTGCAGGGATGGCCAAACACGGTGCTGTGCAGAAGTAGCCCTGCTGCATGCACGGCCCTTGTCTGGGCAGGGTGGGAAGAGGAGCCGGGGTGACCGTGTCCTTGGTGTCCCCAGCCCAAGGGGCCTGTCCAGATCACCCGCCTGGGTCAGAGACAAGGGGGATGCAAGGAGGCTTCTCTAGCAGCCCTTGGTGAATCCATTTGTGCTCTTGGCCTTTCTGTCCTTGTCATGTCTCATGGAGTGTAATTTGGCTTGGGAAAGCTCCTATGGGTGTCAGAGCTGAAGGAAAGACACTGCTGAGCTCTGACACCTTCACCAGGTGCTGTGTCCGTGCAGGGCTCAGGCTCCACTCGAGCTCCAAAGACTTTCCAGCTTTGGTGGGTTTGGGGCTCCTTTGGAGAGGCTGGGCCAGTGCATTATAGAAATAAAGGCTCGTTTTTGAAATGCAGATCCACACCTAAGGCTGGATTTGAATCTCATCCCAGACTAAACAAATGCGACTCTGCAAGGCTTCTTAGATGATAAATACTGAGAATGGGGAAGTCTGGGCCACGTGGGTTAGCCCTGGCAATTCTGTTTTTGCTGTAAAAAGATCTTCATTTCTTTACAGCTTAGGATTTAGCCCTGGAACGAAGCTATGGAGCAAGCACTTAATGGAGCTGATCTTGCTACCCCATGCAGACAAGTGCTGAGTTTCAGCAGTTCAGCAAACACCTCTATGTGTGAGTATTTGCACATCCCACCAGATGCAGGTACAACCTCAGCTCCTACATTTGTGAGCACAGCTGTGCCTGCCTCTTAGTCGTATATGTGTATATACATATGTAGTCAGTACATATACAACTTTTGTTCTCTGTGATCTGTTTTTTAAACTCGACAGCACTGAAGAGACAAGACCCCTGTGGGAGCTGCATCTTCCCTCTCAGATTTCTTCGCAGTCCCTGATTCTGTGGTGGGAACTGGTATTTCTGCAGTAGCTCTGCGGTCTTTCACGAGCAGTTTGGGGCTGTCTGCATTTCCCCCTGCTTGATGTTATTGAGAAACGAGCACATGCTGAGCAGAGCCTTAAAAGGTGAGCACAGAGGGAGCCGGGTGGGAACTGTAAATGATCCAAGACTCTCTGTCAAAACATCCCCACCCCATTCCTTGCATGGCTGGGATGGTTTGCACAGAGCTCGGGCTGCTCAATAAATTGCAGAGAAATAGGTACAAAAGTAGCTCTAAAAGTGGCTCTGTGCTGCAGCATTGGAGTTGGGGCTCAGTGAAGCTTTCCTGGTTACCCTTGAGTTTGAGCTAGCAAGATCACCCCTGTTTTCAGAGAAGGGACAAATGCCACTGCCTGTCACTGCAGGATAAATGAGGAGTGAGGTGACAATGTGGTTCTGAGAACAGCCAGCCTGGAATTGCTCTTAATTCTCCATCTCTGCTGCTTGTAGATAGCAGCAGGCTGCTCCCAGTGACTGCTGCTGTTTGCAGTGCTGTTGTTCAGTCGGTGCTCTCAGACACAAACCTGGAGCTGATCTGGATCAGAACGGAGTTTCCAGAGGCTCAGGAGGGCCTTGGCTCTTCCTGTGCCCCCCTCTGCATCTCCCTGCCTTGTGCAGCTGGAAGATGCGGATGCAGAAGGACAACCAGGCTGCTCTGGGCCACTTTCCTTGCACGAATGAGGACTGGGCTTCCCAAATAGAGTGTCATTGCGGTTGGAACAAATCTTTCTGCTTTAGGAAGGGGAGGCTGAAATGCTGCCCCTTCCCAGGTCCAGGTGTGGGACAGCAGGAGCAGTGAGAAGGTTATTCCTAGTTGTGTGCCAGGAGGCTCTTTCCCAGAGGAGGGAACTGAGGATTTGCTGAAATCAAGGACTGATCTATAGTCCTTGATTATATAGTTGATATAGTCAACCACAGGGCCCTGAGTTTCTTCTTGCTCTGCTTAAGGCCACATCAAGAACTGAGGAGCTCACAGGGTGTTGGCCATTTCTGGGCCTTCTCTATTGAGTTTCAGCCTGAAAACCGCTGAATCCTGCTCTGGTCCAGCTGGGATCTCCCAGGACCTTGCAAAACCAAGGGCTTTTTTCCAGGATCCTCTTGGCATTGCTGCCCTACATAGGGCGCCTTGCGTAATCCGTAAGGCACGCTCCAGAGGCGGACGTGGGCGAATCCTCCGGGCAGAGCTGGAGTCGGTGCTCAGGTTGGGACATGCCCTGTGGGTGTTTGTTGCTGTGTGAGCTGGCTGGCCGGAAAGCTGCCAACGCAGCACAGATGTGTGGGGTCTTTCCAGGCAGAACCCAGGGAACAGAGAGGGACTGGGGGCCCTTCCAGCTTGGTGCTTTTAAAAGCAGATTGGAGAAAGCGCAGGCCTGTAGGAGCTGGAGAAGAATGCATCTGTAAAAGCAAAAAGCTTGTGTGATGCTAACTTGGGTCTGGGTACATGTTGAGACCCTGGCAGAGCTGGAATAAAGTGCAGATATTTTGTGTTCTACTCTTTAAGTCCAAACCTTTTCCTATGGGTGCGTTGGCTGGGGTGGCTCCAAGGGGCACCGCTTGGCTGGGTGGCAGAGCCCTTGCTGTGTAGAGAATGTTGCTCTTGCAGCAGCATCACCAGCGCGAGGAGTATTTGTCACCAAGGGAGTTTGGGGCACCTTTGGGGGCACTGGAGGGCACATGGGCACCAGGGAGCTGGGAAACGCTTGGGCTGGGTTTGGTGGCACTGCAGTTTCCATACGGAGAGGCCAGATGCCCTTGGCATGAGGAGGACTGGATGGCAGCAGAGTCCTGGGACAGGGAGGGCTCTCTGCCCCCCTGGCACCCCCAGGCCCTTCCTGGCATCCGCAGCCCTCTGCTCGCTGCCTGCATCAGCCCTGCACCAGATGGGGCCAGGATTCCTCCTCTTCTTTCTCTGCCACCATTCTACCCCCCTCCTCTCCTCTGGCACCCAACTATATATATTTTTTTTTCCTCCAAAGCCTCGAGTTGAATGAAGGGTGTGTCCAAAATCTCGCAAACAGGCGCAGGCCCCGGCAGGAGCGGGTAAGCACCGTTCCCATTCCGTGATGAATACCTGGCACGGTGCCGCGGGGCCGCTGCCAGCCCCGGCAGCCAATCCTCGGCCCCGGGAGCTGCTGAGCTCGGGGCTTTTGCCGCTCGCTCCGAGTCGCCGCTGTGCCGAGATGGACAGTTTTAATCTGCTCTCAGCAAACTGCCGCGTTTCCGTGCTCGGCCGGCCCTCCGCGCGCGCCGTTCCCACGGTTCGCGCGTTCCCAACGCGCTGGGGTGGAGATGGAGCGGCGGCGGCTGCGGCGGCCGCGCTGCCCGGCCTCGGCCGTGACTCACCCCAGCCGAAGCGCAAGCCTGAATAGTTTTGGTTGCCCTGCCCTGCGCGGCGGGCACTGCCCCAGCTCGCACAAGCCCCTCTGCATCTCGCCCCGCTCGGCTGCATCTGGAGGCTGCTGCTGTGTCTGTGCGTGGCAAAGGCCGCTTGTGCTGTCATGAAGCAGGGCTTGGTGCTCCGACCATCCGCCTTTTCTGGGATTTCTGACCATCCGCCTTTTCTGGGGTTTTTAGACTCCTTCCATCCACCTTTTCTGGGGTTTTTAGACTCCTTCCATCCACCTTTTCTGGGTTTTTTAGACTCCTTCCATCCACCTTTTCTGGGGTTTCTAGGCTCCTTCCACCTCCTTGCATGTGCCACGAGCACTGAGGCTCCTTGGTGAGGATGCTCTGTTAGTACTTGAGTAAAAATACATGTGAAACTAGCAGAGCAGGGGCCATGGCTGAGCCTTCAGCTTGGGCTACGCAGTAGAGAACAAACTCTTGCTGGCCCCGGGTAGGAGCTCTGGTCCCCGGTGCCTGATGGGGTTGAGGGGAGCAGGTCCCTGGTGCTGGCAGTGCCCACAAAGCAGCTCAGGGCAAAGCTGCAGCTTTGGGGTGAGGGATGGGCTCTGCTGCGGGCAGGCAGAGAGCGGCGTGAGGCTCTCGATGGTCTCGGGGGAGCAGAGCTCAGCTCAGGGTGTGGGGAACTTGCAGACAGATCCTGTAAATGTCCTGGTTTTGAGCATGAGTGAGTTGACATGAACCTCTTCTTCCTCCTCCTCCTCCTCGTTTGAGGTGGGCACCAACTTGCACCCTTTTCTTTGGCATCCTGGGCGGTGTGATCTTTCCAAGCTGGGAAGGGGAATGTTGTTTCCACTGAGACCTGACAGAGGGTAGGATGTGTGTGGGCTGGAAGTCCATGTACCATGGCCCTGTCCTGCCCTGGTTTTGGAATCCTGGTGGGGATGGGATGGTGCAGGGACACCCCTCCCGGCTCCCTGAGCCAAAGCCGGGCTGGGAACACCTTGATGCCGAATGCTGAGGAAGCTCCCTTAGCTTAATGGAGATGGAAGCGGAGCAACAGGAATGGCTGCGGGATGAGGACAAGGTTTATTGTGTGGGGAAAGACTGGGAAGAGTGGAAAGGAAGGCTGAGGCCGGCGAGAGGAAAAGCAGCGTCTTTGCAGCCTGGGGCTGCCCAGCCGTGCAGCAGTTCCCCGCCGGGGCCTGAGGAAAGCGTGGGGTATCCGGAGGGCCCCATGGAAGGGAAAGACCCTGTGGGGCCGTTGTCCCTTGTGCTGCCTCGGTGCAGGGCACAATTTCCCCTGGGTTTGTGCCAGGCGGCGAGCGGCTTGTGCTGAGGCAGCGTCCCCTCCCTGGCGCGGGCACACCTGGCTGGGGAGGCTCCTGCGCTCGCATTCCTGCCCGGATTGGCCACGGAGAGAGAAACCTGCCCTTATACGGGCAAAAAAGGCCCGTGCCGGCTCTTCCTCCTCCCCGGGGATGGATGTGTGCGGAGAGGTGTGGATGGGCTGATGGGGTCGGGCGTTCTTTCCTCCACCCTTCCCTGCTTTTCCCCTCCCTTCTCCAGGTGTCCCGGAGGCATTTGCAGCGTTGGCTTTGGAGCCGGCGTGGCGGGGCCCTGCGGCTTGTTTCCCCCTTGGAAAATGGGGCTGGTTTTGTGGGTACCGAGTGCCACGGAGGTGGGTGGTGAAAGGGGCCTGTGGTCTTGGCTGGAAACCCGCTGGTGCCCGGGAAAATTGGGACAACCGCTCCCTCCTCCTGCTCTGTGTGTCCTGGAGTATTTGGGTAGGAAAACAGAGTTAAAACTCCCCAACTCAACTTGATCCTGCCCTAGGGACCTACACGATGAGAAGGAGAAACCAAGGTGTGATTTTTGTCTGAGATCTCATAGCAAAAAGACCTTCAACTCTCCTCTTTTGGCCCAGGATAGGGGGGATTCTTCCCGGCAGCTTATTTCTTGGGATGTGCTGCTGTGATCCCCGTGAATGGCTAAGCCAGGAGGATCCATCCTTGTGTCCTGCCCTGGAATTACTGCAGACACCAGTGGAGCTGGGTGGAGAGAGAAGCCCCAGCTAGGGGCAGAAATGGGGCTGAAAGAGCCCAGAATGGGGGCTCTGAGGAGGAGTGTGGGTGAGAATGGCCTGGCACAGTCTTTAGGGCTTTGGTTCATCTCCCTGCAACCTTCCTTGTGCCAGGAACATGCTTCCAACTCGTTTTCCATGCCTTTTGCGCCTTGGGATGTGCAGAGAGATTTGGCCTACCTTGATAGGGAACAGGAATCCAGCTTGGCCCACGTTTCCCCGCTCTAAATGAACCCGTTTCTGGAAGCTGAGCTCTATGGGACTGGGATTTAGGCTGTCTCTGTTGGGACCAGCCCCTTGTCCAGTTTAAACGGGGACTTTTCACAAGGTCTCCAAGGGTCCCTGGGCTGGTAGATGTTGACCAGAACTTTCAGTGCTCAGTTAGTCACCAAAGCCCCTGCTGACACCAGGGGAGGGAAGGTCACTGCTCCGCTCGGGTGGCATCTGCTTGACGCAGACACTTCTGGCTATTGGTATCCTGCTGGGAACTGATTCGCCTTCCCCGTGCAGGTTCCTGGGCTGATTGGAAGCATCTTTGGGCTCTGAAGGAGAGATCTGTGGGTGCAAAAAGAGCTTTGGGGCTGGCCAGGCTGAGCTGCAGAGCCCTTGGCAGGCAGGGATGGCCCTTGGGGTTCGGGTGAACCCCTGCAGCTCCCTTTTCCTTCCATGCTCCTGCTGTGCCCTCGTCCAGCGCCCCAGGGGAGCCCTTGACCACCCTTTTGGGGGGATCACTGTTCCCTTGGCCTCGCTGCGAGGAAGAGGAGGGTCAGCAGATCCTGCTGCTTCACGTTTGCAGAGCGCTGGGGCCTCCCAGGCTCTTTTTTGGGAGCCTCTGCATGGAGTCGCGTGCCCAGGAGAGGGAGCCCGGAGCCCGCGCTTGGTGCGAGTGCTGGGGCGCTTGGATGTGGTGTGAGCCGCAGCCGCTCCCTGCTCGGAAAACAGGAGCGGAGCCCGACCGTGTCCCTCTGTGCTCCGGCATGTCTTCTGGATCGGGGCCCGGGTGCTGTTGTGCAGACGTGAATGTTTTCCCTGATGATCTTCCCTGATTTTCGCCGTCTGCCCCGTCTAGGTCGGCTCTGCCCGCTGCTTTCAGCACCGCTCGCTTATCTGTCCCCGGGTTTTGCCCTTGGGCCTCGTCTAGCAGCTCCCGGGCATCTGATGTCTCCTTTCCCCATGCTGGGGCAGATGATGCTCTGATCTCTGGCTCCAGCTGGGATTTGAGATCATCCTTGGGAAGGCGCTGGCAATGATACAGCTTTACCTGGAGACAGCCGTGCGCTGGGTTGCACAGCTTGCCCCATGATGTGGACAAACTTGCCTTTCTCCCCACCGAAATCCCTTTGGTGGCAGCTTTCCTTGCTGGCCTCTTGGCTCAGCATCCCTGTCCCCTGTCACCCTGCAGACGAGATAACCTGGTATTTTTGCAATAAGGAGGAAAGATAACTGAACTTCCCCAGTGAATTTTTGCACCTGGATTTAGGGTTGGCTGTTTGGTGAGTGTGAAAATACAGGGATTAAGGGAAGGGACTGGTAAATTTGGTGCTTCTAAGATGGAATTGTGCAGGGGGGGATGCCTGGTACCCAGTCAGGGCTGCATGTCCAAGCCAGGGACCTATCCTTGCCCATCAACAGGAATTTCTGCTGTATTAAATCCCTGGCCAGGCCGTGAGCCTCATCCTCTTGCTCCCCTGGGTGCCCGAGACCTCCCTTCCCCTCCAGGTTTCAGGCTGATAGACACTAGCTCTGTGTCTCCTCTTCCTCCCCTTCCTCCCATAGCTCAGCCCTGTTGTGCCTTGCACGAGACCAAGACCCTGGGATTCCTCCAGCTCTTTGTTTCGGGATCCCCTTCTGCAGAGGTGCAGTTGAGCAAGGTGGAAGCTTTGCTCCGGATCAATCAAAGTGCCTGACAGGAAATTTTGGCTTCATTTGGCTACTAGAGAATAAGTGGAGTCCTCAGCCTGTTTTCAACTAGGGAAAGAGTATTTGTTTCAGTGGTAAAAAATCCTGAGAAAATCAAGTGTACTCAGCTTTCTGCGCATCTCAATACTTTATTATAATGGCCATAACACTGGAGAGCTGGTTACGGAGACAGTACAGCAGCTGATTCTTTTACAGGAACTTGGAAATACTGTGATGTGCTTGACGGAATATGCCAAGAGACCGCTGAGAGCCCCTCGTCCGTGCGGATCTGAGGCTGAGGGGGTTCATACGGAGCCTTTGGTGCTGGCGTGCGTTGGCCGGGCTTCTCCAGGGGAGGTAAGAGCTGCTATGCGAGTTCAATAAATACACAGACGAGTCCTGCCCATTGCACTGAAATGGGAACCAGGGAATAGCCCAGTTCACGCTGGGCGTAGCACCACTGTTGGCAGAGTTTGGAGTGCCAATACGGGAGGTGGATGCTCTCCGCTAGAGAGAGCGGCTTTATAAAGAGGTAAGTTTAAACAGCTTCTAGCTTGGGAGGGAATGAGGGACCACCCCAAGGGCAGTAAAATTAGCTGAAAATTGTGGAGTCCCAAAGGATTCCCCAGGACAGCTGGAGTGTTTGGCACCAGATGTGCAAATGGAGATGTTGCAAATCCACCTGGCCCGGGTGGTTTAGCTCCATCTCTCCATCAGCTCAGCTGGGCAAGCTGGGCGCTGCATTCCCGTGAAAGCCACAGCAGCGAACGCCTTGCAGACACCCCAGTGTTGAACACAGAAAGGGTCAGTAATACTGCTAAAATATCTGGGCTGATGGCTTCAGGTTGCCATGTTAAAAGCTCGTGTAATCCTGCTTTCCCCTCCTGCCAAGTTTTCTATAGATAGATCTCAAAGGTTATGAATGCAAATTCTCTGTGGAAGCAGACCCAGAGCGGAAGCAGGAGTTAGTGCGAGCGCTGAGCGGGAGAGGCTCTAAAACCCTGGCTTGGTTTCTGCTCCTAACAGAGACGTTAGCTGGGATGCTGTAAAGACAGACTTAAAAAGACAGAGATTCTTGTCCTTGGTCCCTCAAGTGGCTTGAGTTTGGGAGAAAGTGCTTTGGCCTTGTTTGGCTGCGGATGCCACTGTGTCTTGTGCTTATGCTGCGGGGCTCTGCTCCTCCTAGGAGCACTCCGTGGTGGGCAGGGAATTGCACTTGGGCCGGGCACCCGCTCCGGGCACCGTGGAGCTGCTGCTGCTGCGGCTTCTGGAGGGCGTCAGCCTGGCGCTGCCTCCCTTCGCGCTCCCCTCGCTGGTAGTGCTGCCCGTTTCTCTTGCAAACACCTTGGAGCTCCTTAAAGTGCTGGAGGAGGCTGTAGATGGAGGGAGAAAAGTGGCTTAAAAATGAGAAATATTTTGCACTTTGCTCCACCAAGCTGTGCAATTAAAACCACTTACTGCGCTTTGGTCTGGAGTGGATGGTGCTGATGACGGTGGGTATCGGTGACTCCATGCTGTGAAAACAAGGACAAAATATGAGGATGCCTGTTATTCCTTGAAGGTAACAAAGTGCATGCAGTGCCAGAGAGGAGATGCTGGAGCTTGGCCCTCCTGAACTGGGTTTTATGGGTAGAGTTGCATGGTCAAGGGGTGAAGTGAAGCTCAGTGTGGATTGAGCACTCAAGGGAAGTGCTGGCAGTTTGGGGACCCAAGGGAAATGTCAGAGCCTGGGCTGAGCTACATGGGGCCTGCTGGGCTTTACTCCTTCTTTGGAGCCTTCTACACCAGGCTCAAAGCTTGGGATGTCTCCTTTTTCCCTGGTGTCTTTATCCACCTCCCTTCTTTCCTTCCAGAAGTGAGGGAGTCCAGCTCACCTGATCTCCTCGCCTTCCATCAGCTTCCTGTAGGTGAGGATCTCCACATCCAGGGCCAGCTTGATGTTCATCAGCTCCTGATAGTCTTTTACCAGGTGAGCCATATTCTCCTTGCTCTTCTGGAGGGCTTCTTCTAGCCTCAGCAGCTTGGCTTTGGCATCCTTGAGGGCCGTCTCGCCGTGCTCTCCTGCCTCCTTGATGTTTTCCTCCAAGTACAGGCACTGTGGTTGCAATGGAAAAAGAAACAACGGAGGCATTAGGTGTGTTGTAGTTTACTAGTCCTGGGTGCTACAAATTTGTCGCCCACCCCAGGACACACCTGACTCTTCTGGGACACGATGCAGGACCTCAGCTTCTGGATCTGTATGTTCATGTCTGCGATTTCGCGCCGGCTGTCAAGGAGGTGACCCCCGTAGGTGGCTGCCTGGGTGTTTCCTTCATTCAGCTGCAGGAGAGAGGGAAGAGAGGATTATCTGCTCCTCCTCTGCTATGGCAAAGGGATCTGTGAGGATTTCCACTGCCCTTAGGGGGAAAAACACCTCACTGGGGAAACAAAATAGGTGTGTTGAAGGATTTAGGGCTCCCTGCCAAATCTTCTAGCTGTGGCTGTGCCACGTGCAGAGCACACGGTCAGTTTTTGTCACATCCCTCCTGCTCTGTTTGGAGGATGCACTAGGAGAAGGTCACTTGTGTCTTCAGTCAGCTGGGTTGTCACTGGGAGATGTCACTGTGCTTCTGCACTGACAATGGAGACAGCTTGGAGCAATTAAACTCCTAATTTAAGCATCTCAAGCATCTTAATTTAAGCATCCCAACTCTTTAAGGAGTTGTTGACTTGGGCCAACTCCCTCTATTCCCTGTCCCTCCGCATCATGCTGATCCCTGTAGTTTCTAGGCTGATCCTTCCCTCTTCTTTCCGTGCCTCTTCCCAGTATCAGTCAGATAAGGAGACAAATACCTTCCTCCTGGTGAGTGCTTCGGCCTCCTCCCAGCTCCGGAGTGCGAGGGCTTCGTACTGGGCCCTTACTTCTTCCACGATTTTGCTGAGGTCAAGTTTGCACGTGTTGTCAATTCCCAGGACAACAGAAACGTCTTTGATTTCTGTCAGCAGCTCCTCAAGTTCCTGAGGAGTAAAGAGAATAGCTTGGAGAGAGCAAATATTAAACAAAGCTACAAGCCAGGAGAGAGAAAAGCCCTGGCAGGTCTGCTGGGCTTAGCCAAGCCAAAGCTGCTCGCTGCAGTGTGGAGAGCTGAGACTCCTGAACTTAGTCCTGAGACCAGGACCAGGACTAAGACTGGGGTTTTCTTCTCATTCATCCCAACATCCTATGAGCAAAACTGCTAGTGANAATATTAAAGCTACAAGCCAGGAGAGAGAAGATCTGCTGGGCTTAGCCAAGTCAAAGCTGCTCGCTGCAACGTGGAGAGCTCGTGAGACCACCAGGACTAAGACTGGGGTTTTCTTCTCATTCATCCCAACATCCTATGAGCAAAACTGCTAGTGAGTTTCCCTCACTTGCCCCCACCGTAGATTTACATGTCTATAAGTTGATGGCTTTTAAATCACCAGGTACGAGCAGGCTAATGACTAGCATTAAAACAAGGTATGGGGAGGAGGGAGCAGAGGGAGATGAAGGTGATTTCTTGGCACGAAGGATGGAGAAAAGTGCATCCTGTTGCAAAGGAGACATGGAGCAAATTGATTCAAGCAGAAGATGGTCTGGTAGGGAGGGGACTTGTCCTAAATGAAGTAGTTTTAAATTGGATTTAAAATGGAGTGAATTTGAGGTAAGACCCTGCCTTAAACCATTATCTAACTAGATGTCCAGTTGCATGGTCTGATCCATGCGCAAGGGGAGGATTCTGATCTCATTTTAGTCTAAACCGGGAATAAAGCCCTCTTTTAGTGGAACTTTCCTCGAAAAAGACTATCTCTTGCATGGTAGCTTGTGTGTGTGTTGAGGCAACTCTCCCCGTTGCATTTCTACCTGCTCGTAGATGGTTTTCTTCAAGTCCATCAGGTCTTGCAGCCCGTGTAGTTTTACCTCCAGCTCAGTTCTGTGCAAGGAGCTCACATCTAAATCCTGCAGGAGATAAAGCCTTTTAAGAAACAGTTTGGATTTGAGGCAAGAGGTCCTTCCCCCTCACCAGCCTCTCCTCCTCCCTATATATTGATGGGTGCTTGTGCAATTTCTCTCCTGTTCTGCAGGGAGGGAGTTTCCTTTGCAGACATTTCTCCTCCAGTTTTTTTTTTTTTTTTTGTAAACTTGCTTTGGTGGAAGTCTCCAGCGAGCCGGGGTGGAGAAGGAAACAAGCAGGGCTGGTCTGTACCCACTCATCTTTTGTTCACCACAAAAAGCAGGGCTTATTGAAAGCTCCGTGCGGTCCACGCAAGTCACCAGAACTGCCCTTACTGGCTGATGAGTGTGTCGGGGGAAAACATGCAATTAGTTATAATGATCATTTGCGGGGAACATTTCCTCTGTCTAATAGTACCTTGCATTCCTCCACCTTGGATATTTTTTTTTAATGCAAAAGCAATGCACAAAGCTGCCCATTTCGGCTGCTGTTCAAATGCAGCTGCATCTGGGACGGCTGCGGTTGCTGGTTAAACAGGGTGGGGTGGTGAGGCAGGAAGCAAAGGCAAACACGGTTATCAATTTCCAGCCTTTCCCAACCCGTGAAATCATCCTGCAGGTGACAAGGGTGGTGTGGAGGAGAGGTGGGGCCTCGGAGGGTCCGGGGACCTCCTCGAATTGGGGCTGTTTGGT
>VWPW01000437.1:0-33532 GCA_013389825.1 Crypturellus undulatus
GGCGCGGGCCGCGGGGGCCACCATGGAGCCCTCCGTGTCGGCCCCCTGGGCCTGGAACGGCTCAAGGGCGGCGCGGGCGCTGCCGCCTGCGCCGGGGCCGATGCCTCCCAATGGCACGGGTGACGGCAAGGCCAAGGACGTGGCCTCCCGTGCGGTGGGGCTCTTCTTCATGCTGCTCATCGATCTGACGGCGCTCGTGGGCAATGCAGCCGTCATGACAGTCATCGTGAAGACGCCGGCGCTGCGCAAGTTCGTCTTCGTCTTCCACCTGTGCCTGGTGGACTTCCTGGCCGCGCTCACGCTCATGCCGCTCGAGATGCTCTCGGGCTCAGCCGTCTTCGACAGCCCCGTGCTCGGCGAGGCCATGTGCCGCGTCTACCTGTTCCTCAGCGTCTGCTTCGTCAGCATGTGCATCCTCTCCATCTCCACCATCAACGTGGAGCGCTACTACTACGTGGTGCACCCCATGCGCTACGAGGTGAAGATGACGGTGGGGCTGGCGGCCTGCGTGCTCGCGGGCGTCTGGCTCAAGGCGGTGGCCACCTCGCTGGTGCCCGCGCTGGGCTGGCTCTCGCCGGAGCGGCCACCGGCGCCCGTGGGCCGGGGCTGTTCGCTGCAGTGGAGCCGCGGGCCCTACTGCAAGTTCTTCGTGGTCTCCTTCGCCGCCTTCTACTTCCTGCTGCCGCTGCTCATCATTGTCGTGGTCTACTGCAGCATGTTCAAGGTGGCGCGCGTGGCGGCGCTGCACCGTGGCCCGCCACCCACGTGGCTGGGGACACCGCGCCGGCGCTCCGAGTCACTCAGCAGCCGCTCCACCATGGTGACGGGCTCGGGGGCGCCGCGTGGCACGCCGCAGCGCGCCGGTGGCAAGGCGGCCGCCATCCTGCTCGCCGTGGGCGGCCAGTTCCTCTTCTGCTGGCTGCCCTACTTCTCGTTCCATGTGTACGCGGCGCTGAGCCCGCAGGCGCCCGCTGCGCGCCATGCCGAGACCGTGGTCACCTGGCTGGGCTACCTGTGCTTCAGCTCCAACCCCTTCTTCTACGGCTGCCTCAACCGGCAGATCCGCGGCGAGCTGGGCCGCCTGCTCACGTGCCTCTTCAAGCAGGCGCCGGGCGATGAGCTGCGGCTGCCGAGCCGCGAGGGCTCCATCGAGGAGAACTTCCTGCAGTTCCTGCAGGGCACCGGCTGCCCCGCGGACCCCCCCGGCAGCCCCAAGCGGGAGCAGCCGCCCGTGGACTTCCGCATCCCGGGGCAGGTGGCCGAGGAGGTGGCCGAGCCGGGCGGTTACGCGGCCGCCTCGGCCAAAGCGGAGCTGTAAGCGGCCGCCCGGGCCGGGCACGCGGCAAACACGGCTGCGAGAGGAGAGCTGCTTGTGCGTGGCCTGGCTGGGGACGGGCACACGGGGACACGGGGACGAGGCGGCCGTGGGGACGTGGTGGCCGCAGGGACCTGCCCCCGGGCTGTGGGGGGTGCAGGCGGCCGTGCTGGGCCCTGGCGGGGGGATTCCCGCCTCGGTGTGGGAGCCCGGGGACACGGGGGCTGGTTGGAGGGGGCGCTGGTGGCTCCGCACTCAGTGACACGGGACGGGGTGGCCCCGCGCAGCCTGTGGGGGGGCGCTGGGCTGCATCCCGCATGGAGGCGGCTGCGGAGAGGGAGGGGGCAGCCTGGGGGAGGCCATGGGGCTGGGGCTGCTTGTGGGGGCCCTGCAGACCCCCCGCCCCGCCCTTCTGCCCCCATTGGACTACAACTCCCGTCATGCCCCTCTCCACCGAGGCGGAACTAAGACACTACCCCTCCCCTATAACTCCCGTCACCCACCGCTGCACCGAGGCGGAAGCGAGGCGGGGCGGCCTTCGGCTCTCCGCGCGCGGACTACGAGTCCCGTGGTGCCCCGCGCGGCCGCCGCCCCTGGCGGACTACATTTCCCGTGGTGCCGCGCGCGCGGCCCCACCCCGGGGCGGTTGGCGGGCGGGTAACGGTCGCCCCGCCGGATATCCGGCCCCGCCTCCCGGAGCCGCCCGGCCTAAGGGAAGAGGCGAGCGACGAGACGCGGCGCCGGCCCCGCTCACGCTCCGTGGGCCGCGCTCGGCGGCCGCCGCCCCCGCCGCCGCCATGGGCTGCACGCTGAGCGCCGAGGACAAGGCGGCCGTGGAGCGGAGCAAGATGATCGACCGCAACCTGCGCGAGGACGGCGAGAAGGCGGCCAAGGAGGTGAAGCTGCTCCTGCTCGGTGAGGAGGACCGGGGCCTCGGGGCTCGGCCGGGGGGGCGCTGAGGGGCCTCCCCAGGGGGGAGATTTGAGGCGGCCCGAGGGCGTTTAGGGCCCTCTGAGGAGGGTTCGGGCTCTGGATGGGGTTGAGGGCCCTCAGGAGAGGAGGCCTGGGGGCTCCCGAGTGCCGCGCGGGGAGTTGAGTGGCTTAACTGGGAGCTGGGCCGGCTGCGGGGGGTTGGGGGCTCCGTGGCTCGGCAAGGAGGCCCCTGCAAAGGGTAGCGGGGGATTCTTAGGGCTCAAGGGGGCCCCAGAGCCCCGGGGTTTAGGGGGTTCTTAGAGGGAACGAGTGTGGCGTGAGGGCAGGGTGCCCTGCGGGAGCTTGGGGAAGGGTTTGGGGGAGGCTGAGGGATCTTTGGAGAGCGACTGGTGGGGAGGAGAGTGTCCGAAGGGCTGGAGGGGGGAGTCTAGGGGTGGCAGGAGGGTGTTGGGTTAAGAGAGGTGAGAAAGGTGTCAAGACAGAGGAGTGCAGGGGGTTGAGAGGCCGGGCTGGGATTCCTGTGGGAGACCCAGGGACCCTGCTGGAAGGGCCCTGGAGCCACCAGATCAGGCTGGGAAAGGTCATTTGGAGAGGCCGGCCCCACTGTGTGACAGTGCGGAGAGGGACCCTGCGCCCCGACTCGGAGCAGAGAGGCGGCGGTCGCTCCTGCTCTCCTGCTACTGTGGGCACGATATCGCGGGTGCTGCTTCCTACGGGGCTCTGCCTGCCGGAATTACTCCTTTTCATTCATCTTTGGGTGTCCTGCACTTGCGTGACCAAGATTGCTATAAAACCTCCCGCTGCTGGTTGAATACGCACAATATACGGGCGGACAGGTTCTTTGCTGGGAATGGGGTAATAAAATTAAAGCCTTTTGTCTGGGAGTTGGCTTTTTAGGCTGGAAATGGCTCTCTGGGCTCCTACCCCGTGTAAATGCCTTTTGCAGGGGGATGTGATTATTGCATTAGGTTCTCTGTGCCTTGTCCCACCACTATAAAGGTCTCCTGAGGGCCTCTGGCTTGGCACAAAAAGTGAGGTTGGAGTTCGGCTTTTCCATAGCAGAACTTGTTCTGCTGAACTTGCAGGAACCCGAAAGGATAAAACCTGAGCGCGTTGTCACTGCCTCAGTGTGATCTCTGCGTGCGCAGCAAACAACGGCTGCGAAAGGAAGTGCCACTTCTGCGCCCTGGTATTTTTTTCCAACCAAAATGCATTTGTGCATTTTTGAGAGGAGCGGAAGAGCTGTCTGAATGGAATAAGGTCTTTAGTAGCCAACTATCTTTTTATTGCGCTTCCCTGCGTGGATAAATATGCAAGGATTGCAAACAGGCTGCCGTATTTGGGCTACACGCAAGCAACCCTGTTGAGAAGCCCTTGTTGGGTGGGAAGCAGGGTATGGAGTCAGAAACACTGCTCTGGATATGGGCAGATTCCTGTTCCATTCCTCTGCGACCTCAAGTGAGCGAAGGAACTGGCAGTGCAAATTTAGGAGGACCATCTGGTCATGTAGGTCGTTGCCTTTTAATGTCTTTTTTTGTTGTTGTTACTTTGACGTTTGCCTTTTCAGGTGGAGACAGATTGAGTTCACGGAGACTGGAACAATGATATTTAGTTTCCCTGTCAGATTGGGACATGTTGACTAACAATTCTGCTTTCCAAGTGATCCTTATCTGGAGAATATATATAATTTTAAACTTGTTTTTGCTTGTAAGAGGTACAGCGTGATATTCCTTGTGGCCATAAAAAGGCACAAAAGTTTGGGGTCTAAAACTGCTTGGCCTCCTCATCAGCAAATGGCAAAAATGAAGGAATTTGCAAAAGATAAAGCAATAATAATTTTCAAAATATATTAACCCAGACATGGGAAAGACTTTCAAAGGCACAAGTAGCAACTGCAGTCAGGATTACTGCTCTCTGCGTAAAGCAGTGATCTGTATCTTGCCTCATTTGGAAAATGACTCGCATATCTGGCTTGTTCTTGGCCAAAATGTGCAATAACTTAAAATGTCATGGTTTTCTAGCTTTGAAAATGAGCAGGATGATTGCCCGCAATTAAAAGGAATACTGGATCGTGCCGAAATGTACTCACTACGTACACAGCCTTGGTAATGTGCAGGTGAAACAAAGCAGAGAATTGCAGGAGGAAATATTTGCAATAGGATCATGGCTCCTTTCAGTGAGAAACTGATGCGAAAGTTCACAATTTTATTTTTTCCCCATGGTCTGAGCATTTTTTCTTTGGAGCAGAGTTTTAAAATGCCCAGGATAAGTTGCATCTTGTATCACTAACTTGTTAAGAGTTCGTGTGCCGGTTTATGTAACCGGGTCGCCAGCTACATGTGGACTTCAGGAGTCCATATGCTCTTCTCTGGCTCAGTTAAAGTAACTGGCCTAGTTTGCAGAATTATGTAGGTTAGGGAAGTTTTTGCTTATACAAAGGGTATTTTTTGTTAGCGTGGCTTTTAAGACCTGGGTGTTAGGAGCTCCAGAGGAGGTAGCAATGTACCCAGAATCAGAGACTTTTTTCCATACTTCCTCAGTTTGTTCAGAATCCTCCTTTTTCCTGGGGAAAAGGAGGAAGGAGAGGAGATTTCAGATATACATCCCATTACAGACCCTTTTCATTCCTCAAACTTTCCCTTTTTTTCCTCTATGGTGAAGGCAATTCGAGTGCTGCTCAGGTGGTCTCCCTTACTTGTAACCCTGGGATTGTGGCATGTGTTGGGGCAGGAATCCTGGAATCATGTTTATATTTGCAGGGTTTCAAATAACCTGCTAGTGCTTAGCTCTCCCCATGCAGCCTGTTAAATAACTTGTGTGTTGTTTTCTTTTTTTTGTATTTGACAAAAGAAACCTGAACATTGAATAACAACTTGCCCAAGGTCATAGCAACCCCCTCTGTTATATAATTGTCGCTTACCGTTCGCTTGTTGTCATCGGGTCCTCTTGGTTTCAGTGACTGTGTCCCCGGCAGCAGCAACCAGCCGAGGCTGCATGGAGGCCCCTCGATCGTGGCTTGGTGCTAAACACAACCTCTTTGCTGCACTTCTGCCTCCAGGAACGTGCCGCTCTGCAGGCGCGGACATGCCAGCCCGCTTGCCTGGAAACCCCTGGGATTTCCCAGCAAAACGTAGGAGGGCGCAGAGCCTCTTCCTGGTTAGCTGAGGTGTCCTCTCCTCTTAGCCCTGCTCTCCATTGGCTTTCAGGGTCTCTATCTGGCCTATCAATCATCTTGGAGGGCTTGGTGTAACATCAAGTGACAGCCCTTGCTGCCGGGTGTACCCATGTGAATCCAGGCAGTGTCGCTTCCCCGTCTGGAATGGCACTTCCGTGGCCAGAACTGTTTAGACGCATCCATCGTTGAACTGTTCATGCATGAAAGGCGCCGCTGTCCAGCCGGTTAAAATTTTATCGGATTTGGATACTCTGTGTAATTATGTTCAAGCACTTCTGCTAATTCATGCAAAGTAATTAAAACCATAGGTTTACTCTAAAGTAGCTTGCATCTACCCCAAATCCCTCAAGCCTTCCCAAGCACCGCTGCCTGGCAAGACTTGGTTCTGTCTTGATAAAACATGGAACAATACATCCTGCAGATGCAGATCAGGGGAAACTGTAAATATTCTGCTTATGCAGTCAAACAGAAGTAGGTTTTTTTGGTTGCACAACTGTTTATTTTGGACAGCATCTCCCTGGGACCATCAGGGTGTCAGACCCGTCTGCTCTTTGGTCGTAGAGCTGCTAAATGCTCTTCAGCAGGTGAAATATAGCTCTGAAACAGGGAATATGCTTCATGTTTGGTCATGGGGTTGTCCTGCAGTCTTGCCTGCTGCTCCATAGCCCCTTTGCAGCTGGAGTTACTGGAGCTGAAACAGGAGATTTGCTCCAGGATCTGCCGCATGCTCAGTGTGCCCATGAGATCTGCCCAGAGCTGCTCTGTCTTCTGATCCGCGGGCCGTGCCTGGAGCTCCAAGGAAGGCGGCATCTCCTTGTGACTCTTGCCCATGTGAAGGGTTTCTCACGGACGTAGTGGTTGCGGTCAGCCCTGAGTTGCACTTTCCTAAGACAAAATAAATACCCAAATTAGCCTGAACTGCCAACCAGTGGGAATTACTGCATGTATCGAATCCATGCTTTTAATGAGATCAAATCGATGCTCGAATTCCAGCTCGACTTGTGAAAGGTGCTCTTAATGTCCAAGGCATCTGCATTTTGCAAAAAATGTCCCAACAGCCTGCCAGATTTCTAGAGGAAAATGCTTGAACGGGTCAGATCTGCTCCCAGGAGGCTTCTTGTCCTGCGCCTCTTGTTTCCACCTCCATCTCAATGAGGGACAGAGGTGTCTGGTTGTCAAAGGAGCTCTGGCTTGGTGGTGTTTCCTGCCTCCATCCATGGATAGACAATTTATAATGAAGAAATATAACGAAGCTGTAGATGGAGCGAGCGGCTGGAGAATTGGTATTTCTTTCTATCCTCCAAGAGCCCTCTGGATGTGGTTCAAGTCTCGTTAAAGGCAGAACATCAAAATAACTTTTCTTGGAAGAGGAGCATGTGCTGCGAAGAGGAATTTTCTAATTACCCTGCAGCTCATTTAAGTTTTGAGCAGCTGCCTAACGAACCTCTCTGTTGCTGGTGGGGAGGCACTTCCTATTCCTCTTATTTTTAATATGTAAAACTCTTACTCCTCATGTATGTTTGATCTAATGAGTCTCTTAATGACTTGGAATGGGGTTTGCATTTGAAATGAGTGGTGAGTGCTGGTTACTCTGCTAGTGCTGCCTTACAAACCGAGTGGGGGGGCCCCCTGGGATATCCCCCTGCCCTGTTCTTGGTGCCTTTTGTCACCTTTCGCTCTAGCTCTGATACCCCCAATCAGATGCGTGTGTCTCATTTCATGTTTGCTCAGTTGGTGTTTGGTGACTTGTCTGACTTATTTAACCTTCTCTCCTTACTTCCGTGGCACTGACTAGGTTGTCTTTAAAAGCAAATAAGAAACCAAGTCCAAAGCCTTGGATTTTGGTAACATCTGAGCTCGGTTTCCAGTAGTTTTGTGTTTTACCCACCAAGGACTCCCTTATTTTGAAGGAATAAAGTTTTCCCTCAGGGGAAACTTTTCTACCTTGCCGCTTATTTTTATAAGCCCCTTTTTTAAGGGATCAAGACTGTTCTCCCTGCATCAAATTCAGTGGGCATCTAACTTCAAAAACAGACAAGTTGCACAGAAAGACCTTCATAGTGAGGTGGGAAAACTAATAAATCTTATTCAAGCCCTTCTCACCGCAGCCTCACCATTTGTCTGGACCTTTGATAAGGCATCTGATAAATCTCCCATTTGTCCCTCGCTTGTCTGTCTTTTTTTTTTTTTTTTTTTTAACCTGTGCTAGTGAATGTGAGGGTGGGATAAAAATCCATCATGCGCTGTTGAAACTGCTTCGCTTGCATAGATCAGACCTTGTCTCTCTCTTAAAAACCCTTCCTTTGGAAAGAATCCAGCTGCATGATCCCTGCCTGAGGAGGCCTGGAGTTGGAGCATCGTTGCTGTATGGAATTTGGAGGATGCAGAAGCCTCTCCAGAGCGTGACGATTGGAAGACTCCCGCAATAGGCTAGGGGAGGTGGTTGTCGCATTTGCTACGTATTGCACCCGAAGCTGTTCCTCCAGCTTCCACGGAATACAGGTCTGACTGTAAACACCTGGAGGTGAGGAAGGGGCGCCCAGGAGGCCAGCGGGAGGGATGTTGGTTTGATCTGCCGGGAGATGCATCGCCGGAGAGGACTGTGAGCCTGTGCAGCTGAACAGACGCAATTAGTTTAAACAGCTCCCCAGAGCGCTGTGCAGGGAGCTGTGAGAACAGGCGCACACCAGGAGCGTTGACTGTTGCCTGTGGAGCAGGGAGGGAGTCTGTGAACTTCAGTTTGTTCAAGGGATTATTTTGTAGCAGAAGTGAAAAGTGGCGTCTGTACAGCTGGGGTTGTTGCATTAGTAAATGCTGTCATGCTTATGGCATCACCTGAAATAGCCAGTGTAGGAATTGCTTTTTAAACTGCTGTCGTGTAAATGTGGAGATGGAACAAGATGTGCACAAGGGATCACAGAGGAGCATCGACAACCACTGTCAGTGTGTGTCACGGCTAACAGGGATTGCAAAAGAGTCGTCCTCAAGCTTGTAAAGGGGTAACTATGTACCGCCGTTAAGATCAAGTTTTGCCTCAGTATTTTTTTTGGAAGAGGAAGCAAAACCTGCACATGGCTGTTCTCGTTCATCGACAGTGTTCCCTTGAGCTGGTGCTTCCCAGTTTTCGGTTGTGATTGATGCGACACGCCCCAGTGTAGCTAGATCCTGTTCAGAACGGTCACGAGATGGTTTTAAACACCAACTCCGGTGTGAATGGGAGCTTCAAACTCGGCATTTCCAGCCTTTTGGTGCTATTGTCCTGCTTTGCGCCGATAAAACATCTGCTTCGAATGCTACCGGAGCGTAAACCGGTTCCTGGTCGCTCCTGGTATTGGCACAAACCCCTTGGCTCTTTTTCTTTGCTAGATGGATGGTGCTCTGGCTTTGGCACTGCCCAGTGCAGATGCCAGCCCTGTGCCAAGTACTTGAAGATTTATTTATTCTTAAGGCAGCAGCTCAAAAATCTTTGCTAGCAGCTTTAAGATGTTCAAATCCTTCATGTAAAATGAGGCTAATGAAGACGCATGGGGGAGGAAAAAGCAGCCCTCCCTGAACGAAATGAACATGTGAAACAGTCCAAGTACTGAGGGGTTAATCCTTGAGTCATGTGCAGCTTTATGGTTTCAAGTCTTCATTTTCTGGCTAGCACAAACAATCCTTTCAGCTGGATTGATGGCTGAATGGTGTCTTTAAAGCTACCTCTTTCCCCGACTTTGCGTATGAGCTTGTTATTAGGCTCCTACGGAAAATAAAACACCGTGGAGCAGAGGTTGAAGTGCTTGTGACTGGGTTTTGAGGCTGCGAGTGGAAATTTCCAGCCTCTTGGCACGTCTTGCTGGGCAGAGCCGCCGGCCCCGGCGCTTCCCTCTGCGGTGAGAAACCCTCCGGCGCGGCTGCTCTCCCAGAGCGTCTTCCTGACCCCTTTGCGCAGCTCCTGTTTTGATCCCGAATGCTCATTGTACATTATTACCCTCTGGGAGATTTCTTCCGCTGGAAACATTTCCAAGTTTTCCCCGTGTCCCTGTTGCATCCCTGCCGGCGTCGCTTCTGTGCAGAACGTTCCTCTAAACACAGCAGAGCAGGAAGAACTGCACGAGTTGCAGCCACGGGTAAGGCGGCAGGAATAGCACGACTTGACCTGCCCAAGTCACAGGGATCTTGGGCCCTTTCCTACCTGCCTTTTCACCATGGCATTCCTCGAATCCTTCTGTTTCATCCTCTTCAGGAGCTCCAAGTGACCTCTCTGCTAACACTGGCTCCAGGTACTGTCTCGAGCACTTGCTTGGCCTCTGCAGGCGTGTTAGCCCTGAAGAGCAAATCACAGACCTCAGGAATTCCCCTCCCTCTTGCCTTTTCCATCAATAGCTGTAACTTTTGAGGGCTGCAGGATAACATTGTTGCTCTTTTCAATAGTGTTTCCTCCTCTTCCTAATCCTTAGCCAGCTCTGGCAACTCTCTTGCTCTTTAGTTCCTTAAAGCGGGTTAAATCACCCTCCATCTCCTCAATCTCAACTACTTTCCAAAAGACCAGCCAGTGCTGCAATAGGGTGCTTGGTGTTCCCAAGCTGTTTTCTGAGTGGAAAATAAGCCAGCTGAGCAGTGCTCTGGAAAATTGTATCTTAGGAGCTTGTTTGCACATAAAGGGAAGTTGTCGTGTTTGTGGGCTAGGGTGGGAGGCTGAGTCAATGTTGACAAAAGGAAACATCTGCTTTATCAGGGAGATAACATCCTCTGGGGTTGCTGCGGGTCTGAGTAGCTCCTGCTCTCAATGGTCCTCCTGGTGTTTTTAAGTGCTGGATTCCTGACAACTTTGTTGTGCTGTTACACCCGGACACAGGGGGCAAAGAGGAGAGGATCCCTTTGGGTTCTGCAGGTGGCCTCTCACCAAAGCCAAGGAGTTCAGCAGCGCTTGGGGACTGCAGCGTGGAGCCTGGCAGGATGGTGACATTGTCATCAGTGGCTCTCTGGCTCCCACGTCCTTATTCCCGAGATACCTCTTGCGGTTGGATATTGCAAACACTGACAACTCCCAGCGTGTTTTGGAGCTCAGCAAAGGTTGCAGCATTGCTCTGGCTCAGGAATGGCCTGACAAAGTTTCTGCCAAACTCCTGCTGACTTCTTAAAGCTGATACAGGCTGCTAGGGGCTGCTGCTGTAGTTAGAAGCTGTCTGCAGCCTCCTTGAGAGGCTGGGAAGGAGGAATGTGTTGGTTTAACTTTCCTCGTCCTTGCTTGTCCTTTAATGCCTATTCCAGGTGCATCTCTTCTGAGTTTTGGTTAAGAATTTGTTCCAGCAATGTTCTGGTTTCTCTTTAAAAGCTTTCAGATGCTGCAGGACTTTTTCCCATTAATTGGGAAGAAAAAACCCTCACCTGAAGTTTGGACTAATCCAGTTTTGAGCTGGTTTTAGCAAAAGCAGTTAAGACTGCTTTTGAAACAGTGCACAGCTTCAGTGCTCTTCCTGAAAGATTTGGGCAGTCTTTGACCTCCCTATTTATTTCTCCCTTTTTCCCAAGCAGAGCAAATCAAGAAGCAGTTGTTTTAAAAGCGATTGCTCGCTGCAGAGACCTGGGGAGTTGTTGTGGTTTCCAGCTCTTGCTGCGGGAAAGTCCTACAGAGAAGGTGCAATAAACAGCAAGCACTTTGGAGCAACTGAGCTGCCCCTCGCTTCACTGCTGAGCAAACGGAGCTTCCCTGCTGTGTATTTGGGAGATGCTGCATTTCAGCAGCAGTTTTTCCCTCGACTTACAACATCTCTGTGTAGGGCAACCTGGGTTTCTCATGACGAAATGCGATCTGTGCACGACTGGCCTAATCTGAGCAGAAAGGAAAGACTTGCTGTGTTTTGCCAGGGAAAAATGTCCTTTTAATGCTCTGTTTTGGATATTTTTTAACCCTGCAACATATAGGGTCTTATTTTGTGATTTTTTTTTCTTCACTTTATTTTTATTTTTTGAACTCCTGACAGGTTTTAATTCCCCATCGGTGCTCTCACTGCTGAGTCCCTAACAATTTCAGGTGTAACACTACCCAGCTGAACTCCTGCTCATTTCTAATGCTGAGCATCAGCTTTCCGTAGGCTGGAAAAGCACTTCAGTGGCATTTAAATTCCCATTTTTTTTCCCCTGCTGGAGGTGCTTGGCTGAAGGTTTAAACTCTAAACATGTATCAAGAATAACTGGAGCTGGGCCCTGCCAGGAAAGAATGCAGATTAAACAACTGTTTCCCAAGTTGTTGTGGCCCCAAAATGGGGCTCGTTATACAAACCCTTTACAGCTATTCAAGTGACTTGGGGGGGGGAAAAAAAAGAGAAATAGTGGCTCGCCCAGCGCTTGCAGCTGCAAATATTTAGAGAAATTTCAGGTGCCAAAGAGCAGGAGTGAAGTCTGGAGAGGTCAGAGCTGTGCTTGGAAAGGAAGAGCAAAATACAATGATTTTGCACCTAGTTTGGGGCCTAATGCTGGGGATGAGGAGCAAAACAGATGCGCGGTGAGAGCGGAGCCTGCAAAAGCTCTTTGCTGTACACGAACACGTTGCTTTGATCTCAGAAGATGGACTAGAGTGGGATTAATGCTTTTTTTTTTTAAGCAATTTGGGAGCTGGGGGCAGGGGTTTTAAATGGCTCTTTTAATGAGCTGCCTGCCCTGTGGGACAGAGGCCGAGATGGGGACAGGGCCTGGATGAAACCTCCCTGAGGAGCAGCCACCGCAGGGAGCGTCGCACTGTTCGGATGTGACCCTCATCAGCGGGTGCTCCCCAAGATCTGAGCAGTGTTTGGAGGATCCCGCTTGGAATTTACCTCCTTCTTCCTTGTTGGAGCTTCTCGTAAAGATGGGCTCTGGCTTATGGGCCCGTTCTGTTTGAGGCCGAGCTGGGAGTATCTTTAAGGCCTTTATTTTAAGGCTTGAGGGAAGAAAAATATTAAATTGCACAGTTACGCCTAAGAATAATTGAAATGTCAGGAAACCAAAGCATTTGGCTCAGCAGCAGGGAAGGGTTTTGACCTGAGTACTGTTAATCTGGGAACCCTTCAACTTAGACTAATTACAGTCATTTAGGGGGATGTTGAGACAAATGGACTTGAAACAGTAGCTGAGCGATGGACATCTAAAGTTGTCAGTAGATTTATATCCTGGTGCAGGACGTGAGGCTGATGCCCATCCTGAGACACGGGGTGGTTTGTGCTTCATCTCCGAACATCACCACGTTGGTTCTGCTGCCCGAGATGGATCCAAAGAAGAGGAATCTGAGTCCAGTCCCAGCACGATGAGAGGAAGGAGATGCTGCTCTGGCAACTGCAAGAGGGAATAACAACCCACTCCCAAAACCCTAAATTCTGCCTCCTTTAATGTCATCCTTTTTGATGGCTCGAGTCTCATCCAAACATTGGTCCTACTAAGAAATATCTTAGATGCCATAAATTAGTAAGAACAGGTCATTAATTCTGATATATATTTATATTTTTAATGAAGTAGTTTCGCTTTCATTCCTTGTTTGTGTCACCATTCCCAGGAGTTGGCTCTCCTCCGGATTTAAGGATGCAGGAATGTGCCTGGGATGCTGTGTTGTCATCCTGGGATTTTGCAAGAGGCTTGGGAAACTCTTTTCGGACAGGTTGTACTTCCCAAAGAAGGCTTTTCCGTGGTTTTGATTTATTAATTTGGGCAGGCTTGACATGCAACAGTGCAATTTGTGACAGCTTGAAGAAAGGACCTGTGTTCCCGAAAGCTGCTCTTTTTCCTCAGTTAATTTGATAAAGTGTATCCCAGGATTTACCAGCTGGGATGTGCCGGTGCCTTCGTGCTGGAGGGGAATGGGATCCTGTGCCCCATGCAGAATGCAGGCAGGCTTTCCTTCATTCCTGTGCCTTGGGAAACCCCATCCCGCAGCCTTCGAGGGAGCCTTTGGGGCTCAAGAGCCCTCAAGGCACTGCCTGGTTGGGCCCATTTCCAGGAAGCTCTTGGCAGTCCCGTGAGGCCAAGGAATTAACGTTCTGTGTCTGCATGGGGGATCAGTGGGCACTCCGGTAACGCGGTGGTTCTGCCTCCCCAAGGAGCGGCCGTGGCCTCGGCCGCCCGGGAGCGTCACCGGTGCGCTCAGCAAACCCACCTCGCCGGAGCTCCCTGCATCCACCTCCTACGCAATCTGTGAGCACCCCGAGCTTCGGAAGCAAAATCCAGGGCGGAGTTTGGCATCCTGCAGGCAGGTAGGGCTGCCCCGTTGATCTGCAGGAGCTCAGCCAGCTCCATTCTGGACGCGCTCCGGCCTGCCCGCGCGCCGCAGCCTGCGCTCGTCATCGCAAGCACTTGCTTCCAAGCTCAACCTGTGTGTGTGTCTCCTCTGTTTCCCAGAAACACAACCCTGGTACTGTGGGAAATGCTAGAGAATAGAAGCTGTTAGTCGATTAAAATGTGCGTTGTGTTGCAGGGGTGGTGCATTCGGGTGTGCCAAGGTCCCGGGGTTGTCAGGTTGTAGCGTTTGCCTCCGGGAACCGGTGTTGGTGGGAGAAGGAAACCAAGTCTCAGATGTTCCCGGTGCTGATTCACAGGCCACTTAGCTGCCACTTCAAGTCTAGACAGGCACGTTGGTTGAATTTGGCTGCAGTTTAAGACCTACCCTACTGGCAGGGAGATACCGGTGCTGTTACCACAATGCTGGAGTAGGAGCTGGTGGGAATGTGCCTGGTTTTCCACAGAGAAACAAAAATGTTGGTTTGAATCATCATGGGCAACCCTTGGCTCACTCTGCACTAAGGGAATTCACGTGGTGGGTTAAGGTGCTTTCCCTTTGCCATCACTGCGCTGGACTGAACATCCTGAACTGCTTTATCTCGAGTTGCACAGCAATTCGCTTGTGTTCCTAAGCTCATCTCTGCTGCCTCTGCCTTCACCTCGTTATTTAAGACTAATATTTCTATCTTGCGCAGCTGGGGAATGATACCTAGAAGCAGATGGTGTTTATGTGCTTAGCTTTAGGGTCTTTTGGACTACAGCTGAATTGAGAGGCTGGTAGACAAGTCCTTATCCCTTTTTTTTTTTTTTTTTCTATATAGGTGCTAACCTGGCTTTTTTGTGCTTTTCAGGTGCTGGAGAGTCTGGTAAAAGCACCATCGTGAAGCAGATGAAGTAAGTGAAAGTGCAGGTGTCCCAACTGCCCTTTTGTGCAACATAAAATAAGAAATCCACGGTGCCCGTCTGTGTTCCCTTGGGAATGACAACTTGGTGGGTTTTTTATTTCTAGGATTATTCACGAGGATGGCTATTCAGAGGAAGAATGCAAACAGTATAAAGTGGTTGTCTACAGCAATACTATCCAGTCCATTATTGCGATCATACGAGCCATGGGAAGGCTAAAGATAGACTTTGGGGAAGTTGCCAGAGCTGTAAGTATTTCATTTGTTTCCCTTACTCTGAGCCTGTGCTGTGACTTATATTAATATATCCTAGAAATTCAGTCATCCTCATAGTGGAAATACCTTTCTGGAAAGACGTGGAAGCAGTAATGGAAGACCTTTAATCTGTAATATATTACTAGGACACTGTGGATTATTACTGAGATTACAGATGAGACATTTAGCAGCTTTGCCTTCCTCCAAATAAAGAAGATTTTAAGTCCAAACTCTTGGAGATTTTAACAAAATACTCAGTTTTTGTTTAATTTACTTGGCCTCTGACGTCAGTGCCTGGAGTGTTTCAAAGCCCTGGTTTTTAAGCTGAGCCAATTAGATCTTGAATGTGAATTTACAGGAAAATATGGCTCTATACTAAAACTTCTGGGAAGAATCTCTCCTGCTCTAGAACTAGAATACTCAAATCCTGATCAGAGTCTATCCCATCTCATGGGGAGATGTCTTATTAAGAAATCACTGACTCCTTTGGTGCTGATAGTTATTGAAACAAAGCATAATTTATCAAAGCTTTAAACCTGTGATTCTCCCAATCTTGATTTGAAATGGAAACTTTCCTTGCTCTCACAGTATACAACACTGTGCTTTAATAAAGCTTTTCTGTTTAAAACTATTATTTACAGTATAATTCTTTCATTAGTCCCTAATAAAACACTGGCTTTCTTGCAAACTCTGTGTTCCAGACGCACAGGTGCGTTTTCAGATTGCTGAAACTGGTATTTCTGGTGCCAGTGCTGCCCGCTACACTGGCGGGGTGCTGGGAAAATGGTCTGCCACCTCTGGGACAGATGTTGAGCTTAAATCTCACTGTGTAAAGGTATAAGCGGAGGTGGATCCTAATGGGGTTTGGTTTCCCCTTCCTCCCGCAGGATGATGCTCGCCAGCTCTTCGTGCTGGCCGGGAGCGCAGAGGAGGGCGTGATGACTGCCGAGCTGGCCGGCGTCATCAAGCGCTTGTGGAGAGACGGAGGGGTCCAAGCCTGCTTCAGCAGATCCAGAGAATATCAGCTCAACGACTCGGCGTCATAGTAAGAAACCATTAACAAACACAGGAAGAAACCATTAACAAATACATTAAGAAACCATTAAAAAATGCCTGAGTTCACGAAGGCCTCGTACGCCAGGAAACCAACTGGGTATTTCCTAGACAAAGGTGCTCCCCCAGAGCTAGTCTGGTTTTTCAGCAGGATGTGGTTCTCAAGATCACTTTTTGCTTCAGCTGACTAAGGTCCCTCTTACTGTTTCTCCTCCCTGTACCCTGGAAAGAATACATTCCTTATTTTGTCACGAGACAGGTCTGTTTTTAGTGGAAGAACAGTTTGTGTGCTTGTGGGAAAACAAATCGTTACAGCGGGCGACAAGCTGCGTGGCCTCTGTTTATCCCTAGGAAGGAAGGGATAGAACAGAAGGAAGTTGGACTCCTGAAATGGTGTCTAGGTAAAACGCCAAATTTACCAGGAGTTGCAATTTTTATTGGGGAAATCTCCTACTAGTGGCAAATGGAAAATTTTTGGAAGTGCTGTATAAAGAAACCATAAATGTGTCGCAGCTCACTTATCTGCAGGTTCTCCCTGAACAGAGAGTGTTTTTTAACCAGAAAATAAGCAATAATTTCTCTAAAATTGTAGCAGGTTGGCAGACTGTTGTGAGTCGAGATCAAGGTAACTGAGTTGACAGCAGGAGGTTTTCTCAAACCCTTGGATACCTTTGGATGCCTTTGCATTGTGCAAGGAAGAAACTTCAGATTTAAAAGGAAAAAACTGAGAGAGCAGACTTAATGAAAAGGTGGTAGAGAAGCAAAGATTAAGGAGTCCTCAGGCAAAAGACTGAAGGCAGAAAGCACATGTAGGGATGAGGTAGGTGGGAGCCTGAGGAGGAAGCTCTAAGATGGAGGAAGCTCCTTGGAGTGGTCTTGGTTAGCTTGGAGGGAGCCAGGACCAGGAGGAAGGCAGTCTGGAAGAAATGGGGCAGAAAGGGGTCAGTTTGTGGAGAAAGGGAGAAAATAGTTTAGTGGGTGCCAACTCCGTCCTGCTGCCTTTCAAATACTGAATCCCTGATGCTTTATTCCTTGTGTCCCAACTCTGGTACCAGTGTGCGCAGACCCAGGTGCTCCAGAGAGTTGTTCGGACAGGCTGGTGGCAGACCTGCATGGCACAGCTCTCCTCCTGCCCATGACCTGCCTTACTTTCAGCTGTTCCTCACTCGCTTCCTGTGTCTGTGCTGAAAGGATGCAGGTTGTACAGGCCTCGTCCTGGTGAACTTTTTGCTTGATTTTCCTAGGGCAATTCCACTTCTTGCCTCCTTTCGACTCCTCTCCCAAACAGGCCTGAAAGTCCCCTCTTGGCATCCCCTAAGTTTATGCCCTGTTCCAAACTGCTGTTTTTCTCAGCCGAAATTCGGCTGGGAAACAAGCACAGCAGCAAGCGCTGCTCCCCTCTCCGCATGGGACCTTGGGGCCTCTCGCGAGAGAAGAACACGTGAAGAGCAATCACGTACGGAAAGGAGATGCCGTTACCAGTGCCGCGCAGCACCGCAGTGGCCGAGAGCCAAGGCAGCGCCCGGGGCAGTGCCGAGAGCCTCCTGCCTCACCGAGCAGGGAGGAGAGGAGGCAGCTCCAACAATGCGCTGACAACGCCCGAGCTCAGGGGACCGAGTCGTGACGCTCCACGGAGTGACGAGTCCTGCAAGCTCCGCATGTTTCCTCCTGCTTTCCAAGGACCCGAGTGACTCTCGGTGTAGAAACGTGGCTGATTCATGGTGGCTGCGGGTAGCAGGTAGCAGCCAATGCTACGTTGCCGTCCCAGCTGTGCCACCAGCTGCCCAATGTCATGTCTCAAACATCTGTATTTTCCTTGCACTGCTGCAGCTTCGCCCTCTTTATTTAAATGCTGTTTGTGAAAAGGGCCCTCTACTCCCATCTTTAGCACAATTCTTGTTTTATTAGCTGCAAAGCACAAAAATAAAAAGATGTTTGGGAATGTAAGCAAGCAGATAATGCTCTTAATTTATCTGACTTGCTGGTATTGCTGCTTATGCAGAGTTAATGCAGGCAGCAGCCTGCGGGTGCTGTAGGTGATGGTCGCAGGCTCGCAGGCAATTAGCACTTTCTGACAAACTGTTCTCTCTCCTGGCATATCTCGTCTCGCTCGCTCCCACGTGACATTTTTGGCCTGAATCTCCTGACACTCGTGATGCTGGGTGAAAAAACACACAAGAAATTTTTTTTTTTTTCTACGCTCTCTGCTTTCAAGTAAAACCTTATAGGACTTTGCCCTCTCACTTGGATCCTGGTGCTTTCTTGTGTTTTCCCCTTTGAGTAGCATCACCTTGAGATCCCAGCTGGAGGTTCTAGGTTCTCTTGGACCAAATGAGCATTCAGATTAACAATGGTGACACTCTGAGCTCCCTCTTCCTGGAGGTGCTGCTCGGATACCTCCTTTTCAGCTTTGCTTAATGTCATCTGCCAAAATCCAGCTAGGCGTGAGGGGAAAGAGGACACAGGGAAGGAAGTGGATCTCCTAATATTTAGATACGAGCTTCACCCGGGCTGCAGCTCTGCTTCTTGCTGCAGGAAGACTCAGATCAGCCTCCATGGGAGCAATATGTGGCCACTCGCAGCTCCGGCCTGGCATGTGCTCTTTGGATAATCTTCTTGGAAAGCATTGTGTTTCGGATGAGGGATAAAAGAGCCCACCTGGATGCCCAAACCTGCTGCTTGTCCTGAGTCCTTGGCTTTTGTTTGCTGTCACTTCGGACTGTAGTGCCAGCCCTTTTGGTGGGGACAATCTTTCATAATAAGCGTTTTGGGCAAATCAACTTGGAGCTCTGGGTTGCTGCTTTCTGACCTTGAAAGCATTTTTTTCCCAGCATTTAAAGGAAATGGAGCGAATTGTTAGGAAAATGCCATGGCCGGGCTCCTGCGAGGCCGTGGAGGAAGAGAGCTGCAATCCCTGCCCCAGCTGAACACGCTCTGCTCCAGGATGTCCTGCTGCTGCTGTCGGGGTTTCTCAGCAGAGCAGGGAGGAATCGGTCCCCTCTCAGGGTGTTCACAAGCCAATGGGTTTTCTGAGCAGCTGGAATCACAAATCCTTGCACATGGAGGAACTGAAGCAGTGCCAGCACTGGCTCAGGATGTTGTCCTGGAAGAACTTGGAGGGTCGCTAAGGCAAGCATGAGCTGGAGTTTTCAGTCAGCACTTTTTTTGTGCCCAAACTGTAATTTCTAGGGCGTAAAACAATTTTGCAAGGTTGTCTTTCACAGTGGCATCAAAGCATGTAAAAAACATTGAGTAGCTCTTTGGGTACCAAAGAAAACTCCTGTGCACCAAGTGCTTAGGCCTTTTCACAGGATCTTTTATTTACTTATCCTTCATCTTCCTGGAATTAATTTGGCCGAGGATGTTTTTCTTGCTAAGGGCCCTTGCAGATGGGCTCAGCTTCATCTGATGCCGCTTGTTCCCTACTTGCAGTGCAAGCATTCAGATAGCACTTAAAAATCCATCTGATGGAGTTTACCCAAGTCTGGTCGCTCCTTGGTAGCTGCTTAAAAAAGACTTGAGCAGTTTTATACCAGTTTCACGCTTCAAATTCCTGATGCTGTAAGCTGACAACTGCAGGGAAATAATTTACAGCTCGCACATCCATCACGTAGGCGATTTGACGCTGTCGCAAAGCCAAACCGCTAAAAGATGCGGGTTTAGTTTTTGGGTAGTGCTTCCATCTCCCCCATTAGCTCCTGAATAAGCAGGCCTTGGTGCTTACTGTTAATGCTGTGGTTTAATTCGCTTATTTTCTTTGCTTTCTGCGCTGTAGTGTTCTTGGTTTTGTTTTTCCAGAGTGTTTTGTTGCTAGGGCGGTTGTGGTCTGGTGCGTGGCTGAAATACATTTGCAGCTAGTCGCTCTGGCTAAATTAATACTGATAGGAGAGGAAAAACTGGGTGTGTTATTTCCTCAGCAGAAATATTTCTAAACTGATGCAGTCTTTACCAAACTGAAACTAAAACTGACCCCGAGTGTGAGTTATAGGCTAAAATCCCCTGCAAACACCAGCTTTTTGAGGTAAGCTGCACTCTGCAAGGCAGGAGACAGGAAGGAAGGTTTGGATCCTCCTGGGATTTGGGAAATAGGTCAGTGTTTTTCAAACATCTGCTGGTGTCTTTGGCCTGAAGAGTCAACAGAATCTCACAACTCTGCAATATAGTGTTGGATAAAACACTCCTGGTGCTGACAGGGCCAGGGAATAACCCTGCTGGGCATTAGGAGCTGGTGCTTGCTGCCAGCCCCTTCCAAATGCGCTTGGATTAAGTGATGTTCTCGCTCTGTGGAAGCAGAAGGCCTTAACGGAAGAAAATTAGAGTAGAATTTACAACTTGCTCACAGATAACGTGCGGATTCCGGGTGCCATGAGCCCAACCTCGAAGGGGATGCTTCCCAGCTGGGCTGAGCTGGAGGGTCTCTGTGGCCACCGTGAGTGAGACAGTGGGTTTATTACCTTCTGCTTCAATGATGACTTCAATTTGCCCCCAGACCTACTGGGCTGCTGCATCTGCAGTCGCTCCCTGTTGTGCTATCTTGTTGGTAGACTTTGCTCCCTTTGCTCTTCCCAGCACAAGCCACAAGGTGATAGGAAAAAGCCCTGGCATAGAGCAGATGGGGACTGTTTGAGATCTGTACCGCGCGGCCAAGGTGAATAAATTTCGTGGTGACTTTCTTCTGCAGTTTATAAAAGATTCATGGCGAGAACGTGGACTAAAAAAAGCACTCCCTACCTTGTCTCTTTTGGTTTAGTTACCTCAATGACTTGGATAGAATATCCCAGCCGACCTATATCCCGACTCAGCAGGATGTGCTGCGCACCCGAGTCAAGACCACGGGCATCGTGGAGACTCACTTCACTTTCAAGGACCTCTACTTCAAGTAAGTGAAGGGCACCGCTCGTCCCGGGGGACTGCAGCGATTTCTTCAGTGTTTGGAGACATGCGGTTTCCCCCTGCACTGCAAAACCTCTCGTTTGAACCGTCCTTAAACCCTCTCGGTAGCGGCATCGCTCGCTGCAGGTACCACTTTGACTTTTATTTGCCTTCTTCTGTTCTTTTCAGCTGCTTTTATGTTGGGATCACGCACACAGGTACTTGCCTGCTTGTTTCCAGGAGCCAAACCCTACTAAAAGGACACTGGCTGGCTTTGGAGTTTTGGATTTCACCCCTTCCTTGGTCATGGAGGACAGAGTCCTCCCTGGGATGCACAGGAGTGGGCCAGGCCCTGGGGGCCCTTGTGTGATGCTGCAGAGCCTGGGACTTGGCTGTCCTCCCTCTCTGCATGCAAATCCCAGTCTTAAAGGGTTTGGGGATTAAACTTGGCCTTGACAGTGTCCTTAAGTGTCACTAATGGAGCTCCCCCTAACTCATGTAGCAGCTACTAGTGTGCAGTTTAGCTCTCCTCCCCTCGACCTGCTCCTTAGAAAGCCCTCGCTGTGGATCCCGAGCGCGCTGCCCACGTGGAGCCTGGAGCCCTGTTCGCTGGGCACTGCTGTTGTTGTGGAGGCAGGAAACTAAAGTGTCTGTGTCCTGGCCCCGTTACCCTCCCCTCTAGCGATGTTTTCAAGTCTTTATTGCTCGAGGCCTTTAAACAAGCCTCTGTTTACTTATTTCCAGCTTGCATTTGAAAATAGTTTGAAACAGATTTTGCCATAGCAAAATTCTGTTTCTTTTCAGCAAAAGCTGAGTGTTGCTCATCAAACTTCATCTGTTTGCATGCTTTCTGGGGAAGAATGGTAGCATTTTGGCTTCCAAACTGTAACTTGTGAATTGCTTAACCAAAAAACACTCAAATGCTTTGCATCAAGGGCTATTTATATAGCGGCTGGTGAGGCTGGGGGAAACTTGTCTTCTATCCTGATGTGCTGGGATTAGTGTTTCCAGCTGCAGTGCTCCTTGAAAAACATCGTGTCTGACGAATAGAAGAGTGAGCTGGAGGTAGCAGGAGTCCTCTGTTTAGTCACTCTTCACCCTTCATTTAAAGTGAGATAATTGAATCCTAAGGCCGCTCTCATTGCAAAGGAGAGAATTGTCTTTTCCCAAGGCTGCCTGGAGGAGCTGAGGGAGGAGTTGAGCTCGGGGCGCCAGGCCTCTCATCCAGGAGGGATTTGCCCCGCAGAGGGAAGCATTGATGCATCCGAAGCCCTGAAGCTTCTTTCCTGGAGCAGAAGCCTTGATGTTAAATCTCGGGCATTAATAACAGGCTGAGGTAGCCATAATATCACTGCGACTCGAATTTGGATTAGCAGAGTTGTCGAGGATGCTGTTTCTTTCCAGATGTCTCCACACGAATAGCGGAGGATAATGGCAAATTACACGAGGGAAGTAAATAGCCTGTAACTTCATATGGATTTTCCTCTTTCCTGCTGCAGTCCGTTGGGATGGTTTATCTTAACCAGAAGATTGGAGTTAGCTGAGCTGCCCTCCTGGCTCCCTTGCTTGGGATTATTAAATTGAATTACTTGTGACCACGCTGGGAAGTTTCTCTCTTGCCCATCTGCTGTGATAGCAAACTGATGTTGATGATTTTCCCAGCTCCTGGACGTTGACTTGTATCTGACTTAATTAAATCAAGTCACAGCCCATCAGAACGTGGTCAGGAATACTGCTGCTCCTCCACATGCTTCAGCTGTAATTCTCCAAGAAACTTGCTTTAATTTGGGGGAGAGGGGGCTGACATTCAAGTTTTCTAATTCTTTCTGAAGTCTCTACCCTTTCCTTTTTTAATACAGAACTGTTGCTTAACCTCATCAGTTTTTCTCTGGGTCCTAATAGTAGTGTGCAGGTAGTTTGTTCTGGATAATCCCTTGGCAGACCCAGATTTAATTACCTGGAAGAGCTGCTGATGAGTAGGTGTTTGGAGTCCAGTCAAGCAAATAGATTGTTGCTAAGGAAATAGGAGCCTGGGAACAAAGCAGAAATGCCCCAGGGAATCGGCAGTCTTCAGGATAGCGACACATGTGAACCTCTAGTTCTTCCTGCTGGAATTGTTCTTAAATATATATATTCTAAAAAATTAGTAATATAAAGACCTACTCTGAATCCTCCTGACATACGCCAGACTTGAGAATTTGAGTATTTGGCCTTGCTGATGGAAGTTGTGTATCCGTCTTCCCTTACCCCCTGCTTGTTTGAAAATGTGTGTTGACGGGTGAGCCTTCTCCATGCCCTGTAGCACAGGATGGTCCAGGGAGGGGGTCTCCAAAGCCTCTGAGATGCTTCCTCTGCCTCTTCTAGGATGTTTGATGTGGGTGGCCAGCGTTCTGAGAGGAAGAAGTGGATCCACTGCTTCGAGGGGGTGACAGCCATCATCTTCTGTGTGGCCCTCAGCGATTACGACCTCGTCCTGGCCGAGGATGAGGAGATGGTAGGTGCCTGAGGAGCTCCTGCTGCCCGGCCACGTTGCGCTCGGGATGAGTGAGCTGGGAGCCAGGGCAGCCCGTCTCCTTGGTGGAGGCTGCATCTCTGTCTTGCTCTATTTGCTTTCCTACTTCTCTGGAAAGCTGCTGCAGGGCAACTGTTTCGTAAGTGCCCTGGCAGGAGAGCCTTAAAGATGAGTGCTCCCTTACAGCAGCCTGTAGGATCTTGCCTCAGAAACTGCTGCACGTAGAAACCTCAGCTCAGGGCCACGGTCACACTGTCCTCGTGAAGTCACTGCAGCGATGCCTGGCTTCAGCACTGACACCTGACACTTTAGTCTGTTGGCTTTTCTAATAAAAAGTAAACCCGGTGCTTCCCCCCAGCCCATCCTCCCCTAACAACTTCAGAATGATGCATCTCTCTTTTCCTTTCGCTTTTTAGAACCGGATGCACGAGAGCATGAAACTATTTGACAGCATCTGTAACAACAAATGGTTTACAGACACGTCAATCATTCTCTTCTTGAACAAGAAGGACCTGTTTGAAGAAAAGATTAAGAAGAGCCCACTAACAATCTGCTATCCAGAGTACACAGGTAAGGCTGGGCTGAGGGAACTGCATTTTTTTTTGTGTCGCCAGGACAAGAAATGAGTCAGTTAAAGCCTACATAATCCAAGATAACTTAAAAGCTTGTCTTTTTCCTCATTTCCTTTAGTTTGATTCATTTTGGGGCTGTCCAGTTAGCTGATAGCAATGTTTCTCAGCAGGGATGTGCTTTTGCGTGTCTGGTGTTCAGAACAGCATTTATCCCTGTCCTTTGTAGCCTGGAATATGGATAGCACAGATATTTCATGGCATTGCACTCGGGCAAATTGGGATCAGTCTGTTTTCTACATCTTATTAGGTCCATGCTTTAGTTAAACATGATTTTAGATTCATTTCTAAATTCTTCTAATGTGAACTGCAAGTTTCTAGCTTGAAGCATTATTGTTGCTAGTGTACAATATTCCCACTATACAGCATTCCCTTTTAGATCTCCCGGATGTTTTCCAGGATGTCAGTTCCCATTTCCAGGCAGGGAAGCTGCAGTGGGGAGAAGTCGCTGCGTTGCCGTAGTGAATGACTTGTCCAAGGTCACTGTCCAGGCCGGAAGCTGGGAATAGAGTTCAGATTTACAAGAAAGGGTTAATGGTGGATTTGGATTTGTAGCTGGATAAGGCAGATGGTTGCAAGCAGCTTAATATGTACTTAAAAGATCTGTGTCAAAACTCTCTGCTGTGAGCTGCTGGCCCAAGTAAGGGATCTAATCTTTGTCAGGCTCCAACACGTATGAGGAAGCAGCCGCGTACATCCAGTGTCAGTTTGAAGACCTGAACCGAAGAAAAGACACCAAGGAGATCTACACACACTTCACCTGTGCCACCGACACCAAGAACGTGCAGTTCGTGTTTGACGCTGTTACAGATGTCATCATTAAGAACAACCTGAAGGAGTGCGGGCTCTACTGAGGAGGGCTGTGGGAAGGAGGTAAAAGGGAGCTGCTTGGCTGCTCGAGGAGCTGCAGCAGTTGGTGCCAGCTCGCTGCGGTGCTGCCTGCACCTCCCTAACGCTCGCTGCTCTCGTTTCAGCTTCTACGCCGTGACGTTGGGAGACCCAGACTCTTTGCTGCCTCGTGGGGACAGCCACAAGCATGAACAGGAGCAGGGAAACGCAAGCAGCATGCGGAACCGTTGCATTCTTTAGCACAATCTTCTGTATTAGGGACCTTTTTTATTGATATGGGATGAAGTTAGATCAAAGTGGAACAACTGTTAGTGTGACTAGATCATCCGGGCGTCGTTTGGATGACGTTGCTCTCAAATATGTACAGCTGTTGTGAGGTTGAGGTGCTGGATTCCAGGCCTTCAATATGTAGCTTTCTCTTTTTCTTTGGTTAACAAGCCACCACTAGTCTGTTTTTAAGGATTTTTTTTTCCCATCAAGAAAACTATAACTTTACTAAATTTTATTTCTTTGCAAACAAATCTTGTTTTAAAAATAAAATAAAAAAAATCAAAAAAAAAAAAATCACTTAACTATGCACATGTGACCAGATCATGCAGAAAGTATTCCTCTTAGAAGGAACTCTTTGTTTTTAACACTTGGTATGGTCAGAATTTAATATTTCTGCAACTACTTAACGGATCCTTAGAGCTCTTATGGTGATAGCTTCGGCTTTTTCTGATGTGTAATTTGTTACCATCCTGCTACAACTACCCTAAGGCTTCTGAAAGAAGCTTCTGTAGAAGGATTAAAAAAAAAAAAAAAGGTCTTTCTAGCTTGTAGTTGGGGGCAAATGTGGTTTATGCTGATATCGAAATTGGGATTTATACTGGCGTGGTAAGTGGAAAACCAGCTTCTTAGGGAATGTGTACCTGGGCTGGAGAGGTGAAACGCAGAGCTGCAAACTGGATGGAAAATAAGTGCTGCTACAGAGCCACTGACTCGGCCACTTGGATTCTTGTGCATTTTTATGGTCTAAACCAGTGGGCAATTTTGTAAAGGGTGCACCTCGTTCTGCATTTACCATGGCCTTTTCTGTTCAGAGACTTCTAAACTGTATTGACAGCATGCCTTTACTTTGTATATGTGGTGCCAAATTCCTGTTTGCCATTGTTTTTTACTGTAGTAATGTTCATAACCAGTCAGTACATTCCTTTGCTGAACCATCGCATTGAGACTCTTTCCCCACTTTGTCACGTGTACAGTTTCAATCTGTTATAGTTGTTGGCAGTATTAAAATGGTGAGTAAACAATTTAGCCTTTTCCCTAGTTTATTCTTAACCCTTCCAGAAATATCCCCCTCTTTGGGGGGCTCTGCCTGGAGGAAAGGAGGGAGGCAGCGCCGTAGTGAGTGGGTGCAATTAAGGGGACAGGCTCAAGAAGGTCCCTTGTGCTTTATCATATGTTGGTGCTGCATGTGCAGCCGGTTCTGCTGCTCCTGAGGATTCGGGTAGTGCTGGCACAGATGGAAAACAGCAGCCATCAGTCATTGTCTGGATTATTGGCAGATTTTTTAGCTTGCCGCTTATTAATAGCATGAGTCTTATTTCATCTTTCCAGCCTGATGGAAAAATGACTGCTCAGGGCTGCTGGTACAGGATGCAAATGTAACCTGTCTTCAGAGATGCTGAAGAAATACAGCCCTGCAAAAATGATGCATCTCAGGGATGCTGCTAGGTCTTGTAAACACCTACCCGTCGCCTTTGCAGAATTTCTGATGTGCAGGGGTGCTCGGTAGCTATAAAGAGTGCGGATATAGTCTGGATTTCTTCTCCCAAGTTTACCTTCGCCACATACCTCAGTGCTCTTCAGCCACACAGTAACATAGGGAAGAGCTCACCTGGCCTCAAAACAAACCCCTGCACAACTCAGACCATGGATCCCTGTATCCGTGCGGTGCTTCCCGACCACGCATTGGAGCCATGCTCCAGGCAGCAGTGTTATTCCCGTGGAGCTGGGCTGATGCTTTGGCCGCTTTCAGCTCCGACGCGGAATCTGAGGCTCTGTCTGGAGTGCCTGGCACTGGTGCATCCCTCCGGCTCCGGCAGCGTGGAAGCTGGCGGCAGCCCTGCTCCGGCTGCACGTGCTCCCGCTGGGTCATGGTGGGAGATCCGTGCGGACGCTGACTCTGGAATGCAGCCCAGGGCAAAGAATGTAAAATATTCCTTGATCCCAGCTTTCGGACACAAGGAAGGGGCTTGGATTGGAAGGAGTTGCAGAGAGATGGAAGGGGCAGTAACAATAGACATCCAGCTCATGCATATTTCTTTATTTCCTTTTTTTCTTCTACAGTTAAATGAAGCTGTATGTGATTCTCTGCAGTAACCACTGAGAAGATACAGGACTTCTTGTCTACAGCAACAGGACGGGTTTATTTACAAGCAGTAGAGCGCAAATACAGCTGTAAATAGCAGAACGAGAATCTCAAATATCCATTTCCTCTTTGTCTGACCCTGTTCCTCTTCTCTAGGTGGGATAAATTCTCTAGCCCCTATTGCACGAGCTGCTTTTTGCCTGCGTCGGTGGCCCTCCGCCTCGGTGCCGAAGCCCCGCGGGCCCCAGCACACGGGATCTAGCGCGGCTCCACGGACGCCAGGAGAGATGGGCTCCCTATGGAGAGAGGTGGCTACTAGAACTCGTCCCTCAGCTACTTAAGGCTGTTTGGGGGCACAGCTGCAGGGAGCTGCGGGTTTAACTTTTGTTTTTCCAAGGGATTTGTTTTTTTTTCCTGGGAAGTTTGGGGACTTATTTACATCAGAGGGAATCTTCCCCAGAAGGACTGAGCTTGGTCGGCAGGAGTTGACTTACGTAAGGGGGCTTCCTCCTAGCACCCACCCTCCCCAGAGCTCCCCCGTTCCGTCCAGCGGAGCTCCGGTGCGGCAGGAGGAACCAGCTTGGGCCCGGGCGGAGGAGCTGGGGAGGGAGAGGGCAGCGGCGCCACCTGCCCCGGCAGCCAGCGGGACGGATCTGACGCTATTCCAGCTGCTGGAGGAGGGCAAATCCTTCCTGAGCCCTCCTAGAAGTGCTGGTATTTCAAGCAGAGCGGAAGGTTTTCTTGCTTTCTATTTTTTTTTCTTAAAAAAAGGGAAAGGGCCATAAAAGAGCAGCAAGTTTAGCTGCAGCCCCTGCCTATTTTGGTCTTGCAAGTCCATGGCTGTTCTTAGAAAAAGTAGGGTCCAAGTAGCTTCTTTTTTCCTTTTTTGCTTAATCCCTTTGGTTCCGCTCAGCAGAAAGGTGATGCTGAATAGAAGCAGTTCTCTCTTCTAGCGGGAAGGAAGGAGGAAGAGGTGGTTAAACGCTCACGGGCACCAGCGCTGGGTTCTTAACCAACCGCCTTTGCCCTATTGCAGAGCAGCGCTGCAAAACGGCATTGCCGCAACTAGGCTGAACTAGGCACGGGGAAAACCCTGCGGGGAGGGACAGCAGCGCGGTGGAACCTGCTCTCCCCAAGCCGCTCCACCTCCGCCTTGCCCTCGAATTAGCTTTTCTCCTCTCTGCTCCCCGCTTGCCTCCTTGGGAGGGAAAATAGTGGAGCCAGGAGCTGCTTTGAAAGTGAGAGGGGAGAGAAATTCCCCAGTGCTCCTCACTGCACGCCACCAAATGACCTGCACCTCTTAAGAGCCTCGTGGTTCTAGAGCGAGGGGCCCCCTCGGTTCCATCCCGTGTAGCTCGAGGCCCTCGCGCTACCCCAGGCCGGGTCGGGCCGCTCTGCTCGCTTCCAGACAGTCCACGGGAGCTGGGGGCGCGGGAGCCCCAAAGGGTGCCCAGCGCCCGCTGGAGCCGCCTGGCACCCGCTGCAACACCAAGGGGATCCGATGGCCCTTGGCAGCCAAACTGCGGAGCTGGGGCTGGCCCTGCTGCTCTGCTCCCCACTTACCCTCTTCTCCAAGTTTGTTTTGGGGCTAAAAGAGCTGTTTCCAATCAAAACTCCGAGGGTACCTGCGGCACAGAGGCTCAGAAGAGGCCGCAGTCCTTGAGGTTCTCTTTGATGATGACGTCCGTGACGGCGTCGAAGACGAACTTGACGTTCTGCGTGTCTGTGGCACAGGTCATGTGGCTGTAGATTTCCTTGACGTCTTTCCGCATGTTCAGGTCCAGGAACTGGGTCTTGATGTAGTTGCCGGCGTCTTCGAACGTGTTGGGACCTGACGTGGGCGGAGAGGAGCGGGCTGGGAGGACGCTCTGCTAGGGAAGACCCCCTGCCCACTGCCGGACCCAGCCGGGGCCCCAAGCCCCTCTCCCCGCTTGGTTTTACACACTAAATCTCTGAAACCCTCCTAGGAAGAAGAGGGAGGCCGAGGACGGCAGCTACTGCTCCGTGACGGAGAAAATTGGGGAGAAAAAAGCACCTCACCGTCGTAATCGGGGAAGCAGATGCTAAGGTGGACTTTCTTGATCTTCTCCTCAAAAAGGTCCTTCTTGTTGAGGAAGAGGATGATGGAGGTGGCGGCGAAGAACTTGTGGTTGCAGATGCTGTTGAAGAGGTGCAGGGACTCGTGCATGCGGTTCTGCAAGCAAACGCACGCGTCAGAGTGGCTCTCCCGCCTGTCCCCGCCGCGGACCGGCCCCACAGCCTACCACTTCATCGTCCTCCACCAGCACCATGTCGTAGGCGCTCAGCGCCCCACAGAAGATGATGCAGGTGACACCCTCGAAGCAGTGGATCCACTTCTTGCGCTCCGAGCGCTGCCCGCCCACGTCAAACATCCTGCGGAGGGGACAGGGACATGGCTGGGGCCACCATGCTGGCGCACGTGGGATGGGGCCACCATCTCCTTGGCCACAGTTGGGTCACGCAGGCAGAGCTGGGGATCGTCCCTGACCTTGGGTGGGACTGGGGGTCCCAAAACATCACGAGGACTTTGCTATGTTAACCCCATTCTGGAGGGGCTCTTGGTGCAGGAGACCCATCCTGGAGCTCCTGCAGGGTCTCCTCTGGGCTTTGGACCCCTCCATCTCCAGAGGAGGGAGGTGAGGAGGGGCCAGGCTTTTCCATGCGCCATGTGCCCAGTGCCACAGTGCCAGCTGGGATCCCCCGCACCCCTCCCAGGCCCACCTGAAGTTGAGGTCCTTGACGGAGAACTTGGTCTCGATGATGCCCGTGGTCTTCACGCGGGACCGCAGCACGTCCTGCTCATTGGGGAGGTAGTCGGGGGCCGTGATCCTGTCCAGCTGGTTCAGGTAGCTGTGGACAACACGGCGGGGAGTGAGACGTGCCGGGGTGGCCGCGGTGCCGCCACGCGGGCACCCGCACTCACTATGCGGCCGAGTCGTTGAGCTGGTACTCGGCGGCGCGCTCGAAGCAGGCCTGCACGCCGCCGTCCTTCCACAGCTTCTTGATGCAGTCCACGAGCTCGGGCGGCATCGTGCCCTCCTCAATGGAGTCGGCCAGATTGAAGAGCTGCCGCCCGTCGTCCTGCGGGGCAGAGCGTGGCCGCTGCTGGGGACCCGTGGCTGCTCCCCATGGGGGACATGGGACCAAAGGCATCGCCACCCCCAGGGAGCTTCCTCTCGGCAGAGGAAATGGGGAAGAACGAGGCCACCACAGTGCCAGCCCTGCTCTGGGTGGCCTCCTTGTGCTCCCTGAGCAGGATGGGTGTTTTCAGGGACAGGAGGGACGGGGCCGCTGTGGCGGGTGGCACTACTGACCGCTCGCCCCGACTCAGCATAGTCGATGCCCAGCGTGGACATGGCGCGGATGATGGCCAGGATGGACTGCAGGATGTTGCCGTAGATGACGGCCTTGAACTCCATGCACTCCTCCTTGGTGTAGCCGTCCTGGTGGATGATCCTGGCGGGCGGCAGCATGGTGCTCAGCCCCGTGGCACCCGGCACCCGGCCTTGGAGGGGCAAACGGGCACCCGGCGCCCCCCAGAGCCCCTCATCGGCAGGGAGGTTCCTACTCACTTCATCTGCTTCACGATGGTGCTCTTGCCCGACTCCCCGGCTCCTGCGGAAGGCAGCGGAGCTCAGCCCCGACGCCATGGTGACGGGCACCACGCGGGCACCAGAGCCGCTTTCCAGGCCCTGCACGCCCTGGGCACTGCCAGGGCGCTGCTTGGCCATGGGAAAGCCGGGGGGCCGCAGGACCCTGTCCCGGGGCGCTCCCACCCACCGCAGGCGCCGGCGGCCCTCGCACGGGCGCCGTAAGCAGCTTAGGGCACAGCAGGAAGCCGCTTAGAATTAGGGGGCTCTAATCGCCCTGATCCCGCAGCCCTGCCGTCACCTGGATAAGCCCCGCACGGCCGCCCCCCCGGGCGTCGCTGCCGCCTCCGCCGCTCCGGCCGCGGTGGCCAGGAACGAGGACCCTGCTCCCCTCTGATGCCCCCGGAGGAGGGTGACCCCGGGGGCGCCCAGAGGTGGGATCCATCCCCGCCGGCGGCCCCCAGGTGTTCCCCTTTTGCAGCTGCTGCAATGGCCGGTGTCCCTGCAGGCGCTGGGGATGTATGTCCAGTGGGACAACCTGGGCAAGGAGCTAGCAGGAGCTCCCGTGGCCAACGGGAGCCGCTGGCTGCGCCGCAATGGGCTTGGGCGGGGAGGGCACAGGCAGGACAAGAGGAGCTGTGCCTGTGTCACCAAATCCCTGGGTCCCCATGCGCCAGGGTCCCCATGTCCCCCGGGTTCCCATCCCATCTCTCCATTCGCTCAACTTGCTCCTCTCTGTCAGCTCCGTCCACCCAATGTCCCCAAGGGTCCCCGGTCCCCGCAGGGCCCCTCTGTCCCCCCGCCGTCCCCTCGCTTCCCCCTTACCCAGCAGCAGCAGCTTGACCGTCTTCGCCTCCTTGTCCGCGTCCTCCTGGAGCTTCTTCTCCAGCTCCTTGGACCTCTTGGCCATCTCCTTGTCCTCGGCGCTGGCCCCGCTGCCCATGGCCTCACTGTCAGTGCCCAACTCCTCGAGGAGCTCCTCTAGGTCCCCGGGCTTTTCCAGCTCTTCGCGAGGTGGGTGGGGGGCAGCAGAGGGACCCCAAGGAGCCGAGTTGGGCGCTGGGCGCGTGGGGGGTCCCGAGGGGCTGCCCGGGCTGTGCGCCGGCCCCCGCGCTCTCTCCTGCCTGCGGCGCCCGGGGGCAACTAACCCAATTTCTGGGGCGCCCAAGGGCTCGGGGGCTTTTTATGCCACCACGTGACGCCGGGGGCGAATCCAATTAGCAGAGCCCAAGATGGCAAAGATTACGGCTTGGAAAAGCCACGGGCGAGGCCGCTGGGGGGGTTACATAAGGGGCTGTGGCACCCATGGGTGCCCACTGGCTCCTTCGGGGGTGCTGGCGAGAGTCCCCGGCACCCAGGATCCCCCCTGGCTTCCCAGGCCGGCACCCAGGGAGGGTCTGACCTCGGGGACGTCATCGGGGGACCCGGCTGTCCCCATGGGGCTCCATCCCTCCCAGGGCGCATCCCGCTGGCCCCGAATTGATGGAGACTAAGGACCCCTCCCCGGGGCTGCCGCCCCTCCCGGGGCCACGTGACAGCTCAGCCTTCCTCCTCCCCCTCCTCCTCCTCCTCCTCCCGCTCGGTCCCACCTCGCCCGCTGCTCCCAGCGCAGGAGCCGCCGTGTCCCCAGCAGGGTCCCAGCCCCGGGACACGCGAATCGCTGCCCCGCGCTGCAGGGCTGGTTATTTTCGGGCCTGTGACCGTTTCTCCCGTTATTTGCCCCATCTCCCACCTGGTCGTGTCCCCGTGCACCCTCCTCGCCCTCCCCCTGCTCTTGTCCCCCCCCGGGCGTCTCGCTGCCACCGGCCACCCGGGGACATTGCGTCCCCACCGTCCCGGCAGAGACAAAGCCCCTTCTGAGCCGCTAATGAACTTGGCGCTAACGAAGGGGTCTAATTAACCCCCCGGCGTCACAGGCGGGGCGCACAAGGGGGACACCCGGAGCAGAGTCCCTCGTCCCCACCGTCCCCCCCGCTCTGGTGGCCCTCGGTCCCACCTGTCTGGTCCTGGGGGGCGGGTCTTGGGGGAGGTGTCACCCCCCTTGTCCCCTTCTGTCCCCCGCTCCGAGGCCCCGGGCGCGGGGAAGGGACGCAGGCGGCTGGGAGGGGGACACAGAAGTGGCAGCGTCCCCCGCGCGGGCCGGACCCCCCCGCCTGTCGCCAGGGCCGCCTAAAAATACTCCGTCCTGCAGCGCCCGGCCGGGCCACTCGGCCGGCGGCGTCTGGGGACACATCGCGGTCCCCGCGGCCACATCAGCGGGTCCCCCCGGCGCCTCCTGCCACCACCGGGCCAGGTTCGGAGGGGCCGCGCGGACGGGGAGGGCGGCGGGGACAGGCGGGGACGGGCCGGTGTCCCCGCGTCCTCTCGCCGGGCCGGGGGTCGCAGCGGGGGTGGCCGCGGTTCCCTCTGCTGCGCGGGGCCACGACACCCGTCTCGGAGGGGGGGATGCTTCATTTCTGGGGGGGACAGCGAAGAGGCAGCGCCGCCCCCCCTGGGGGCCCGTCCTGGGGACACCGCTGTCCCCAAGGGTCCCCGTGCGGAGGGAGGGGGCTCCGCGCCCGTTCCGCTGCGGGGGGAGGGGGCGCTGCAGCAGGGCCCGGTTGCCCCGACAACCTTCCTCCTCCCTCTCCCCCTTCTCCTCTTCCTCCTCCTCCTCCTCCTCCTCCTCCTCGCCGCCGCCGCCGCCGTCACCCACATCCTCCTCCCGCCCCATCCTCTTCCTCGGCGCCGCTTCCGGCCGGCCCCCGCGGGGACTTTGGTCCAGCCCCGGGGCCGCCGCTGCAATCAGCGGCCGGGGCGGGAGCGCGGGGCCGCCCGCCCCGCCGCTCCGCTCCGCTCCGCTCC
>VWPW01000441.1:0-13454 GCA_013389825.1 Crypturellus undulatus
CGAAAGCTCCTGTGCATCTTGACCATGGTCGGCTCATAAAACTGTGACGAACCTGACTCCCTTGGGGACCCTAAGGCTCCTCTTTCACTCCAATGCAGCAGCAGGACCTCGAGGAGGAGGTTCCCGAGGATGTCCCACGTCCCCAGCGGGTGATGCCTGGATCTGAGTGCTGCCATCTCCAGCGAGCAGGAGCTAAAGGGGACCCTGGGGCTGTCCCGTGCTCCATCCGATCCCCTCAGCCTGTTCCTCTCCCTCTTCCGCAGGGCTCCACGGTCTCTTGCAGCACAAGGTAAGATGAACAAGATGAAAAACTTCAAGCGGAGGTTTTCTCTCTCCGTTCCTCGGACGGAGACCATCGAGGAGTCGCTCACGGAGTTCACCGAGCAGTTCAACCAGCTCAACAACCGCAGGAATGAAGGTAGGAGCCGCTGGCCCCTCTGGCCATGCCAGGGCTGCAGCCGGTGCCATCAGCAATGTCCCCAACCCTCCTCTTTCCCCTTGCAAAGTCGCTGCCCCTTTGTCTTGCTTTCCAATCTATGCAGCAGGATTGATAACGCACCGTGGTTAGATCTGGTCTGCAAAAAATATGATGGGGAATGACAGGCAGAGGAAGTGTGAGATCTGTCTGTGCAAAAGTGATGCTCGAGCCTCCCGCTGAGGGCACAAACTGCAACTCGTAGAGACCTCGGGACCGGCTCTGCGCTCAGAGGAGCATTTGAGCTCCCAGAACCATCAATTTCTCCTGGTCCCGTCTCACGTGGTGCAGTTTGGAGGGCCCCGGGGAGCTCGGGGCTGCGCCGGGCACGTCCCCGGTGCTGGGCAGGCCGGGACGTGCGCAGGGAGAGGGATGCTGCAGGCGGGAGCAGCCTGCACGGGCAGGCAGAGGCGCTTGGAAACCCGGTGCAGCTGCACGTGGTTCATCCAGGGCAGCGTTGGCTGCTGCGCTTGCAGTTGCATCATGTTTTTGCTGCTGCCTCCTTCGCCACGGGCCAGCCTGCTCGTGTGGGTGCCGCTCGGGTCGCGCTCCAGCTCTCTCTTGCCCTCGCCCTGCAGCCGTAATTGCTAGAAACTTTTGCTGCAAGCGCAGGCTGAGGCCGTGATGTAATTGCCTGGCACTCGCATCAGCCCCGGCAGGGAGGGATCATCCCTCTGTCTGCCTGAAATAAGAGATGCGATAACCTAATTTGCAGCCGCTCCTGCAGCTCTTGACACGCTTGTCTCCCTGCGCGCACCCAGGTGCTCTGAACAGCACCCGTTTGCAGCCTCCGTTCCTGCACCGACACCTGAGAATCTCAGTACCCACGAAAGGAGGTGTTGCTGCTCCCACGAACACCTCCCTTTGCACCCTAGCAAGCAGATTATTAGTCTTAATTAGGTGTATGGGAGACGCAGCGCTGGGATGTGGGAGCTGGGCTCGTTATCTCCGCTGTGCAAAGCCGGGCGCTGCTGGGGAAGCCTCTTCCCCGCTCGGTGCTTTAATGAGGCTGCAGTCACGGCGCTTCCTCTGCCCTTGGAAGGCAGAGCAGGACGTGCAGCATCTGCCTTTGCCTCCCCGTGGCGTCTCGGTGCTCCTGAGATGCCCGGGATGGAATAACAGCAAGGTCGGAGCCCGGGGCTGCTTCCCGGGGTGCTCCCAGCCCACGTGGTTGTTGATGGGACAAGGACAGGCGGTGACATGGTGGCACTTGGGACATGATCTTGCATGGACCATGGACCAGGGAGCTGGCCCTGGGTTTAGGGAATATCAGCAGCACCCGTGGGATACAGGTCCCTCACACCCCTGAGCATCCAGGATGGGGCTGGGAAGTGCCAGCCCTGCTCCATTTCCCTGCTCGGATGCAGCCCGTTGCAGCTGTGCCACGTTTTCCTGGATCCCTATTTGCACCCAAAGCGAAACAAGCTGGGAATTGCCATCCCCGCTGTGCCTCCCACCCCGGCAGGCCTCCTCCATCACCCTGATCCAGCTCCTTCCCGGCCGGGATCTCTTGATTAAGCCCCGCTTGGGTTGTAAACAAGCCCGAGGAGTCACCTCCGCTGTGCCCTTAATCTCCGGCTCCTGCGAGCGGCGGCTGTTGTTGACGAGAGCCCTGACAGCCCCATTCGTCTGCGGCATCTCCAGCCGCTGATAAACCCCGCGCTGCCGCGAGCTCTTTGCCCGCAGACTCGTGCCAAGCAGAAGGAAATTGGAGACCCGGCTGCAGAGCGGGCTGGGGGCACAAACTCAGCACCCCCGGAATGTTTTGGGAGGCAGGATCAGTTTTGGGATGCTGAATGGGGCTTAGTGGGCAAGGTCCTCTTTGGCAGGGGTTCCTGGAGCTGCCGAATGGAGAGGGCTCTGGATTAGGGAAGCAGGAGCTGCCTTGGGGTATCGGTCTCCTTCATTTTAAACATAGAGAAGTCAAGGTGCAGAGGTAGGACAGGCACTTTGTTAAGGGCATGCAGAAAACTGCGAGCCGAACCCACAGCCAAGGCAGTTACTCTTGTGTTTCTTTCCCACATAACAAAAAAAGCTTTGGGAAGGGAAAAGCTTTGCTTTAGGTTTCCTTTTCCTTGTTCTGGATCTCCGAACGTGCCCCTGTCCTGCTGCCCGGGTGAGTGGGTGCCCAGGGACAGCCCAGTGTGATCCTGATACCAGGAAAGAGCAGGAATCACAGTGGAGAGCAGCAAATCAATTTTGTTTCATCACAGCTCTTCGGGGAATCGCTTGCAATTTTCACACCCCCAGCATCCGAAATCACAGATTATCAGAACTCCTCAGGCGCTGACAGGCTGCAAATCCCGTCCTTACGTGGCTTTGGAATGTCCATGGAGGGGAAGGTGATGGAGAGGCCAAAGGACCCTCTGGAGATGCCCTCAGCAGGCAGAGAGCTGCCCTGGCGCTGGCTCAGAACAAGGCACAGCCTTTTTTTGGGTCGAAACCTGCCGGGTTTGGAGGTGGCGCGGTGGGAAATGCCACCCCTGCTGTCCCCATCCTGATTCCTTTGCCGCCGCCGAGGCCGATCAAGGCAGCGGGGAAGCAGCAGAGCTGGCCAATGGGAAAGCAATGGAAAAGCAATGGAAAAGCAAACAGCTTTGCGGCTTGCAAAGCTCCATCCCAGGCAGTGTCACCTTGGCAGAGCCCGAGGACGTGGAGGAGGGAGAGGAAGGAGGTCGGAGCTTCGTTCCAAGCGCCGCTCTCTGTGCAGTATCTGTTCTCCGGCATCGGCCTCCAGGGAAGCAGCAGCACCTCTTTGGGGATGGGATTCCTTCTCCGTGGCTGCTCCAACCTCACATTCATGCTCCAGCTCTTGCTTTTTCTCTCCCCAGTGGTACATCCCGAGCATCCCAGACCTGATTTATAGAGGCTTTGAGTCTCGGGAGCTGCATTTTGCTTTGATCAGGGCCCGTGGCAACAGTTCACATTTATCCTAAGGATTCACCCCAACGCGGCTACTGCCTGGGCTGTCTCTGAGGCCAAATAAAGTCCTATATATGGGCTGCAAAGCGTGCATAACTCTTAGCTTAAATAAATCAGGGGCAAAGCCGGCCTTTGGAACACAGGGCCACAAGGAAGGGATGATGAATAGGGGGAGGAAGGAGGATGAATAATCCAAGATCTAAGTGTAGCTCTGCCCTGTGAGCATAACAGAGCCTTGAGAGGAGAGTTCACACTTAGCAAAGTAATTAAAAGTTCTAAGTCAGGCAAGTCGGGAAGGGTTCTGGCCCCTTCCCTTGGGAGATCAAAGCTTGTTTTGGCAGAAGCTGTGTTTAAATATATTTATAAAAAAAAAAAAAAAAAGTAAGTGGGAGGTTCGTCAAAGGCAGCCGCTGTGTCTGCGGTCTCACTTTAATTCGCTTTGATATCCCAAGCAGCCTCATTATTTGCGCGGTGTCAGGGCTCGCTGTAATCCCCGTGAAATGCAGAGCAGAACCAAACAGGCCCCCTTTGCCCGTCCGCAGCCCCTGTCACCTCCTGCGAGCCCCCAGGAAGGTCCCCAAGGTCCCCAAGGCCCCACGTCAGCCCTGCCGGAGCATCCCGGGATTCACCCTTTGCTCCGGGCACCTTGCGGGGACCCCAGGATAGACTGGGCTCTATCCTGGCTAGCGAATGCAGCCCGCTCAAAACACCGGAGAGAGGGATTTTCAGCTTGGATTTGCCGTATATGCCCCAAACGGAGCCGTATTCCCTCTTCCTCTTCTTCATCTGCGGAGATTTTCCCTTGCAAAAGCGCAGCCAACCTTGTTCTGAGCTGATAGAGATGTGGGGTTGACACCACATAGGGGTGTCCCCAAGTTCGGGGACTTGGGTGGCCCTTGTCCTGCGGCAGTGGCCGCCGTTCCAGCAAAAGTGGCACTCGCAGGACTTTGGGCATCAGCAAGCTCTCCTTGGCGTCAGCGGGAAGGGAAAACCAATGCAAACTCACTTATCTATATGGTGCATCCTCCTTTGCTCCGTGGATTAGCTGAACTGCAATCCATCCTGTGATAAGGAATGTCATTCGGATGCTAAATGGCCTTTTTGTTTAAGGTAATTTGCTCTGGAAGGGAGCAAGTTAAAGAGATTTGAAGCAGTTCAAGGGAGGCACTTTTATACCTGTGGCTAATTCCGGTCGAACTTCCTAGCGGTTTCCCGCTCGGATGGAGACTTGGAGCGAGCGAGCGCGTGGGCTGTCTATAGAGGATGACATCCTGCTTCCCTGTGCTCTCCGTCCCCTTATTCCCCTGGTGCCCATGGCAGGAAAACAAAGCTTTTCCCGGGTCATTTGTCTGCCATCTCGCATCCATCAGACGGAGAAAGTGCAGCCGGTGCCAGCGCTGCTCCGTGCCCGAGGGAGCCGGCGCTGCCCTCGGGGCTGCGGCACGGATCTCACCGCCGGGATCACGGGGCTGGAGTCGGCATTGGAGCAGCAGGTTGGATCCGTGCAGCTCCCGGCAAGAGCCTGGCAGCGCTGGAGCAAGTGGCAGGAATCGGTGACTCCACGTTGGGCATTGCCAGGCTTCCCGGGGCACTTTCCATGCTGCAGATTCACTGCGGAGATTCCCAGAGCATGGAATACACAAGGTATTTGTAGCAGGATTGTTTGATCTGCTATAGACCTTGCTAGTGTGGAGGATAAAAACAGAGTTTAAACCGAAAGGGAGAGCGTTGTTTGGCCACCAGGCAGGGGCCAAAATACTTGTTCCAGCTCTGCTCAACAGCCGGTAAAAGGAGACACATTCCTCTCTCTGGGATGCGGTTGTTCCTCCGTCCGCCTGTGTTTGAACAGGGAGCACCCCTGTCCCACCCGGAATGTCGCAGCCTCTCTGGGAACGCGGGGAATCCGCTTGGCTGGGGTCTGGGTGTTGAACTCGGCGGGGTTTTGCTGAGCTGCTGTTTTCGCTGAGCAGAATACTCCAATATTGAGCAGAATATTCCTAGCAACCAGGCGGTAATTACAGAGCGAGCAGGTCTAAGAGCAACCTCAAACTGGAGACAGAGACAGCTCAATGGGTTTATTTTGTTCTAATTTCTTGCTCCTTTCAAGGTTTCACGGGCTTGATGGGGCTTCACGCTTGGAGTCCCGAGAGGAGAGAGATTTTCCTGAGCTGCTTTGGGTTTCAAGAGGGTTTTTGTGCTTCTCAGCGCTGTGCGTCTGGGTTAGAGCAGCAGGTTGGGGCAGGAAAGCCTGGAGTGTTTTGTTTTGCACTAAGTGACTCTGCAGCCTTTAATCCCAACCATCATCTGCTCGGAATCGGTCCTCGGAGGAGGGTGCTCACCCTGATGTCCGTTCCTTTTGGTGCTTCCCGAAGCAGTTATTAGCTAAGTGTGGTTGTAAGCTGCATGGGAGGCAGCGCACCAGGAGCCTGGAGCAAAGCGCAGGAATTCCCTCTGCTTCTTCCATGCAGAGGAAAAGGATTTTCCATTCCCTCTGCTTCCTCCATGCAGAGGGAAAGGATTTTCCATGTCCCCAGGGTATCTCAGTGTCTCCAGACCTCCCTTCCCTGTGCGCGCTCTGCTCGGCACAAGCAGTTTGGGCCTCGCCGCTCCAACCCGGTCATTCCCGTTTCTCTTTCTCCTCAGACCTGGCTCAAGGGCAGCTGCAGCTGGGACACCTGGGCAGGGATTTGCGGGCGGGCACGTCGCCCGTGTCGCCCTCGGAGGCGGAAGGCCAGTCGCCGGTGACCGTGCGCTACCGAAACAGCAACAACCAGCGGCGCTTCTCCATGGAGGCAAGTGCTGCCGCGGGCTGGAGCGGGCAGCAGGGATGCAGGGAGCTCTCCATCACCTCTGGGCATCGGGGATCTGCCGCCTGCAAGGCAATGGGTGTCTCCAGTCCAGCTCGGGGCACCGTGGCGGAATATAGGAGCAGGGCGCATCCCCCTGCATGCACACGCACCCTCCTGTGACCAAGATGCTGTCATGAGCCGCTCTCCTGTCCCTCTCGCAGGACGTCAACAAGCGCCTCTCGCTGCCCATGGACATCCGCCTGCCCCCGGAGTTCCTGCAGAAGCTGCAGATGGAGAGCCCGGAGTTCCCCAAGCCCCTCAGCAGGATGTCCCGACGGGCCTCCCTGGTGAGTGGCACCGCACGGGGCGAGTGGCGCCGGGCACAGCATCTCGCTTCGTGCACAGCGCTCCCAGCGAGCAGATATATGGGTTATTTCCACCTGCTTTGCCCTCCTTCTTGGTATCCCTATATATTATTGAGCTTGTGCACACACAAACACCCACACCGGCCCATGCAAACCCCCTTCTGCACACACAGCTGTGCAAACCTGCACATTCCTTCGCTCCCCTCTGCACATACTTGCCTTTCCCTCTCCCAGCATGACTCCTTGCAAGGGGAGGAGGTGGGAAACCTTTTGGAAATCCTCTTGTGGTTCAGCAAGTGCCGGAGCCTCTGCTAGTTAAAATGCAAACGGTGCTAAATAATGAATTAGCCTTAGCATTAATGTTGGCGTCTCGTTTCTTTTTTTACTGCAGAGCATCAGCATATGTGGCAGCAACAACCCGGTGCCCTGTTTATAAATGTGCAAGCATGTGTCCTGCTGCCCAGGAATGCTCGGTGGGGCACGGAGGTCTTGGCAGGCATTTCCAGATCCGTTACAGCCCTTCAGGGAGAGGCAGGGTAGAGAACAGGGCGCTCGTATTTACCTGCACATTTTGTCTAACAAATAAAATAGACTCGGTCCAAGCAACGTGCTATTAATATTCATGGTCCCCTGAATGAATGAGGCTTGATGATGGAAAATTCACCATGTGGCACCGTGGGGTTTTGCAGGACTTCACGTTGCAGCAGCCACCTCATTTCCCTGCCCGAGACGGGGCTGTTCTTGGGGCAGCTGCGTGTTTGGGGGAGCTGCAGTCAGGAATTCTGTGTCCCCCCAGGGCTGCTAGTTCGAAACCAGCTGGTGTGAGCCAGAAAACAGGAAAATATCCCTCTTCCCTGTAGTGTTGAGAGCTCAATGATGAGGCTGGTGCCTGGTGCAAGGAAAAAGCCTTTCCGTGGGGCAGAGGGGGCTGCTCCGGGCTCTCCGGGATGCAGGAGCATCGGGTGATGGAAAGCGGCATGGCACGGCACGGCATGGCACAGCTGGGGGCTTTAGCCAGGCTGGAAGCAGAGCTGGCTCCATACCTGGGGCTCCCCAGGCACAAATGAGCTGGAGAGGGAATGACACGAGTTTATTATTAATGCTAATGGAGCAGCGAGTGCCTCAGGTTCCAGGTGCATCTACTAGGAACCCGTCCGTTTCTGGCGCTTGGATAATCCAGATTAACGGAGGAAGCGTCTCCCTCCGCACAGGAAACCTGAGTCCGCGTGCGATTTAAGGGATCTGCTGGGAGTGAAACCTAAATCTCCCGTATCGCAGCGCCTGCCCTTTCTTTCACCGCGTGTGCAAGGGCAGAGCTCAGCAATACGTTCAACACTCACTGTTCAAATGGGGAAATGGCTCTTTCGTGCTCGGTTTGGGAAGGACACCGAGAAATGGACTGAGTGCTCGTGCAGACCAACGCGTAGGAAACCCAAGGAACGGGCCAGGCGTTGGCAGGGTGATCCCACTAGGTTTCTCCAACAGAAAGAGCATCTGCTCTTTAAAAAACACTGCCCTGATAGACCGAACCGTTGCTGGTGTGTCGGGATGATGGGTGAGAGGGAGAAGTGGGAGAAGAAAAGGGGAATTGGAGGGATAGGAGCAGGCAGGAGCAATCCCTCGGGCTCCGGCACGCTGCGGACGGAGCCAGGGCCATCGCTGTGCTGGGTGCAGGAAGCAGGTCCCATCCCTTTCCCTTTAGCAGGCAGTTGTGGAGGTTTCTGATGGATTCCTTGGCTGGAAAAATAATAGATTTTGTGTACCCGGATCAGCTGGGCTGCTGCGTGCAAACACCCGCCTTCATTTATCTGCCCCTAACGCTGTTGCTGCCCCTCATCCTTGCCTCAACCTGCCCCAAGGGGTTCAGCTTTCCCTGGATGAGATCCCATAGTGATGTTCTCCCTTTTCTTTTGCAGTCAGATATCGGCTTTGGGAAGCTGGAAACCTATGTGAAACTGGACAAACTGGGAGAGGTAAGGAGAACGGGAACCCCCTACAAGGATTTAAATTAAATTGTAAGGATAGCTTAAAGTGCAAACACAGACTAGCAAATTTCCTCAATATCTAAGGTTCCTTAGATCAATTCTCTGTGGATTTCGGACTTGGCCATTTAGCTTCAAATTGCCGTTTTTGCAAACGGCATAAAAATATGTCATAAAATGCTATAAGCGGTGTGCACGGCCTGTATTTTGTGTCTTCCCCAGGGCACTTACGCCACTGTCTTCAAGGGGCGCAGCAAGCTGACCGAAAACCTCGTGGCGCTGAAGGAGATTCGCCTGGAGCACGAGGAAGGGGCGCCTTGCACAGCGATACGGGAAGGTGAGGGGCTTCCCGGGTTAAATTCCAAGCCTAAGGAGCGATGCCAGCTCTGGGGTTGCTAATTGCACAGAGAGCAGTCAGGGTGGCACCAGGCAGCGGTGCTGGTGGCCAAACCTGCCACCTCCTTTGCTTGCAGTGTCCCTGCTCAAGAACCTGAAACACGCCAACATCGTCACCCTGCACGACATCATCCACACGGAGCGCTCCCTCACCCTCGTCTTCGAGTACCTGGTGGGTCCGGGGCAGCCGCCGCCGGGCACGGAGCTGGCCTTGGCTATAGGGAAGGTTTGGTGGGAAGAGCGGGAAGCAGCTGATGGATTCTGCTCGTTGCAGGAGAACGACCTCAAGCAGTACCTGGATAACTGCGGGAGCCTCATGAGCGTGCACAACGTGAAGGTAACGCAGCATTCCCTGGGACCTGCGTCTCCTGGAGAGACGTGGGAGCTGCAGGGAAGCCACCCCAAGCACATCCCGGGATGTCGCAGAGCTGGGATGAGGCTGGGATACCCATTCTCTCTTCAATTCCGCCCTTTCCCAATACCCTTCTTTGGCCTTTCTCAGCAGGCTCTGACATTCCAATGGCTTTCCTTAAGCTACAACTACATTAAGTAAAACCACTCTGTGGGCAGACTTTGTTCTGCGTTGCTGATCATAGGCTTGAACGGTCCATTTCATGCCAGGCCAGCATCCAGGCATCCTCCCCGTCCACAGGTTCTTAATTCCGACTCTCTTTGCGTGCCCGTGCCCCAGTGCTGATTGCCAACCGCTCTCCCGCCTGCAGATCTTCATGTTCCAGCTGCTGCGGGGTCTGGCCTACTGTCACGGAAGGAAAATCCTGCACCGAGACCTCAAGCCCCAGAACCTGCTCATCAACGAGAGGGGAGAGCTCAAGCTGGCTGACTTTGGTAGGTAGCACAGGGGAGGTGGCATCTCCGCATGGGCACAGCTTTGTGCTGGGCTTTTCCTGCCTGATTCCATCTCTCGGGAAGAAGCCGGCGTTGCAGCACGGTGCAGCGGGATGCAGCTGCTGGATGCACGTCCCTTTCATTCCCAGGATTAGCCAGAGCCAAGTCAGTCCCTACAAAAACGTATTCCAATGAGGTGGTCACGCTGTGGTACCGGCCCCCGGACGTCCTGCTCGGATCCACGGAATATTCCACACCTATTGATATGTGGTGAGTCATCTACAGGGCGGAGTGGGCAAGAGGGGAACCCAGTTGAGATTCCCAAATTGAGATTCCCAAAGTCTCCAAGACAAGTGGGTTGGGCATAGCCTTCCCCATNTGGTGAGTCCCGGTGCTCGTCTATAGGGCAGAATGGGCAAGAGGGGAACCCAATTGAGATTCCCAAATTGAGATTCCCAAAGTCTCCAAGACAAGTGGGTTGGGCATAGCCTTCCTCATAACATACCAGCCTGTGCAGCAGCATATGGGCTACAGTGTGAAGCTGATGGTTAAAATAGAGTTAAAATAGAGGTGTCTATTCGATGCAGTGCTGATATTGGTGTCCCATGGGTCTTGAGGTCTTCGGAGCACCCTTGCCATGTAAATGGTTATCCGTATCCGTGAAGGAATGAGCTCTTGGAGCTGATTTCTGCCAGGAGGGACCCAATCCATCATCTAGAGCCTCATGCAGCCCTTGCTAGGGGCAGCGGGATGTTCCCGGGGTTTTCCACGTTGTTAAGAGCCTGCTGCTCCGTAGGGGAGTTGGCTGCATACACTACGAGATGGTCACGGGCCGGCCCATGTTCCCGGGCTCCACGGTGAAGGAGGAGCTGCATTTAATCTTCAGGCTGCTCGGTGAGTCCTGTGCTATCTCCCACATCCCCACGCGAGGGCAGTGGCCGATTGCAGATCCTGCGGAAAAAGCGGCACTTCTGCTGCTTGGATGGGCCCCGTGGGCAAAGCAGCCCCAAATCCTGCCCCAATCCTGCAACCTCGTGGGCTGCTGCCCCACGGGATGTGCCCACAGGTCCGGGCACTCGCTGTTCTTGCATCTATGAAGCTGTTTTCTGTAGATGGAATGATCGTGACCGAGGGTTCCCTCTCTTCCCGCTCTCAGGAACGCCGACAGAAGACACCTGGCCTGGAATAACATCCAACGAGGAGTTTAAGGCTTACCATTTCACGCAGTACCGAGCCCAGCCGCTCATAAATCACGCCCCAAGGTACCTTGCCGAGCAGAGACACGTGGGAGGCTTGAGCTGGGCTGAAATGGGAACCTGGGAAGACCAGTGTCATTCCCACCGTGTGGAAATGGCAGCCTCTGGACATTGGAGGTCCCAATGACTCCTGAACCCTGTGTTGGCTATTGCAGTGTCCCCTGGGCGTGATAATGTTGTTTATTTTCCTCTTCTCTCAGGCTGGACTCGGAAGGCATCGACTTGCTGATGAACCTGCTCCTGGTAAGTGCTAGCGCCGGCCGGGTGGATGGAGTGGGATTTTTTGGAGTATCTCCCACGTATTTTGGATCCAGGCAGACGGGGGGCTGCAGAGTAAGCCCTGCTCATACAGTTATGGCCATGCAGATGCTTTCTTAAACCACCTCCCATTATCTCCCCATCGGACCTGCATTGGGTTCACTCCAAATTCCCTGGAAATGTCCTTCTGTCCCTCATGAGTTCTTGCCCTGCTTGTTCGGAGCCCTTGTCTGCCCCTCATCAAATTTGCTGAAAGGTGAACCATCCTTCTTCTCCTGTCCCCTCACACGCAGCCTGCACAAAAAGACCCGATCCGTAAGGCAAGAGACGGATGGGATGCTCCCATAGCCACCCAGTGTAATGCAGTTCCTTGGGAATTGCCTGCACGTCCCCACGATGCGCTCAGGACACCCTCTCCCCCATGTAGCATGTGAAATTCCATCTCACCCACGGAGTATATGCAATTCCATGGGCACACACACACACACAGAGGCAGGTCCTTAACCTCCCCATCCCTCCGTCCTCGGACGCGCGCGCGCGGGCAGGGTCTCTGCGCCCCACGGCTGCCCCCGTGCCCACGGGACCTGCTCTCCTCTCCCCTGCGCTGCAGTACGAAGCCAAAGGCCGGCTCTCGGCGGAGGCAGCGCTGCGGCACGCGTACTTCAAGAGCCTGGGCGAGCGCGTGCACCTCCTGCCCGACAGTAAGTGCGTGCGCGAACCCGCGGGCTGGGGAACAACGAGCTGCTCCGCGCGGTCCATACGGGGCTCTGCAGCTGGGGCTCCTCCGAGCTGCCCCTCTGTTTGCTCGGAGGATGCAAGTGCAGCCTGGTGGGGTTTGGGGATGGAGAGCAAGAGTTTGGGGTGTGATGGGCAGCGTGGCACAGTTTTAACACTGGTTTTGCAGGCTTAATCAGCTGGACTGAGCGTTCTGTCTGCTCCTTCTTCCCAGATGTCTCCATCTTCTCCCTGAAGGAGATCCAGCTTCAAAAGGACCCCGGCTACCGCGGCTCGGTCTTCCAGCACTCAGGTAGGACTGGGGAAAATGATACGGGGCTGCAAGAGCCTGCAGAGGTGCCATGGACCACACTGGTGTTGGGGTAACTCCCAGCCGGTACCAGGGAAAAGACAACTGGATCCCTGCCACCGCCTTGGTCCCCAGCAGCCACCAGTTCATCCTGGGACATCCTGACCTGTCGGGATGCAGTTGGACCCAGGTTGGACCCCAGCCACACGTTGGTGCAGGGGTTGTCCCTAAATCGCCGCTCTGAGACCCGTTTCCCTCTCTCTTCCTCAGCCCGAGGGAAGAACAGGAGGCAGAGTATATTTTANCCCAGGTTGCATCCAGGTGCTGTGGGGTGGCATCCCCGAAGCCACACGTTGGTGCAGGGACTTTGTCCCTAAATCGCCGCTCGCCGTCCAGCCTCTGAGACCCGTTTCCCTCTCTCTTCCTCAGCCCGAGGGAAGAACAGGAGGCAGAGTATATTTTAAACCCGGATCCCGTGTTCCCGTTGTCGCCATGGAGATCGAAGCACTGAGGAAGGAGACAGCAACCCGCTCCCACCAGACCCATCGGAGAACTATTGACTCGAGCAGGACGATGCTGCAGCGCCCGTGACCGTCCCCACAACCCTCTCCCACCGCCCCTGGCCCCTGGGGGCTGTTGCCACAAGATCCAGGACCCTTCTCCTTGCTCATTTTCACGTGCCCATCACACAGGAGCCGCTACCCTCTGTCCAGGGGCTTTAGGGAATAGTTGCCCGGAGCTCGGGGCCCTAAGGGGACCTACTTGGTGCCCTTGGAGAAGCGACAAGTGCTGCTACGTAGTGTCCTGGCCCGGACAAGCAGCTCTGGCCACATCTTTGCTCCCGCGGCCGCCTTTGCACCCTCTGTCTCCTGGGGAGACGCTTTGCAGCCACGTTAAGACTTGGGGTCGTGGCCCACACAGGCACTGGAGAGACTGAAACTCAACAAACCGGGGAGCCCTCCCTCGTTTTCCCTCGCCGCTGCCTGCGGAACCCTGTTGCTCTCCCTTTCTTTGGACCTGGATCCTGACAGAAGGATGGAGCGGTTGGGAGGAAAGGGTTCCCATGGATTCCCCCCAGCATTGCATTGATAAATACGGCCAGCTGGCTGCTCCGGAGATAATCCTAGCTGGAAAAGAGGTT
>VWPW01000451.1:0-51181 GCA_013389825.1 Crypturellus undulatus
GAGGTGAGGGCGCCTGGTGTGGCAGGACGCGCTTGCGCTGGGAGGCCAAGCACGAGGCACCTTTTGGCAGAGCTTGGCTTGGCTCAAGCCGCCCTCGTGTCTGGGGGCATGTGAGTGCCCAGCGCTGCTGAGGAAAAGCAGATTTCTGTGGCCATGTCTGCAAGGTCATCTACCACTGTAGGCTATGCGGAGCCACAACAAGCCAACACAGACAAAAATTCGCATTTCAAAAGTGATTCAAAGCCCCGTCTCTCAGCTGGTGGGGCAGAAATGGGGCTCCACAGCATCCAAAGCAGAGCTCACAGCCTGTGGCAGGTCGCTGCTCAGCTCTGCCCCACTGCACTGGGATGAGTATAGAAGTCATTCCCCGTTCCAAGAATGGTCGGTGCGTGTCCAGGTCTGTCCTGAGCCCTTCCTGCAGGGTGGAGGTGCTGCACGGCTGCCTCTCCCAGGTGGAGCGGGGAGGCACCAGGACAAACGTGGTGAGGCACCATGGAGCAACCTGGCTGTAGGACAGGGCACCTGAGTGTCTGATGTCTCAGACTGCTCTTTTTCTTTACAGTGAAGGATCTGGATACCGAAAAATACTTCCATTTGGTGAGTACCCTGCCTGGAAGCCACCAGAGGCAGCGGTTGTCCCACTGGGGCGGCTGTGGCGAGGCTGCTGTGGGGTTACCTCTCCGAGGTGCTGCTTCCTCCGTAGGAAGCAGCTCCGAGGGAAGAGGGAGAGCACGTCCGTGTGTGGAGCTCTGCTCCGTCCCACTCCTGCGGTCGTGGGCAGCAGCATGGCCGGGAGGGTCAACGAAACCTATCAGGACAGCAAAATAAGTACTGTGGCCTGGTCTGGCTGGCAGCAGCGCGGGGAGTTCCCGGGCTGCCTGGGTCTGCGGCTGGTGGCCGTGGGGCGTCCCTGGCCGCGCCAGCCCGGCGCAGCAGGCGCGCTGCCCATCGCGCCCCGCCAACCACAGGGTTATTGGTTCCTGCTGGGCACCAGTCCGAAAGCACCAAGTGCTAAATGCTGCTAAAAGCTGTAGGGAAAAAATGTGTTATGGACAACAATAATATTTTGCGGCTTTGTTTTTTTTTCTGTGTTGATGCTTCCCTGCTCAAACGGAGCAGGCGCGCACTGCACGTGCACACGGAGCGAGCAGGAGAGGGGCAGGAAGATGAACAGGCACACGTGAAGCGATGCCAGGATGCGCTTAGCTGGCTTCCCAGACCATCAGAGAGTGGCAATTAACTGACTGACCATTGGGATATTTAGTTCTGTTTTTAAAAAAGGCCAGGGTGTGAATACCAGCTGGTTGTTCTTGCACTTTTTCCACATGTAAAAAAAGCATCTTTCTGTCATGTCTTGTGCTTTGCTTCTGGGCACACCAGTGTGCTTCGTGGAGAGGAGAGGGCAAGCAGAGTGAAATGCAAAAATGAGGGTGATGTAGATGAGAGGAGCAATAAAGAGAGCAAAAGAAACAAATGTCAGGGAAAAAAGAATGAATAATTACATTTTAAAGCCACATAGAGATGTATTTGTAACACAGTAACTACATTTTAATTGAGTTGCATATGCAATTAAATTTCTATAGCTCGAGGGAAAGCCAGTGTGGCAATTCCAGGACAGGAATTCTGAGTGTGGTTTTGCATTGAACCAGGTCCTCCCAACTGACGAATCCACTGAACATAAGAAGTCCCACAGACAGAGCCATAGGAAAAAAGTCCTCCCGGAGATCTACCTGACTCGGCTGCTCTCCACAAAGGTGAGGGGCACCTAAAGGCAGCAGGACACCTGCATTTGCAGCACTGCAGCCTTGGCAAGAAGGGTTAATCTAGGGGAGGAGGGTGACAGGGACGCACGGTCCAGATCTGAGCCCGGGGGGATCCCGCTGGGAGAGGAGTTGGGGACGCCCAGCCCTGGGAGCGGGAGGAGTGTCTGCACACTCTTAACTCGGATTTCAGCTTCCCGTCCTCTGAGTGTGTTCAGATCCAGCAGTTGGGCTCTGAGCCCATCTTTAATCCCAGCAGGATGCCTCACTGGAGCAGAGATCACAAGAGTGGCCAGCAGTCTCCAGGCTTCTTTGTATTTACTGTGCAGAACAATCACAGATGTGAGATCCTAGCAGTAGGAAAGAAAGCCTCCATGCCAAAAGAAATTAAACCCAAATGCAAGTTAATTATATCACTGCGCACAAACAAACCTTTCCCTCCCCGCTTCCCTCTTCCTGCCCCCTCCTGCAGGCAGCAGAACACTTCCCTTGTGCAGACCAGTCAGAGCCCCCTTAGACCACGTTTCTGGGCTCCGGGGCGGATGCTTTTCCAGCTGACGTTGTGTGCCGTGTCCCACAGGGCACACTGCAGAAGTTCCTGGATGACTTGTTCAAAGCCATTCTCAGCATCCGAGATGATAAGCCGCCCGTGGCCGTGAAGTATTTCTTTGACTTCCTGGAGGAGCAAGCAGAGAAAAGAGGGATCACAGACCCTGACACTCTGCACATCTGGAAGACCAACAGGTTTGAAAGAGAAGATGTCTTCTTGCTTGCTTGCTTTCCAGCTCTCAGGACCCACAGCTGCAGAGCTTTGGTGGCCTGGATTAATCATTAGGTTGCTAAAAGAAGAACCTATCAGGAACTCGAGAAACAAGCAGTGGGGACCAAAAGATGAGAAAAATGCGCGTTCGGAGCACTTTGAACAGGCACGGGGCTTAGCGCGCTCGGGGGAGCTGGAGGGAGCGGCAGATAAGGGCAGAACAAAGCGGCAGCTGCTGTCAGCAATGAGAGCGAGACGGGAAGGGGCAGGGTGACGGGAGCAGCGGCACTGCTAGCTCCCAGCGCCGAAGAATCCAACGCAGATCCCCAAATCATGTCAGGCCTCAGAACATCACAGAGATTTTCAAATCAGCATATTTGGCTCCTTTCCACATGCTTTCTGGCTTGTCAGCCTGTGGGGGCATGTTTCAGACTTATCTCCATGCCCACGCTCGGACTCTGGGGCATTCGCAGGACCCTGTGTTGATGCTGTAGCAAAGTCCTGGCAGCCGCAGCGCAGCCCAGGGAAGAGCTGGGTGTCCCAGGAAGGGGCAGGGGCCGAGGAGGGACAGAGAAGGGATGAAACCAGAAACTTGTCGGAGAGCAGGGAGGTGGCGGGAGTGCGACGAGCAGCTCGGCTCTTGAGGCCGCAGGGTAGTAGCTCTTCCAGCCCATCACGGGGATGTGAGCACGGGACTGTCTGGGACAGCCCCCAGCTCTGACACTGATGGAGCCTCAGCTCCGCTGTGTGCAGCTGCCGGAGCAGTGAGACCTGCGGGAGCCTCCAGCCACGAGCAGGGTGGTGGGAAGGGTAGCACAGCACCGAAACCTGCTGTGGTCGAATGGGCACTGAAATAACTGGAGGAGAAAATGGTGAAAGAGAGCAGAAAAGATAACACGCAAAATGACTAATGGGGCCAGGCTCACCCATCGGAGCCAGGCAAACGCTAACAGTAAGGAAATGCAAAAGCAGCTAGAAGCAAAAGGAAACAAACCCCCAAAACAGTGAGCACAGAAACTGTCTCAAAGGTCACTTGCAGGCGAAAGAGCTGGTCCCTGCTGGCGCAAGGGCCAGCACAGTGCGATGACGGAGCAGGGACTGGCTGCACGGGAGGGCTCCTCGCTGTACTTCAGGCTCCAGGCTGCAAAAATGTCCCCTCAGGGTTAACGTGCGCTCGTGACTCGAACCAGTCGGGCAGTCCGCACTGCCGGGGCGCAGTTGAGTAACGGAGTTTGTCCTGGCATTTCCCCCATCCCCATCAGTCCCTTCCTATCAGTCTCTCCTGCATGTCTGCTCCTTCGCTCTCCTCACAACTCACCCGGTGTCTGGCTCGCTTCCTTTGCAGCCTCCCACTGAGGTTTTGGGTCAACATCCTGAAGAATCCCCAGTTTGTCTTCGACATCGACAAGACAGACCACATCGATGCCTGTCTCTCAGTAATAGCCCAGGCCTTCATTGACGCCTGCTCCCTATCCGACCTGCAGCTGGGCAAGGTACAGTGCACAGAGGGTGTCTCATTACTGCTGGGGAAGCCAGGTGCAGACGAATACAGTAGGGAGAGATTTCTGGAACTCACCCCAAAGGAAGCCTGATGGTCATCAGTTGCTTAGGCTCATAAGGTCTAGTTTTTGACTTGATGAAGCCTTCTCCTCCCATTTTTGGGGGTTTGATCTTAAAATTTGCCCCTTCTCTGTCACAGCTAGCACTCAGAGTGGGAGCCCCTGGCCACAGGTGACGGACAAAGGGCAGCAGCCTCCAGCCTGCAGAGCTCGGGGGTAGAGACCTAGTTGGTGACTTGCGTCACCATCTTCTTGTCCCATAGCTACACCCAGCTTAGTCAGCACAGCTTCTGTACTGCTTCCCCGGGAAGGAAGAGCCATCTCCTTAAGGATCTGGGCTGGTTTATCCGGAAAGAACCTTTATTGCTGGCTGGGGCACAGGGACAACAGTGTGCGGATGGGTCTTTGCCGTGTGCCGGAGCACAGTCACAGAGCACAGGCAGGCGCTAGGCTGCAGTTCGGCTCCCTCACGCAGGGCTGTTTTCCTGGGACAGCATCAATCTAGGGATCCCGTGAGAAAAGGAACTAAAGTTTTGCTTGTGGTTTTCTGCACAGTTTCTCACCATGCCAGTTTCTGGCATCAGAAACCTCTAGGGCGAAGGTGACTCCTGCCTGGGCAGGTGACTGGAGCCGTCACGATGGGAGGCTCTGTGCCGCTCTCAGTGCACGGCTCAGGCTCGACCCTGGGAGAGCTGTTGCACCCCGCGCCAGAGCGCTCCAGCCCAGGGCAGCGGCACGCTGCCCATGGACACTTCTCCATCACACTTGGGTCGCTCTGGCGTGCACAGGAGGCCCTGAGGGACTCAGCATTGCTGCTTGGGAAGCTCAGCACAGCCCTCGCCAACCTCGGTGGCCTGGGCTGACTCTGTCCTGTCCGGCAGCATTCCGCGCACCTCCGGCCGCTGGAAGGCAGCAAGGGCTTGAGCGCACGTTTTACTGCTCCCCCTCTGGCTTGGCTAAGTGTGGTGTTGACATTTGAAATTTCCCAGCATAAATAAGCTTTATTAGCAAACGCTGTAAATCGTCCCTGCCACCCCCAGCCCAGCGGCTGGCGGCCGCACAGTGCGTGACGTAGCGGCCACCCTAGGGAGAGGGGGTTGTCCCGCTGCCCGCATTCCTTCCCAGCGAGAGCAACAGGAAGCCTTTACTGGGAGAGATTAATACGAGAGGAAGATCTAATGAGCCCTTGATTTTTTGTTTGTTTGGGTTTGAGACTTTTTTTTGCATCTCTTACGAAACACCTACAATTTGTCCTTGTCAAGCTGTGGATGAGGGGAAGAGGGGTCAGCTGGAGTCAGACAGCAGATGGAAACGTTTCTCAGGGATACAATAGCGTAAGTGAAGGAATTGTTGAGTAATGTGGGAAGAATAAATCTCAGCACAGAACTTGGTCTGCACATACACACAGTATATCACAGACTGCTCCCCAGGCCTGATTCCTCCACAGATCTCAGCGCGTTCAATTGTGTCACTCCCCATGCTGCAAACGGAGAGCCGAGTCAGAGCCCATGCACTTAGTGCGCAAGTAGCAATAACCACCCCCGCTCTTTATAATACAGACTGGAAAACTCACATTAAAAAACAACTCGCTCAATAAGAGCGGTGGGACAGGTTTCTTGTGCGTTTCCAGAGAGAGGAGCTGCTCTAAGCAGGCTCCACGAGCGGCGTGTCCCCGCGCCGCCTCGTTGCTGGGTTTGCCATGAGCCACTCGGTTTGCCATGAGCCTCCCCTGCGGCCCTGGCCGCGGCTGGCAGCAGAGTGTCCTGCTGGCCGCATCCTCCTGCGCCACCTGAGCAGCTGGAGCCCATCCACAGTCCAAACCCTGTGGGCTTGATGTGCCTGAAGGCCCTTTCCTGCTGTGGTCCTGGTCAGGGAATGGCTCCTGCATCCACAGGCAGATTCTGCTCCTCTCAGTCCCGGGAGCTCTGCAGGGTGCGAAGCAAGACCCACACGTGAGTTCACTCCCGGGGCGATGACGCCACCGGGCCAGAGGTACCAGGGGCTGGAATCACTCATGCCTCTGTTGGCAAGGCCTGCGAGTGGGGTTGTGCCTTTACCGGTATAACCTGAGAGCATGGCAGGGAGGTTAAAACTGCTCTGCCCAAGTTGACATTAATCATGAGAACTCAGTATTTTCCCTTAATTACTTTGCACGCACTGAATATAGGCCAGACAGGCTGCATTAGCCAATGCAAAATAAATCAAAGCTACATTAAAAATCCAAGATCAACGTTTCAACTGACAAAGTTCAGTTTGCCTCCACTAAAGAGCTTTGTTCTTCAGCTTAAATCAAGCTGGCTGCTTGAGAGACCCAAGTAAATACATGCAAGAGCCCATCACTTGCTATCAATTTCCCAGGCAGCCTTGGCACACCAGTGTTATCCATCTCTCTCTCATGCTCTTCGAAGGAGAGTCACCTGGCAACAAGCTGCTTCACCTGACCCAGTGCACGTTTAGTCTGCCCTTGCTGCAAATTAAAACATACTCACTTAAACAGCCTTTACTTGCGTTTAAGCTAACAGGTTTGTGGCCCGTATGGGGGAGATCAGCAGCAGACAGGCGTGTGCAGAGAGGCAGTGTACGGAGGTAGCGCAGCACCGAGTTCTCTGCCTTGCTGCCGTTTCATCACTCCTCTCTGTTTACAGCCACACTCCAAGATTTTAGCTGTTTCCTGAACCCAGTTGTAGCTGAAGTCTGTGTTCGACAGCCAAAACTTCAGGTTAAAAGGTTTTCAGGCAGAAACAGGACACTCTCTAATTTCAGTTTTCCATCCTCACTCTAGGACTCCCCAACCAATAAACTACTGTATGCCAAGGAGATCCCCGAGTACAGGAAAATAGTGCAGCGATACTACAAGCAAATTCACGACATGCCGCCACTCAGCGAGCAGGAGATGAACGCGCACCTGGCCGAGGAGTCGCGGGTAAGCGGCTGGTGGGCACTCGGCACAGCGGGCGGCAGGACCGGAGCGAGGCGGCACTCAGCTGCCGCCCCAATAGGCTGTGAGGAAGAGATGAGGAAGGGCATTTTGCATCAAACTAGCAGGCATAAACTTCATCTGACCTAATTCCAAGCATCTCTAATTACTGCCACGCTGCAGTAAACATCCACCAGTTAGCTTGAAACTAACCGGCTTTGGCACCAATAGGAGGTTAGTGCAAAACTCGGTGCCAGCGACCCGGCAGTTTGGAAGGGATCTCCACAGCCCCGGCTCTCCAACCAGCGGCCCCAGCTGCCAGGGCCGCGGGTCCAGCGCCCGCGCAGCCGCCGGGGCCCTGCTGCAGCACCGGTGGCTGGAGCGGGCAGCAGCGCCCGCACCCACACCCTGCCCAGCTCCTGCAAATAGCTTTGAGAGCCGGCGGGCGAGCAGCGTGCGCGAGGGGCTCGGGGAAGGCTGGCTTTGAAAAGGGGAACACGGTCTCCAATACAAGTAAACGCAGCTTTCTCACAGGACTCCAAAGCCCAGCTGCGTCATCCCAGCAGTAGCAAACATCCAGCCTAAACCTGTGGTTAATCTAGTTCAGACTGTGCTGCTGACGGGGTTTGAGCTCACCTGCCGCGCCAAGCTGATCTGCCTCCTCTCTCTGTTCTGTCTTCCATAAAGAAATACCGGAACGAGTTCAACACCAACGTGGCCATGGCCGAGATATACAAGTATGCCAAGAGATACCGCTCCCAGGTAAGTGGGTTTGGCCATGCTCAGGCCATTGGATTACCTCCAGAGGGAATAATAAGCAGAGTTTTGCAACCAGCTACCTACATCCAGTCCCACAAAAGGGATTTTTTTTTTCTAATCCCATGTACTTGTATACACATGCACACATGGACATGCTCTGCTCTTCCTTGGTCAGTGACTTGCGAGAAGATAAGGTCAGCTATTTCCAACTGATTTTAGCAGTGTTTCACTGCTCTGGTTAGTGTGAAGCCAGTCTGACCAATGTGTAAATCCCCAGGTGCTTTCAGGAAGGCAGAGAGCCCTGGTGCTGTCCTCAACCCTCATCCAGCGGGCTCCTAGTGCTACTGCACACTGCAGCACAGGGCCAGCTCTGCACTCAGGAGCAGACTCCATGCAGTGATTTTGCATCGTGCCTTCCCCATGCACGTTCATGCCAGCCCAAAGTTCAGGCAAGCCCTAGAGCAACGGGCCCGCACCAGGAGCTGCGCTTGTCGCGTGCGGAGCTCCGGAGCCGGGCTTGGTCCAGCAGGACTTGGGATTGGGAGGGCTGGGGGACATGGCCTCACATACTCCATCTCCTGCAGATAGTGACCGCGCTGGACAACAACCCCACGACGAAGCGCACGCAGCTGCAGCACAAGTTTGAGCAGGTGATTGCGCTCATGGAAGACAATATCTACGAGTGCTGCAGCGAAGCCTAGGCTGGCTGCGGCCGTGGAAGTGACCTTGTGTACAGTGCACTGCCCTAGGGAACATGCCTTTGACTGCGGCTACACCTGGATTATGGCCCGCCAGGGTCATTCTGCAACCAGCCTGGTGGTGGGGTGGGCCCGGCCCCTGGCCAAAGGGCTCCCTCATGAAACGAGAAGCCCCAAGACACCTTTGTGAGCAGCTTGAAAACCTTCTGATCTGCACTGTGGCAGCCATAATTTATTTGCTGTTTCAAGCGAGAAATGGAGGCATGACACTTGTGGCAAACTCAATTAACCACTTCTTTCTAATCAGCTCCCGAGCGGTCAGTGAGCTGCCCGCATTCCTGTTTCCAGAGGAGACTCCTCCTGGACAAGGGACTGTGCTGCAGAAACTGCAAGAGTAGATGCAAAGCAGACGGGGAGCCTCAGGGAGGAACAAGCAGCGACAGCACGGGCTGTCAAAGCAATGGCAGAGCTCCCTTCCATGCTATCCCGCTGCTATCTGCGCCTTTCCAACACCAGGGACTCTCTCAGCTGTTCACTATCTGCTGCATTCTGTGTATTTTTGTGCCTTTTATTTTTGTACTGTATGTGTAAACATAACCACTCCTCCAACCAAGACTTGGGCAGCACAGGGAGCTGGGGGCTGAGATGAAGCAGTTGCTTCCCCAGTAGCTGAGACCGTTGAATGCACTTTAGTCCCGCCGGGAGCAGCCGCTCCCGCGCTGGAGGGAGCGTGAGGTGTTGTCAGCGCTGCAGAGGCAGCTCCCCGTGCCCGAGGCCCCCAGATCTGTGTCCGCAGTGGACCAGGGTTGCAGTGAAGTTGGCCCAAACCCCTCAAGATGTAGCCAGGCAGGCGGGCGAGGGAAGAGACCCTCCGCTGCGCCTCCGTTCCACGCTCGGTGCACACGCACGCAGCCTGCACTGCACCGGTGCAGCACAGGTCCCCTGAGCACGTGGGTCAGCTCCTGCTGCTGGGACCCAGCAGGAGGGGGCGGTGGTGCAGGTCCGTGGGCAGCACCTCCACACGCAGCACAGCCCCCTCGAGCCCAGAGGAGCCCCCTGAGACACTGCCCCAGGGTCTGCCCCCAGCCCCATATGGGGGCTCCCCCACAGTTACCAGCGTGGGGGAGCAGGAGGGCGGCACTGCGGCGGGCCCGGCCTCACCCAGTGCAAGGGCGAGGTGGCACGGGGCTCTGTACGGGTCAGTGGACGGCTGCAGCAGCGCCACACACGGAGGGCAAGCAGGAGATGCCCCCCGTGCAGCTGGCACCAGCATGCGGTGCTGCTGCTGGCGTGTGCCAGGGTGCGCAGGGCCCACGGCCGCACTACGTCCCCCATGTCTGTGCCTCGTCCGGGCTCCAGGCCTGCTCCCCTGGCTGCTGGCATCTCCTGCCTGTGCCAGGGGAGCGGACATCTCCGAACTTTCCTGTGTCACTCGGGACCCCTCTTCACGCACTAACACCACGTGCTCGACGTCAGAGCTCATGCACAGGCCAAGGCAAGCTGCCCGCAAAGGCCCACGTGCAGGCACCACATTCAAACTGCCAAATAAAAGAGAAAAAAACACTGTTACTACCTCACTCCAGGCAGGGTCTAAGGGGAGCCTCCATCACTCACCAGCTGGCAAGGACACAACTGGGCATCAGATGACTCTGGTCCTCCAGAGCTCCCCGCAGACAGGTAGTCTCCATCCCATGGTTGTCAACAACGCCGCAAGCATTTCTCAGAAATTGGGACACAGAAGTTGCGTGTGTGTATATAGATATCTATTTTAAACAAATGATAAACTTTATTCAGTACATTAAAAGGGGAGGGGGTGGGCTAAAGAGGGAAGGGAAAGGGGAGGAACAAATTTTTCTTTTTAATAGAGCTACAGGAGAAGTACATACACTGTGGAGGTTTCAGGACTTTGCTGTGGGTGTGCTATTGGAACAGACATTTAAAGAATGTAGCTGGGCTACATGTTATTTTGAAAGTAATTTCAAAAAGAATTTTTGATTTTTTTTTTCTTTTAGAAACTGTGAATAGCTGCCAGAGATATAGGCAGGCCCAGTACTGGGAAGGCAAGAAGGATTAAGGGGTAGAGAAAGTTGAGCTTGGCTGGAGGTGTGGACAGGGCCATGGAGCAGTCGCCCATGTTGTTAGGAGGGAAGGATACAGGCGAGGTGGCCGCAAGAGCAGCTGGACTCCGCGTGACATGACTGGGCCATGGATTGGGCCTCTTGCTTTATTTAATTTTTTTTCTCCTAAGCAGAAACAAAAATAAGTAGTTGCTGCGACCATTTCAAAGGAAAAGAAGCTTGAAGGTTCATAGAGCTGCTGTGAACCCCTGAGCCCTTTGTAAGACATTTCAGACCTTTGACATGTGTTGTGGGTGTAGTGCCCTTACCTGCTGTGTTGTGGAAGTGGCAGACTCAAAAAAAAAAAAAACTATCTTTGTAATAAAACAAGGTGCTGAAGCTGTGTGCAGAGTCCTGGTGCATGTGACTGAAGGGTGCTCCGAGGGTGTGCAGCCCCATGGGGCCAGGCATCATCCTCATGAACACCACAAATTGGTGCTCAGCACAGCTAAGTCTAGTCTCATAATGATTTGGCTCCTTCAAGCTAGAGAGGAAACATGCACATACAGCTAGCAAGGAGCAGGGCTGCTAGCACAGTCTGTTACAAGACCTGTCCACGCTAGCAAGCCTCCTTAGCCCAGCAGGGAAGGCTGGTGAATCCTGCTCAGGTACTACTGCAGGTCATACCCCAGCCCCAAGGGACACTAGTTTCAGTCCCATTAAAGATGCATCAACAAGGCCAAGACCAAAGTTAAACAAGAAGTTAAATTTGCTCAGCTATTGCTTAAGCCCAGGAACAAGGCCAGAAGCCTTGAGGGCATCAGCAAGGCCATCTGAAGATTAGCAAAATCCTCTTTGAGCAACGAGTTCAGCTTCCCCACATTTCCTCCAGCCAGGAGGACTGCAACCCTTGGCATTACCTGGGTGACCTTGTGGAGGATTCCACTCTGCAAAGGCCAAGAGCAATCCAGGCAGTTGAACCGTTACATGGAAGTGTTCATGCATTGACCTGCAGGCACTAGGCACAGCAGCAGGCACTTGGCAGAGAGCCAAGGGCCACACCAACATTGCGTAGCTCCACAAACACCCAGGACCCTCCTCCAGACCCAAGAGCACCATCTCCACTGGGACATAGGCAGCCCCAGCAGAATCCCAACCCGCAGCACAGCTGTCCCAGCTGGGCTGTAATCCAGCTCAGCCAGCTGTTAGTGCACAGACAGGGCCAGGCTCTGCCGGGACTGCAGGCAGTAGCCACCCAAACTACTGTGAGAGTGAAGCAGCTTTATTAGTAAGAGGTGAGCACACAGTTAAAACCCCTCCAGGGACTAAAAACAACCAAGACCAACATGGCCAGGCTCAGACAGCCACTGTGGGGGCACTAGGCTGCCTTCTTGCCAGCCTTGGGGGCCTTTGCAGCCCCAAGCCCTCCCTTCTGCTGTGCAGCGCTCGCTGGCTTCTTGGCTTTGGCACCCTTCTTGGGGGCAGCTGCAGCAGGTGCCCGGGCCTTGCCCGTCGCTGCTGGGACTTTCCGCGGGGCCGCCTTGGCCCCGGCCGAGCTGCCGGCTGCCTCCTCACGGTGGGGCCGGCGGCTGGGGCCTGGCTGCTTCTCTGCGCTACTCTGGGGCTTCGCAGGAGCCGGCGGCCGGGGCTGCAAGGGGAGGAGGAAGGAAGCAGCGTCTCAGGACCAGGCAGCACCGCCATGGCCACGGTAGGCACCCACCTGGCACACTCACCTCTGTCGTCTTCACCCGGGACTTGGGCCGTGCCGCTGCAGCACCTGCAGGAGGATGGTGCCCATCACCCCATGGCAAGGCTGCCCCAGGGCAGGCACAGCACCTGCAGCCCTCTTGGGGCCTCCCGCTCTTACCGTCCTTCACAGCATCAGAGCTGCGGGCTGCCGCGGCAGCGCCTCCACACGTGGCCCGGGGAGCCTTCTTGCTGCCTGGGGCTGCCTGTCCTGGTGCCTGGCCCTGCCGCTGCTTCTGAGGTCGGGGGGCGAGCTAGGGCAAGAGGGGCTGCGTGGGGATGGCTGCACAGCCGCGTGCCCGCACCAGGACGGCCACCCTGGGCTGCCTGCTCACCTTGAACCTGCCGGAGGCACCCAGGGCAGCAGAGTTGTGGGGCCGCACCAGGAGGCCGCGGCTCAGCCCCACGGCCAGCGCCCGCTTCAGCAGGTACTTGAGGCGGATAGGGTCCACGGATGGATATCTGTCCAGGATGAAGCGCTTAATGGCCACCACCGAGGTGCCCTGCTTGTCGGCCCGCGCCTCCAGCGCCTCCAGCACCATGCTCAGCGTGGATGGGTGCCGGGTCCACCGCGCAGCCGGAGCCTTGGCACCCGCTAGGCTCCCTGTGGCTCCTGCAGGCAACACGGAGGGACCATGGCTCCAAACACAGCACCGGACCCAGTGCTGCTGGCCCTGGAACCAGCTCCCTGGAGGCACTAGCCCCACAACTGCAAAGGCCCCGGCACTGAGGGACCCGCCACTCCTAGCCCCAGGGATCAGCCACGCTCAGCTCCACTGGGAGCAGCCACCCCTACCTGGCTGAGGCTCCATAGCAAACACCCAGCCCAGATCAGAGCCACACCAGCCCAGGCAGCAGTAGCAGCCTGTGGCTGCCTCCCCATCTTTAAGCACCGGCCAGGCCCCATGTGCAGCCAATTGCCCTGATTAGAGCCTTGGTGCCCACAGCTGCAGACTGCTGCCTTGGGAGCAGCTGGGCGCTGGGATGGGGCCAGGCACAAGGTGGCAATGGGGTAATGGCCACAGGATACATGGCCACGGGATACATGCCCACCATGCGCCAGTCCCACTGCTGCCACGGGAAGGGGGCTCCACATGCTGACCTGTGGCTCCTGCTGGTGTCCAGCACCTATGCCAGGGTCTCAGGAAGCCGCCCGTGCCACAAGCGAGCCCCGAGCCCTTCCTCCCTTCCCTCCAAAACCCCCAGCGCCTGAATCAGACATCAGCTCAAACGCTGAATTATTCATAAGCCCCTAATCTTTAGATTTCACTGAATATGCAGAAGTATTGATAAAAAAAATAATGAGAGAATTGTACTTGCAAATTGCTCTTTATTAAAGGTTTAACTTGCGTGATTTCTATACGTTCACTATCAGACCCAGCAAAGCTGCATAGGATTAGAAATCAGAGAGGATAATAATGTACAAAAATAGTTTCAAATGTTGATAACACTGAACAGCGAGAAAAACATCTTATTTGTATAGCTGAGCTAAAAATAAAACCGAAGAACACTGCTACAATTGCAGCACGCCGTCTTGTAGCGCGTGAAGCGTATGCGGCTGCCTCCAGCCATCTGCTCGCCGCCGCGCTGCCCGCCGAGCAGGGGAGCCTCGCGGCGCCCGCCCGCCCCGAGTGCCAGCGCTGCCCGGGCGCCTGCCTGGGCGGGCGCCAGACCAGACCGCGCGGGAGCCACGGCGCGGGATGGTCTGGAGCGGCGTGGGGCGGCATGGGGCAGTGAGGGACTGCGTGGGGGGCCGTGGTGCCCCAGGCCTGTGGAAGCCACCAGGTTGCTGGGGCAGCCCTAGTGCATGGGGTGTTGCGGGGTGGCGTGGGGCCACAGTGGGTGGTGATACCCACAGCCGCTTGCAGCCCCTGCGTGCCCAGAGGCTGGAGCAGCTTGGGTGCAGGGGCGGCGTGGGGTGGCATGGGTCTGCCTGGGGGTGACGCGATGCCCGAGCCAGTCACAGCCCCGGGACGCCAGGGCAGCCCTGGTGCACGACACCGTGCGCTGGGGGCCTCGTGGCGGCACTGCAGCCCCAGAGCCCACGCTGTGGGGACGGGTGTGCAGGGGCTGTGGGGCAGCATGGCCCTGGCGCGCGCGGGCAGGCGCCCAGCGAGTCGAGGAGAAGCACTGCCGCGCACCGGCGAAGGAACTAACCCTGGCATTTAACTGGAAATCTTGTGCTCGCATTTACAGCCTGGTTCCTACCGTCAGGAGAGAGACGGCCGCTGTGCGGCGCCGTGGCCATGAGGTGTCCTACGCAGGGGACACCTGGCTGGTGGAGACCGAGGACGTCTCTGTCTTGCCGGCGGACGTGTCCTCATCGCCCAGCGGGTTCTTGCCGCAGCAGAGCGTCGTGATCATGCAGTTGCGGAACTGGAAGAGAGTGGGTGGCCGCGGACTGAGCAGGGCTGCCAGGCCCAAGCGCTCTTGTCACCCCGGCTGTGGTCAGCAGCTGGGTCGTGCTGGGTGAAGCTGGGGCTGAGGATGTTGTGCAGAGCCGAGAGAGGAGAACACTTGTCCTCCCGCATGCAGGATGGAGCCGCCTGCACCAACCCCCTCACAGCCCCGCTGCGACACGCAGGAGGTGCTGCTTACCTGCTTGTTCATGACAATGTAGATCACGGGGTTGTAGATAGCAGAGCTCTTGGCAAAGAATGCCGGGATGGTCATGAAGATGGGCCCAAAGTCTGAGCCCTGGTTGGTGAAGATGTAGAAGGCGACGCTGGCATAGGGGACCCAGCAGATGAGGAAAGCGACGACCATGATGATGACCATGCGAGTCACCTCCTTTTCTGCCTTCTGGGTGGTGGCCGACTCCTGCTGCTGCGCAGCAGCCTGCAGGGACAGCGCAGCGGTGACGGCACAGGGATCGGGTCAGCGTGCCCTGCAGCCCCCCCGTCCCTGTCGCACAGATGTGCTAGCCTCGACATGGCTCTCGCTGTCACCGGCCTGGGCCGGAGTGGGGCAGCTAAGAGGACCCTCGCCCCAGCCAGCACCCACCTCCTTCACAGTGCAGACCAGGTTGCCGTAGCAGAAGAATATGACCGTCAGCGGGATCATGAAGTGAACCACAAACATGTAGATGACGAAAGACTCGTTGTTGACCTCCGGTTTCAGGGTGTAGTAGTCAATCCCGCACGAGCACTGCATGCCCTCGGGGATGTACCTGCGAGGGAGCAGTGCCAGCAGGTTAGCGGCCAGTGCTGGAGAGCCCACCCTGGCCCAGCCCCGGCCCAGCCCGGCCCTGTGCCCACGCCACTGCCACCGTACCTGGACCAGCCGAAGAGCGGGGGAGCGGCGCACGCCAAGGCCATGACCCAGGTGAAGGCAACGCCCATGATGGCATGGTTCTCCCCAAAGCGGAAGTTGCTCATGGGCTTGCACACCACGACGTATCTCTCAATGGCCAGGACAACCAGTGACCAGAGGGCAATTTCACCTGCACCAGGGCAGACACAGAGATGGGGACGCAGGAACCTCAGAGGCAGTGGGAGAAATACCTGCTGATGGCAGCCTTGGGGACCTCCCTGCACTGCTGTTCCCAAGGAGGACCCACAAGAGCAGTAAATCTCAGACAAGAGGTCAGGAAAGATAAATGAATGAAGCTGGCGTGCAAATGTAGGAGGAAGGCACGAGAACTCACCTCCTCACTACATCAGTGACCCCCCACATAGCCCCTTTGCTGCTTCAGCTCCAGGTCCTATTCCAGGAGACAGTGAGTGCCGACCATCCCGGGTATCCCCTCAGCTGCCTGGGTGACCTGTGCAACAAAGGGCACAGGATCCCTCTCTCCTCCCGTAAGGATGACAATGACAAGGATTTCCCCTTCCTCTTCCTCCTCCACCTTGGCAGCTCTGGCAATTACGGACTTAGCAAATCGATTGCCTTGCATGTGGCTAAAGGCTGAAGCACCCAGCAGCGAGTACTTTTAGACATTTTGTTGAACATCTGTTTTGCCTAAAGCCTGCCCCACCACACACAGCTCCGGCCAGACCAGCAGAAACAACCCCACAAAATGGGAAGAGCAAATTTGCCATCTCTTAGGCTAGAAAGCAAGCCAAAAAGACATGCAAAATCCATTGAGTTAAAAATCTGCTACTGGTCATGTTTCACTGCTAAACTGTTGTTCTCAGGACACTCTACAGGTGGGTACCAAAATATGGTTAAAAAAAAAAAAAAAGCCACTTCTTTTGTCACCTTGTCTCCTGCCTGGAAAGACCACATCTGCCTCAGTCCACATCAGCAGCGGACCAGGCACTTTCCAGACAGCCCCGAGGTTTTTCCCAGGTCTTCTGGGTTTCCTGCCTGCCCTTCTCCCTTTCTTGAAATCTGGGGCAAATCCCGTCAGAAGAATGTGTCTGTGTATTTGGAGAACTCACCACCCAGGGTAGCGAAGAAGCCCTCGATGTAGCAGCCTGTTACTCCAAAGACAAAGTAGCCATTCATCGACGTGTACATGGTGGTGGTGAAGCCACCAAACACCATGAAGAGGTTGGCTACCGCCAGATTCAGCAGGATGTAGTTGAGCGGTGTCCGGAGCTTCTTGTGCTGGATGGTAACGTAGAGAGTAAGGAAGTTGATGGGGAAGCCCAGCAGGATCAGCATGAACATGTAAGCAGCCAGTGCTGAGAATTTCCAGGGCTCGGCCAGGTAGTACTGGGGGTACTCGAAGGGGCTCCGCACCACCCCGGTCTTGTTGGACATGGGCACGTAGAAGTCTTGGCCTTCCGTGCCGTTCATGGTTGCGGTTGGTGAGGCTCTTGGGGTGCTGCTCAGCTGCTGCTGGCAGACGGGCGATCGCCTAGGCAGCCGTCCGCACTCGTGGGCTGTGCCGTCCTGGGCAGAAGTGGCTCCGGAGGGCCGGGCGCGGCTGGCCGCCCTTTATAAAGTGCCCTTGCAGGTAAGCTCCAGGAGCTGGCTCAGCTCGATCAGAGCTTAAGGTGTTATTAATCATAATCATCCGGGGTAATTGGCTTTCCCGGGCTATTAAGGTGACACCTGCTGCCATTGGGGACCCCGGTGCACGGTCATATACAGCATTGCTGCACACCGCGCCCCCCGTTTGGGGCCAGGCCAGTGGAGAGTGGCCCTGGCCTCCCCCATCAGCAGCTACCCTCCACGGCCCATGGGGCTGACGGCCGCAGTGCCCCATTGGGGGCTCCCTGCTCTACAGCGCTGGGGAGGTGTGAGGGCAGCCCTGGGCGCCCAAGTCGTCGCTTGAGGCTCCATGGCTGCCCTNCCTCCCCCACCAGAAGCCGCCCGCCGCGGCCTATGGCGCTGACGGCCGCAGTGCCCCATGGCGGATTGGGGGCCCCCTGCTCTACGGCGCTGGGGAGGTGTGAGGGCAGCCCTGGACGCCCAAGTCGTCGCTTGAGGCTCCATGGCTGCCCTGTCCCTGTCCCTGCTGGGAGGAGCAGGGGCTCCAGCACTGCTGCCCCGGGGCTGCAGCCGATGGGGTGGCCCTGGGGCAGCCGAGTCCCACTCACAGGGCACCAGGTGGAGGGGGCTCCCGGGCTCCAGCCCCTTGCCCAGTGCTCCCAGCGCTCCCTCCCACAGCAGCACAGGAGGGCAGCGCCACCGGCCCTGCCGGCTGGTGTCCGCCTGCCGCCCCTCAGCACCTGCCTTCATGCAGGGCAGGTCCCATCCCTCCACCCCAGGAGCAGCCTGCGGCTCCGCTGGTGCCGTGAGGAGGCCCTGGCGCGCAGGGCCATTGATGGGGAGGCAAACACTGCCCAGCTCAGCAGCCCCAGCCATGGGGAAGCCGCCACGGGAGCCCCCACATCCTCCCTCTCTGGAGCCCCCAGCCATGATGGAAGCGCTCGTGGTCCCGGGCAGCCACTGAGTTCCGCTTTGTCTGGTTCTAATTTGCCCGAGACAAGAGGCCAGCGCTCAGCGGAGCCCGCGCAGCGCGGCCGAGTGCCCAGGCTCTGCTGCGGGAGCTCACTCCACAGCGCCATGATTAATCTCATCATTAGCCTCTCTGTCTCCAAAGCTATTTCGCCCGCCTCTCCTCTTTTTCCCCTTCTGGCTCCTCAGCAGCAGTGGGACCGGGGGTAGCAGGCGAAGCGCTGCCGGCTCCCGCAGAGCCGTTCCGTGGGCCGGGCAGCAGCAGGAGGGCGGCCGGGCGGTTCAAAACCGGCTGCCGCTGGCTGCAGCCGGGCACGGAGCTGAACCCTCCTGGTGCCGCAGGGCAGCGGGAAAGGCCTTGGCAGCTGTGGAGGAGGCGCCAGACCAGGAGGTCACGGCTGGAGACAAGCAAGACCTCATGTCCCATTGGCTTCCATAAACTTGCTTCACTCCTGGCCTAGTTTTCAACTGCTGTTCCCTCGGGTTGGGATAACACATGCAAAACTGTTTAACGAAGAAAAAGTACAAAGCTCTGTATTCTCTTTCAAGACGAGGGGAAGTAGGGAAAGCTTTGGAGAATCTCTCCTGGAAGTATCTTCAGGCCCAAGGGCAGGTAGAGCAGGCAGGACAGATGCACCTGCCCGCAGTGTTGAAGGCCACGAGGCCTCTGTGCGCCCACCAAGCCCTTCCCTCCTGCGGAGCAGCGGACACCCCGCGCACGCTTTGTTCCCACCAGAAGTCCCTCTCCCTTAACTTCTCACACATGTTGCCAAGGGCCCCCGTCCCCCGCAAACACAGCTCTTCACACCCGCACCTGGGCACAGAGGATTAAAGCTTTATCTTGCAGATGCACAAATATGCTGCATTAAGCTTTGATGCAATAAGCCACTGCTGAGGTTAGCAACCGCGGTCCAGAGCTCAGCGCCCGCCGTGCGTCACTGCCGGAGGACGGCAGCAGCCAGGGCCCACGGCACCGAGGCAGGAGCGCGGGGCGCCTGGAAGAGAGCGGCTGCACACGAGCATCCCGCGGCAGCGCTGCCGTGCACGGCCTGCTCAGCACCAGGGCTCCAGCGGCACGAGGCACTCGGGACTTGACACCGGCTTTGAAATGCACAGCACGTGCAGAGTGTATTTCTGCCCGAAAAAGCCCAAGAAGCTTTTCAAAACTAGCTTCTATGCCCAGGGAAAAAAATAAAGAAAACCTTCCTTTGCTTTTGTCTGTGGCACTGTAAATCCCATTTATTTATTTTTACAATTTTTCATTCCTGCTGGTTTTCCAAAGCCAGGACAGTTCTGGGAGAACGAGCCGATTCTATTTTGGCTCACATATCAAAGAGAATTGTTTATCAATGTCAATCGCAGAGTCTTTATTGCAAACAGTGATATATGAGTCAGAAAGCAGACGAGTGGTAATTAGAACAGAATGTTTTTAAAGTTGTAAATTACGCAGATTTGATCAGAAGTCATGGAAGGACTCAACTCCTGTCATGCCGTTTTGAAGCATCACTTGCAAGCGCAGCTCCGGCAGTCACGGAGCCATCACTGACAGAAGTGCCACCTCGCAGGGGAGCTGCTGGAGCAGCACCCGGCAGCCGCAGCCAGCAGCAAGGCAGAAATGACTACGATTGCCCCTGAAGACAAGGAGGCTTGTGACAGGCCATGCTGTCACACCAGTAAAAGCTGCAGCTACCCGGGCGCAATTACAACTAGTCTACCGCTCTATCCTGTCTTGTTTTGAGCCCGGCCGCCCGCACTGATCCTCATGGCGCCTGGTGGCTACTTGGTGGCGCTCCCAGGGAATCCAGGCATCCAGGAGAACTGTGATTGAGCAGCTGCATCATTAGATCACCCTCACTTGATAAAACTAGAGGTGGGATGGGAAGCGAGGGGCTGAAGTGGGAGGCGGATCCATCACCTCCCCTCTCATCTCTGGCTTCCCCTGCCTCCGAGTTGCCACAAAGCTGGTGCTCAATTCCCCCTTTAGGTAGGTGCGCTCTGCTGGGGCAGCGCTGTGGTCCCCGTGCTAGCACCACTTCAGCCAGGCTGGAGGGCTCACACGAAGGTGAACTCGGAGCACAAGAACCACGCAGAGCTCCGTGACACCACACCAGGTATTAGAGCTCCAGGGAAGCACCCAGTAACTTGATGGTAAGATTACTGCAGCAATTTAACACTTTCTCTGCAGCAGACTATGAAGAACCATCTTAGGCGCAGGAGATCTGCTGGAAAGCACTGGCAGATGATCAGTCCTGAAATGCTCTAGTTTTCATGCCTGGTATCCCAGTGCATTTCCTGTGTACACAAATATTCCACTTGCCCTAAGGGGCTAGCAGCTTTTCTCTTACTAGGAATAAACATGTCTAAAAACCAAGTGTGACCATGACCATGTACATGGCAATGGACTGATGAGATATCTATGTCTGGGCACCTTGATGTACATGATTCTTCCTTAGATGACACAAAGTCAGAAGAATTCTACCAAATTTCTCAAGACACAAACAGCAATGCAAAATAGACCTGTTTATTTGAAACTCTGTCAATAAGAGGTACATATTGAAGACCTAACACAAGTCAGAATAAAAACAATGATTACAATAAAAACAGTAATGACAAGTTCAGTGATGAACTTGACCCTAAAAACATTCTGTAAAGGTTGGGGCACTTCAGCTGCTTACCTGGGAAGTATAGAGGACATTCATAAACACATTTTCCTTTAAAAAATAGTTACATATCTTGAACTCAACTGTGTTATGTACAAAATGGAGTAAATTGACTTAGTCAGTTGCTAGGAAAACACTAAGGATCTAATAAGCATATTGTCAATCCAACAGCAAAGTCTCTCAGCCGAGATATAAAATAGTTCGTCTTCATTGACTTGACTCGTCTATCCTCCTTCGACAGAATGGACAACAATTATGTTGCAGTACTAGAAGCTCATAGTCTTCTGAGTGAAACATCTGTGGATTGGAAGAAGATTTAGAGACAAATTACCATGTGATGAGCTCAAAAAAATGCAAACAATTTATTTTCCAACCTCTGAGGCTGCTGCAGGAGAACTGGTCCTCTTATTTTCAATTTTAAGAGCTACAATCTAAAATAGAGCAGCAAGTATTTCACAGACCACTGTCCGTATTGCAGAAGAGGCATAAACCAACTACTTTTGCAGAAGGATGAAAATTAGATTGTTTCTGTGTAACCAGATGTAACTAGACTGATATTTCACAATGTCATTCCCAAGATGTGAAAGAAGCAGAAGGACTGAACCACAGGCCAGTGTCTACCGAGTGATGTCCACACCTGAGACCAGCACAAAAAGAAATAAATATAAATCAGTACATCTGTCCTTCTTCTGAGGCTTGCTTGAGTGGCTCTGCCTCTTGCTGTCAATGAAATTTTGTGATACCAATGCTCAATTATTAGAATTGTTTCAACTAATTTCTCAGTGCCATCTCCCCACCCGCTTTTAGCCACCCCATGAAAACATTACCTGGAAACACGAGGGACACATGGTAATGGAGGCATCCGGCAGCAGGGACCGGTAGTACTGCCACCGCAGCGGCTTTGGCCAGCGCTTAATCAGGACGTCCCTGCGGCTCATGGACCGCAGAACGGTGCGATTCACAACCACTGGAATGAACTCCGAGCCTCCTTGCTGCCCAAGACAGATTTGGAAAGCATTAGTTACCAACTGCAAAGCCCGCTGAGGATTAACAAGGTTTCTGCAAAAAGCTTGTACAATTCTGTAAAAATGTTAACGCAGAATTGGCCTGAATCTGGTCCCGCTGGTAGCTTTATCGACACCTTCAGCGGAAGCAGCAGCCAGCCACATCGCTAACTTGTTTTCACTGATCAATTATTCATGTTAACACAATTCCTTGTAAGTAACAACCATGCCTACAGGCATTAATTAAAGCATCATAGTAATCACTGTTTTACAGTTACACTGGCCAGGCACAGAAACACCCAAGGGACAGACCTGTTGCTTCACGACACCACCTTGTTCCAGAGCACTTAAAGATATCTGTTTTTTTTTTTTTTTTTTTTTTTTAATAACAGACCAATCACTTCTAAAGAGAGGAGATGTCTGGTAAACCTCATTCCTTCTCGAGTCTCATTCCTCTCCCCCAGTGCCTTGCTCTGCATCTGCCTTGCGATGGTCTGCGTAACACAGCACCAAGCGGGTGCAGTGTAGTTTGCAAGTCAAAATTTTCTATTGATTTCTGTGAGTGCAGGGAAAAATGCTGGCAGAGGCTCTCACTTCAAAGCTCAGTTTTGCTGTAAAGGGATCATCATCTTCAGTAATATCCATGTTGTCATCAAGCCTCAAACTCTGTGCATCTAGATGGATTTCTTAAGGAAGAATAATCCCCACAAAATTAACTGTGCTCACAATTAACGCTTACAGAATAAGCATGAAAGCAGAACGAATTCCAGCAGGATGGGTACCCTTATTGCCCCGGGGCTCGGTGTGCTGTTCAGCTGCTGCAGCTGCCAGGCTGTTACGGGCACGGCTAGGTGAAGGGCTGCACCGTGGCCAGCGCAGCTGCTGCAGAGGAGCAAACTGAGCACTTGGCTGCGGCAGCAGCTCTGCCTTCCCCTCTTGCTGCCTCTCCACAGGCTACAAGCAGCAGATGAAGCCACCTTTCTAAAACGCACGGTGAGCAGTTTTGGTCAGAGATAATCTTTTCCTGAAGTTACTCTGCACGTAGCATAACGGTGCCTCTACAGCAGGCTCTGGGCAAGAAAACATCACAAAAGGCTCCCAAGAGGAGCGGTTACGGAGGAAGCTGCTTTCTATGGGCTAGGAAGAGGGCAGCCTCTAAAGCAGGCTCCTGAGTGGAAGCAAATGATACACGTCCAAATTCTCCCGTTCTCTATAGGAAAGGGAGAAGTCACAGCAGATGGGTGACAATGGCCTGGCACCCTGTGCCACGTGCTCTAGGTGTCCCTGCTGGAGCAGGTGGGCTGGACTAGATGATCCCTAGAGGTCCCTTCCAACCTCAATCATTCTGCGAGTCTGAAATATTTGGCATGACTAAAGAAAAATAATTTTCCTTAAAAAAAAGCTTTACAAGAATATTATATTTAGCTAAAAGGCCACTCTGATTATTATAGTAGCTTTCAGGGGAAACACAAGATAGTCCTAGGCAAATTAGTCATATGACTAAAAAAGTTTAAACCTAAAAAAAATAAATAAACATTACTTTATTCTGAGACTAGAAAGAGTTTTGATTCAAAAGGATACTGTCACTCATCATCTCTTGCCATTTACTTGCTCTTTTATTCAACCTTGGAGCTTCAAGATCAATGAGAGCTACAGCTTCTTCATCTGTGATGCCATCTTCCAAATAGAACTCAACCAGATGCAGTACTTCTGAAGGGTGCAAAAAGCAAAACACAGCTGACCTGCAAGAGCTCAGAAGCAGCCTAGCAGAAGATACCATGCGTGTGCGGCAGAGAACACCCTCAGCCGTGTTCTGCCCACACGTTCTCTTGAATCAAGTTAAATAAATAACCCTCCAGTTCTTCGAGGACGACAACGATGTTAATCAAACACTGCTGCTGCAGTCTTGCAAAGAAATCCAGCTATCCACGTGGCAAGAAGCAGTACAAGCCATATTTAACAGCACTGAAGCTAAAGGTCTGTTTATCCCAGTAACACTGCAGAGGGGACAAAGCACCAGCCCGTCTGTTCAGCGAGCACCTTTACCTGCTCGAAAAGCCCACCCAAACGTGACACTGCAACGCACCGTAAGAAGAAGCGGAGAAGACGAAAGGTTGTCTGCAGTTAATGCAGACATTCCCCAAGTTATTTAGCAAAGGGTTGTTGGTAGAGCACCTGTAACACAACGGCACAAGCTCCTGCAAAGACACACACAGAGCACAATAATCACAGACAAATCGGCACACGCTAAACTCTTGGGTTCTAATTAAATCTGGGCTCCTTAGGTTTACACCACTGGTACTGCATCAGCCCTAACCTGGAGAAATACTGCTGTGAAATAGACCTTTTAACATTTGAAAATGCTTTTTTAACAAAACAGCATCAAGCATTCACATTAAAAATATCTGTCTTCACCACTTTAACAATAACATTTTCATCTTGTCTTGGCTGTAACAGAAGCAGAATTTTGTATCAAATACACAGTGTCATAAGAAGGTGAAAAGGTTACTGAAGCAACAATTTTTTGTCCAAAGATTTAGTCAAATGCAAGTCTTCAGATTAATTCATCTCTGTTCAAGAGCAGTTATTTTAGGCAGTTCTTAGGACTCTGTTTTTATTATTTCAGGTGTCCAGGTGCATGTTCATTTGCACAATACAATTTATTTTTAGTGAGTACTCCATCAGACACTGTTTTTAGAGCACTGTAGAAAGTCAGACCTCAGTTAAAGAAGAAAAGGTGTTAAAATAAGACTTAAGGAAGAAAGGTCACTTGAGGGATAGGGGGAGGAGGGAATGAGCACTAGGAGCTGGGACAAATGAAAGCGACCTCCAGCTGGAGACAGACATGGAGACTGGAGTAATTGCATGTGGCTCAGAGAGGGAAAGGCTTGCAGGAATTAATAGGCAGAGAGGAAGGTAGATGCAAGGCAGGAGAGGGAGGACAGGAGTTGCCCACAGAGAAAGGACTGATTTTAATTTGTTCTCAGGAGCAGGAGGAAGTCTGAACTGAGGAACAGCAATAAAAGGGCTTTGTTTCCTGCAGAAATGTCATCATATCACAGACCTGTGCATAATGTGTTTCAGACTTCTTTGTGCATATGGCAATGCAGATGCTTGGATTAAGCCACGTACTAACAATTAACATGCAAGACATTACAACTTACTTCACTGTCGTGGAACGGCTTGGAGCGGATTGTCAGGCTGCCCAGCTCTATCGATTTCTGGAACCTGGCCGGGATCTGGAGTCCCTGTAACTTCTCGTAGGCATGACGAGCTAGTTTGTATGCACCAAGAGCCTTGCTCTGTTTTGCCAGAGCAAACAACGTGTTGCTATAATTAAATTAAGGAACAAACACACATATGGCACTTAAGAAAAAACACAACGCTTTTCCTAATCAGAGACGTTGTTCAATGAAGCATATCCAACACTGGCGCTTTAAACAAGCTTTAACTAAAGAAATCTGTTTACATAACTCCATTTAAATATACAAACGTCAAGGAAATGTCAAAGTGTCTGTGGTTGATTATTAGCAGGGTGTGGAATTGCCCCCACATTAATACTGCTTTGGTTAAATATTCTGACTTTTTTTACACACTGTGATTAATTTTGCAGTGAATGGCTTTTAGAATAGCAGCAACGCACTGACACCTACTGAATACAGCCTCCCTGGAAGGACTCGGCATGGGCCCCGTGTCATCGCTGCAGAGCTGTCCTTCCTTTCACCAGTGTGTAACAGTACGCACTGCTTAGAAAGTTACCAATCCCTCAGCACTTTATGAAACACTGCACATTTGGAAGTGAGAAAGTGACTAAAAGAAAAGCAAGCATCCTATACAAAACCCTAAATGAAGCAAAGAGGAGAATCGGGGTCCCTGGCCTCACTGCCCGCTCTCGGTATCTTCAGCGCACATGGGTACCCTCCTGCAGGGCTCCCACAGACCTGTCACAAAGTCATTCCAGAAAACGCAGCATGTGCTAACAGAGCTGTGCAGACAGACTGGCCCAACAGCCACAACACAGCCATATTTGAAGAGCTCCTGTTTTCCCCTCTGTATCAGCTCAGCTCCTTGCAACAACACGGCTGAGACTCGGAGCCAACACCCGGTTTGCAAATGGCGTCTCAGAGCCGCTTTCTGACACGGCGATGCCCACGCCGGGGGTGCGGGGTGTTCACGAGCACACGCAGCAGTTGTGCAGCGCTCAGCCTACGCACAAACACCTAGGGCAGCTAAACACATAGCCGTTTGAAGGTGCCGATTATCACCTTAGGGACAAAAGTCAGTTTTCATTAACTTTAAACAAGAGATGAAACCAAATACACCCTACTGCTGTTCTTTGTGCTGTGGATCAACATCAGTTCTTCTCTTCATTTTTCTCTAAAGGTAACTTCTGGGTTCTGTACTGCTTTGGAAGGATACACTTTTGAGATTCCCAAGGGAGTCTCTTTAGTTAAGCTGTGAAGCAGAAACCTGGAAATATTGAAGAGTGTTTCAGGCAAGTGGAAACTAAAAGGCTCCTCCTGCAGCGTGAACAAAACACAGACACACATTTCTAAGCCAGAGAAGCAATGGTTCACATCACTGCGCATCACAGCGCTGAGCATCTCAAGGAGCCCACTGTGTTTCTTTCATACAGCTGCAAGAACTGGCAGGACATAGCAAGTGGGTTTTGCAGGCCTTTATCACCAAAGCTCATGCTTGCCATGTGCAGCCAAGAGAGAAAGGAATCATGTAATTTTATCAATTTTCTAACAGGCTATTAGACACCAGCACAGACTGTCCAAGACAGTCTCACCAGCAAAGCTCACCAAAGCACAGTTCTCTTTTGGGCAAGGGCGAGGAACAAAGATTCTCACATTTTCTGCAAGGAATCTGAGGGCAAGAGTCCTATAATTGCTGGGAGCAGCAGGAGCTCCCCACTAATGACTCCGTATAATTCTGGAGCAGCTTATGTGTATAACTGCTGATGTATACACATGCCACATCGCGAGAATTCAGGAGCTTTTATCTGTCCAAACCTCCTTCCCTGATTAAATGAAAAATCCTACCACAGCCTGTATAGGCCTGGAGGCCCAAGTCCCCATGGAACTAATCCAATTCAGTTAGCAAAAAGGGCCTGGGACAGGAATTCAGCCTTGTCACATCCTCCGCCCACACAGCCACGAAGCGCAGCTCTGCAGAGGCCTCTCCGCACGGCAGTTCTTAGAAACGAAGACAACGGAAGTTCTAGCACAGTACAACAGAAGGCAAAGAAATGAATTAAGTTACCATATAGTGCCACTGATCTACGCTCAGTATTTAATTGCCTGAAGAGTCATTAATTATTCCTAGTTATTTCTGGACTCCCTGAAGAAAAATGCTCATGAAGCATAAAAACAGCTTTGAGGTAACTGTCTTACGGTGTATCTTTGAATAGAGTGATAGACGTGGTAAACTTCTGCCAAATGCTGGAAGTGATGAAATTTCTGTAACATCTCAGTCTTCTGTTGTTCATTCTCTGTGGGAGGTAAAGGCATTATTAGTCTTAGTCTCCAAAACACTTGATTGTAGGAAAAGAGCAGATTATTATCTTAGTGCCACCACTTCCAAAGGCTGGTGTGCCAGTTCACTTACATCCCATCTAACTGTGCAAGCCACAGCTGTACAGTTTTGCAAATTTTTGTGAGCAAGTTTCTGCTTTAGAATAGGCATGTTAAAATGCAGAATGGTTGAGGCAATGGTTTTAACATAGCCAGAGACTATAGCTTAGTTAAAGATAGAAAATAATAGCCATCCGTCACTGGAAACCTCACCCATTCCTTTAGAGTTTGCAGATAGAATGAGCTTTGAAACATTTGTTTCATAAATATTAAATACACTACTGAACAATTTGAAACAATTTGCATCTCTGCACAATACCCGAGGGACAATAAATCAGCACTATTGTGCACTGCTGAACTAAAAAAGGCACTTGCAGTACCAGGCAAAAGGCAGTAATACAATCTTTTGTATTCATTATTACTAAATTACACCTCCTAACCACTGGCCCCACCTCTCCCAGTGAAATACACTTAGAACACAAGATAATGGCTAATAAACTATCGGTTTCCTCTTTGTTACAGAAATAATTCATGAAATATCTCCCCAATCCATGTTCTAATACCAGATGCATTTTACGCTACCAGATCATCTTTTATTTACTAGTACTTTAACCCTTCAGTTGCTTCTCCACTTCAAGCGTGTTGAGAGAAGGTGCATGAGGACACGTGCTCTCAGCAGACACCAATTTGACTGTAGCCACATTTGCAAGCGAAGCCTACACATGCTGATGATGCTGGTTTGTTCATTTGTTTTAATAAACACAAGGGAAAACGAGTGAGGCTACAAAAATAGCACAGTAATGCACAACCTAAAGACAGAAAGTAGCTGCCATAATGTTAGTGCAGCTCAGCAAGAGTCGGCCTGCGTGCACAAGCAGTGGCAAAGGCAGAGCTGCGCTGAGACCCTCACCTCGGGCTATATCCACGCACTGCATGGAGAGCATCCAGTAGTAGTAGGCTGCGTCGCTGAAGCGGCTCTCGACGACAGCGTTGTGCGTGAGCTGCTCCAGCACCCGCACGGCTTCCCCCTGCCTGCCCGCCTTGTGGAACGCTGCAGAGGCCGAGACAAAGGATTTCCACGGTGCCACGATATCAATTAACTGATGTTAATGTTTTTAAATTAAGAACAATCTATTCAGCCGATATCAAAAAGTCTAGCCAAGGCAGGATGAAAAAGGATTATACACTGGTATTTTTCTCCTTGAAAGCAGCAACGCTAATGGAACACGAGAAGCATCTGTAGGTATTTTGTGGCTTTCGCACTATCTCAGGGGGTGGTGCTGAGGCACAAACATTACTGCAGCAGACAGATGTTGTACCAAAGCTGCTTGCCTATTTAGAAGTTAGAAAATAGCAAAAATACAGTCCTGATTAGATCTCCAAAGAGACAATGGCAGTTCTGAACACTGCAATATCATACCTGCATTCAACACTACTGTAAGGTACGGTCTCAACCGTAGCCCTCTAGATTGTATGTTGAGTATTTTAAAATATTACAGCATCTATATCCTAGCATTTATTAACAGCATATCTTTAACTGATGCTCAGAAATCAACATACCTGAATTCCCAATTGGTAAATATGCATTTGACAAAGAGTCTGCAGAGTATAAAGGAAATATATAAAAAAAGGCAGCACAAGAGCCTCCCACCATGAGCCAGCTCAGCTAGAAGGAAGTTCTCCCACACCCAGAGCACAGTCTCCAGCTCACCCAAGAGCGCCGAGCCCCGGGGAACACACTTGGGTCTGTCCCCAGGTCCCTGTGTAGGCACTGCACCCTGTGCAAGCTACGAAGCTGCCTGAGAAGCAGCTGCTCAAAGACCTGGCGCAGACACACAGCAACTTTCGTGCAGAAACAGCTCGGGGCTGGCGCGCTAGCCTGGCTGGTGCAAGCAAATACAGTTACACTCTTAGATCTGAGCTGGCTCTGGAAACAGCAGATGTAACTGTCACATGGAGCCGCACCTGAGAGAAATGTGTGTACTGGGAGTGTGCTGGCTCTGCACGGAGCTTGCTTCAACCGCCCCACGAGCCTGGAACAGCTTATGAATAAAACTGGGAAGCCTGTACACATGAGGGAAAGTTGACAGTCCTCTATATAGATACTTTAGAGACTAACAAAACCCACAAAAAATCTTAAATAAAAGGTGAAATTTTGGTTGTAAAAACCCAATGTTACCTAAGTACAAGGGAAAACATGCTTTCTACTCAGGTTTGTAAGGTGCCTACTACACTTTGAATCTTATTCTGATGAAAATATTAGTAAAAATACAGTTCATATAACATGCCAAATAGTTGCCACACGTGTCATACTTAGATATGCCCTGGGATAGAAAATCTGAAATTATACATAGCATAGCATATGCTGAAATTTCAGCATATGCTGAAATTATACATAGCATAGCATATACATAGCATAATTTTTAAGTCTAAAATATTAATATAATTAAATATATTTTTAAAAATATATTTAATTATAATTTAAAAATAATTTTTAAGTCTAAAATAAAGGAGACCTCCATACACTTTCTGACCACTGGCATGAAAAAAAAACTTACTCTATATTTGCATCTCACCGGTTTAAAACTCTGTAGGGCAAAGACTGCATGTTCTGTGATGGAAAAGTACTGAGCACATTCAAGTGTGCAGTAATCTGCACTCTTACCTTTCTGTGCTTCTTCAAATCTATCGTTCTCTGCTAGCCACTGAGCATAAGGGACATAAACATCATCTTTGAATTCAGGATGCTTTTCAGTCAATGCAAAGGCCTGAAGTACAGAATAAAGATGTTTCTAGAATATGGCCCCATTTAAACAGTAAAAAGGATTTAGTATATTCCATGAGATCAATTCACAATAAAAATACATAAGCAGAATAAGGATTATAGTTGATATTTTCTCCAATAAATATTAAACTAATGTCTTAAAAAAAGCGAAGACTTGTAACAGTGCATTTGCTGAATCAGAGAAACCTCAGGACATTATCTAGGCAATTTAGGGGATTTCACAGCAAGAGACAAAAATATTTTCCAAACCTATAACGTAAAGGAATTGAAGTAGCACTATAAAGGCAGCCTAGATTAGCTCCCTGTACTCACTACCAAGCCAAGAAAGGGCTGAATCTACAGTTCTCCGGAGCATCCACATAACTTCAGGTGCGTGGGAGGGGCGGGGGGGTCTCGGTGCCTGTGGCACTTTGAAGACGTTATCTCAGCTCAGCCAAACTTAACGTGGAGGAACAGGGACGGGACTAGCAGCGATCCCAGCCGTGAAATGGAATGGGACCGGCAGACCCATGTGCGCCAAAGTAAAAAAGGAAAGTGAAGTAAGCAGAGCTTTGCCTAATCATAAGCCCAAATCCAATTACAGGGAGGAGTCCACGCTAACACAACACACATTCAACAGATCTAAATTGTGCAGAGGGTATTCTCACTCAGGCAGCTTATCCACATTATAAAAATAATGTGGTTCATAACAAGCTCCTGTGGTATAATGATTATTTCTTGTTTCTTGTGGGCTAATGATGCATCCCATTGATTTTCATAAGCATCAGGCCGCCTAACTCAAGAGGAAATAGAGGTAAGACCACAACAAACTCAACCAGGATACTTAAAAACAAACAAACAAACAAACAAACAAAAAAAAGGCTCAGGATCACATTCTGGAGAAGCCTCTCTCCCTGCCTCCCCCTCCACTACAGGAGGAGCAGGGCAGATCAGCCTCATTAGACCGTAACACATCTCTCTCGCAGTCACAGACAATAATTATCAGCAATTTCAAACACGGTTGGGAACCAGAGGCATACTCACTTCTTCCCAGCGATGAGTCTCCACGTGGAGATCGATCAAGGCTTTCAGGTCACCAACCTTCATGTAGGTTTCTGCTGCATACCCAGGGTTATCAAGTTTCTTAAAATAGAAGGCACATTTTGACAACGGCTCACGTTCAGCTTTATCCAGTTTTCGAGCAATTTCAATTAACCTAAACACACATACACACAAGATGTTTTAAGTTCTGCCTTTTTGTTTATGTTTTGTTTAATTATTTAGCAATTCTTCAGTTTTAAAGTTATTATTAAATAATCATCATAATATAGTGCCATACTGCACCCTTTAAGCAGCTTTCAGTAACCATTTAAATTTTTCTTTTGTTTTACCCAGGCAGGACCTGCTCCTACAACCTGAACTCATCCGTGCAGCTCCAATGGGCTTTGCTGAGCTGTGAAGACGGAGAGGGGAAGCAGGTCCTACACGACCACGTCGCACATGCCACACACTCTCAACCCTGACCTAAAAAGGGTTCTTGAATAAACGCTACGCTACCGGACAAACGGCAAAGCAGGCAGGGGAACGTTGCAAGAGCTGAGCTTTTTTAGCAATTTAGCAAGACTCAGAGCAGGAATTATGGTCAAGTTAAGAGAATTTGAGACAGGAATGGCTCCAGAAATTCTTTCTACGAGTTTTGTCCCCCAGACAACTTCTCTACCTGCTTGATTAATATCCTTTAATAGCTTAAACAACAGAAATAGACTGCCATATATAAGCACTGGTGCGATGATTACTCTGAGAAGCTTAAGATATCCATATTTTAGAAGACAGTCTCATATTACAGATAAAACCATTCTTATCCGTTTTGTTCATTTTCATAACATATTTAAAGGGTAGAATTGTAAATATACAATTTTAGAAACATTTTTATTAAGCGGTTCAACTATAACTACACTCAATTTAGCACAACAGAAGAAATGTATCAGGCAAACTTTGTTTTACTTTAAAATTACGCCGATTCATTGGAGTGTTTGTTATGCACTAAATTATCTCTATGATAGAACCAGCACCTACATATCCACCCAGCCGTGGTCTCCACTGATCTCTATGGCCTTCATGTGCTCGCCAGCAGAGAGGTACATCTCCACTGCTGCTTTGGGTTCATTGATATTCTTGGCCCAATCCGCTTGCTTTTTGATTAGCATCTTTGTATCCTTAGGGTCTCCAGATCCCAGAAAATCCTGAAATAGCACAAAAGAGCATTCTGCATTACCTTTTGGTCACAAACACTGTTATATTCCAAACTGTCAAGTACACAGAGCTTGGTGGTGGTTCTATTATTTTGTATGCTATTATTATTTTAATAACTCCTGTTGCGTCTCCCTAAACTAAGAAATACTGTGTAGAGAGCAGTGAACTAACGCAGGCTTCAGCAACTAATTATTACGGGCCAGTTTGTTTCGTATGTGATCAATCTCGTACCTAGATTGTCTTTAAAATAAAATAAAACAAAACAAAAACACACACAAAAACGAGAGAGAGAGAGAGATTCTAGGAAGGGCAGAAGAACGATACAGATACCTCAGAGTAACATGTATGTCCCCATTCCACAACCTCGAAAGCTCACACTGCCGATCTTGTAAACTGAATGCGGATGCAAGTCGTGATTTATCTGTGCATGCTAGTCAAGACCATGACCTTCCACCACAAAACAGTATCACAGTAGAAGACACAGTATCACTGTGTCTTTTACAGNACACACAAACGAGAGAGAGAGAGAGAGAGATTCTAGGAAGGCCAGGAGAAGAACGATACAGATACCTCAGAGTAACATGTATGTCCCCATTCCACAACCTCGAAAGCTCACACTGCCGATCTTGTAAACTGAATGCGGATGCAAGTCGTGATTTATCTGTGCACGCTAGTCAAGACCATGACCTTCCACCACAAAACAGTATCACAGTAGAAGACACAGTATCACTGTGTCTTTTACAGATCAACTCCAATGTCCAAAGTTTATTCTGCAAGCCAAGGAAGGACTGCTTCATTCTTGAAGACAAACCTGCTCTCTCCTGAGTTAACAGCATTACATCCACTTAATCACATATTAGTGTCAGGATAGCCAGTCCCAAATCCATACAAGGCTGAAATCTCATTTTCTGCAAATGCATATGATGATTATGTTATGATATATCAAAGAAGTTGGTCCATAGGGACAAAAGTGACAGTTGCTCAAAAGTGAGCAGGACTCAGAACTACAGACTTTTGCCAGATTTAGGCCTAGCAGTACAAACACCCAGGCCAGATGCTACAATGATGACCACTTTGGAAATATTTATGATAGTTTGTTCAGGCTTCTCTGCCAGTACTGAAATCTTGGCACCATATGGTTCACGTATGCTGACATCACGAGCCAGATAAAAAGTACTTCAACACTGAAAGATGGATTAAGGGCAATTTTGTCTGTTAACAGAAGCGACTACTGTGCACTTAAGTAGCCTCTATAAAATGAAAGATACATTAGCATCTTTTGAGACCACGCACACACACACACACACACACCAAAAAAAAGAAAAGAGAGGAAACAAAATGTGACAAGAGAAAGGGAAAAATACTCCATCCTCGAATGTTCTATCCAATTTTGATTCAAATTACAAAAGCAAAGACAGAAAAAGAAAACGGCAAGCTCCACAAAACAACTGAGTCACTGTCACGTTCCAAACTCACCACTTCTCTGATGCAAGCACGCGGCAGGTACAGAACTGCACACAGGATCTTGCACTACTATTATCCACTCTGGCACAGCCCTAATTCAGCTGAATAACTGTGATTAACTATGATAAGATGACTTGATGTTCTTTGAATGAAGCTAGGGAATTGAGTCAAACAATATCTTTGATGCAACTTTTATTTCCTAGCTTAGCTCATCAAAAGTAAGTTTGCATTAAAAAAAGGGAAATCAGCACACTGGTAGCGATAAATCTGTGGTCACGTATCAAAGGACTTCCTGACCTCTGCTCTAGTCTGGACTCTCTAGTTGGAGCCAATCAAGGTCAAGCTCAACCACAAACTCTCAGCTTCTGAAAGGGTCTCTTTGCTTAATCCTGGCAGCATTTAAATCAAACAAACAAAACCTAACTTGCCTTGGAAGAATGCCTGGCAAACAAGGGAGTCTCATATTCACATCCCTCCCCCGTGTCCTGTGCGTGTCTTGCACAGGCAGCTTCCTTCAGATGCTGTTAAGCACCTCTAAATTCCTCCGCATGCCGTTCCTCTTGGGGAGAGAGGCCACAAGACCTTTTACTCTGCTAGTTAAATATGGATACAACTACTGCGAGAACCAGAAGATTCTTAGGATGACGGATGGGATTTTCATCTGGGAATTAAATTTAGGTTTGAGATGAATCAAAACACTGAAGCTAACCAAGACACGCAAAACAGAAATGGTGATAGAGGAAAGATCCCAAGTATTTATAATACAGGCTCCGAAGAAAGATTCATCTGGAGCACAGTTTGCAGAATCTGTGCTAGGCCAGTTATCTGCACGCTGTGGCAAAGGCTTTGTGCTGCACGGCACAGGACGGGGCTCTGCTGCACAACGAGTGAGACTAAACCGCGTGCATTCTCAGCGAGTTTGATAAGAAAACACTACAGATGAGTTAAAAGCCAAATAATCCTTTCTTATCACCATATGTCACTCCCGAAAACTATTCCATTTATTTCTACATAGGAATAGAGTTTAATAAATGTCATAACTAATCTCTGGAAGCATACTCAAACAAAAATATAGAAGCTACTATATTATATACTTCTTAAATACGTTTATAAGAAATGACTCAAACATTTGTTTAAATTCAAACTCTGAAAGATTTCTTTTATATAATACCAAAGTGAATGAAATACATGACACACCCACCTATGCTTTGCATGCAAATTAACCCATTATCTTTGGGAGACAAAAACATAAAGGGGAACTCCTGAGCAATAGAATGAAACAGCCACAAATCCCAGACTTGGCGTATTTAAGGAAATGACCACCGACAAAACCATATAATCGTAATAAAAAAGTCACCCTTGGTAGTATCCATCAAAAAACAAAACAAAAGCCCACTTCAAAGGCATGACTCCACAGATATGTTTGAGAAGACAGAAAGCAAAGTACCTCCATAACAGCCTCTGAAGAAAACAGCTATAGCACATATAGAAGATGCCTGTTTTGTCCACACCTATAACCCAAGCAAGCTTGAATCTATTAACTGAGAAAATACCAGTAATTCCAAAGCCACGTTCTCCCCAGCCATTTTTAGAATCATACTTTAAAAACATTTACATAAGGAGTTGTGAACCATTACCTTTGCATAGTCAAACATGCGTAAATCAGAGTACATATCGAGAGCCAGGTTTTCATGTCCACTCTTTTTGTACAATTTAGCTGCTTCATGAAATTTGCCCTGGTAGGCGTAAACATCTGCCAGGAACAGGTCGTTGTTGTTCTCGCCGTGCTTCTTCCGCTCCTAGTCAGAAAGGAAGCAGGTAGGTATTCTAGCTGAGCAGCGTACAGTGGAGAAACAGCCACTGAAGGGTTAATTTCTCAGGCTTATATTTTAACTATTAATAAAAAACTGTTATAAGATGATAATTATGTCTCTCCTATATTTCTGATGAATTTATAATTAAAGGATTAAATTCCTTTAAATTGAAATTAGGAATACCAAAATTAAATCTATGAAACTGAAGTGACGAAAAATCACTTCTTTTGATTTTATACGGAAAAAATCAACACATGCTATCATTATGCTATGTTATTTTAAAATAGACATCTGATGGGTTCCTTATTTTCTCCCGCAGAACTCAGTAGCATGTAATTTGGCTAAATTAACAATGTGTGGGTGGGTACGGGGGAAAATAGGCTTGAAAAATTGCTACCAATAAGCAGATTCAGAAGCACGGTAATCTGCCACTGAATGCAAACAGTGTCACCAGCACCGTCCCCACAAACAGGAGCTCGTGATCCAGGCAGGCAGCAGCCGCTTCCAGAGCGCCTGCCCTTGCTGTCCTCCCACTGCAGCTGTGGCACATTGGAGCCGTTGCCCAAGTACATGGTCACCAAGAAGTCATCTTGAAAGAGTTTGCACTACCAAATCAGAAAGGTGCTGCTGAACATAAAGAATTTATGGCAAATCAATGGAGGTTTGTCTAAGACTTATTATTTTACGGTGCTCCCAACTGCAATATTCCCCTGTTGAACACTGTCATTTCTTAATTAAAGATTCAATTCCTACATTATGGTAACTACCTTCATAAGCACTATAAAAATGCATTTAAATTGAAACCAAATCAAGTCTGGCCCAGTGTATTTCATTAATTAGGTATAAGTTAATATATCACACTAGACAAAAGCAGAGGAGGAAAAAGAAATGCTGAACCAAGAGAGAGTTTGGACACACAAGCAAGCTGCTGCGAGCCAAGCTCAGCGGCCACATTCAGAACCAGCAGCGCGGGCTTGGGGCTGCTCCCCACGCGTATGAGCGCAATTCACTGCTGGCAGAGGGGAGGCAGCCAACATCCCGTCTGGGCACGGCCACTCATTAGGCTGATGCTTATCAGGCTAATATTAAAAGTTCCTTCTTCAAAAACTTGCTAAAGATTTTCAGAAGATATTTTAATACCATTTTGGGAAGATTTCACAGAAATTTGGCAGACTTAAAGACCTGGAAGTTGCATTTCTACTGTCATCAGTTAAAGAAATGTGTCATTACTGGGAAGAATCTGTCATATTAATGGCATATGTGCGCCTAGTTACACCCTTACAAGCCTAAAAAAGAATCCAATGTGCCACAAGAAAGAGTAAGCAGTAATGTAGGCCACTCGGGAGCTTTTCAAGAAGTCTGAAGATAAGTTTGTGTCCTTTTAGAAAGAGAGTGAATCTTTCTGGTTCAACAGAATATAATATGGTATATTGGAATATCCTCAGTAGAGCCAGATGTGGAAAAACACATATAGAAAAGTTACCACTGGCAAGAGATTGCTCTTATCGATGTATCTGCCTTTAAATAAGTGGTTCCCACTGCAAAGCTTCACCCTATGTTAGACACCAAGGAAAGTTAACCACAACCAATAGCTGCCTGGCATTTTGACAGAACCAGAACGGCTCTGCAAAAATGGGAGACAAGGATTGTATTTTTTAAGAGATGGTATAAACCTAATTAGCATGTGAAAGCGGAATTCCCTTGCCATCTCAACCCAGATCTTCAAATTAAGTATGGCCATGTGGTCTTTGTGGAAGCACAAGCGACAGCATGTCTTTAATGTCCTTATGACAGACAGCATTGTCTAGTGAAATTTTATCAAGTGTGAAAAGAATGAGATAGCGATTAGAGCACAGCATGGAAGTAAGGAAACCCAAATTCTGTTTCCACTTGTCACTGACTTGTCATGAGATCTTGGATTTGTCATTTTATTTCTCTGGGCCTGTTTCTGTCTCTGCAAAAAGAAGATAATAGTAATTATCTACCTCCAGGGGGTAGGGAAAGGCTTAATTAACTCATGTTTATAAAGTATTCTGTACTTAGCTGCATTAGTGCAGTAGCATTTTACCAATTATTAATTGAATATTGAAAATTTGTCCAGTTTTCCTAACGGTTTCTAAGTTCTCATACAGTTCACTGCCCCCTGGGCCCGTCTTCCCCCGTGTTTCAGTACCGACTTTAATGTGATGGATGCTCTTAGACCTGATGCTGTCTCCAGTACCCTCTTACCTCAATGCTGCTGATCAATTCTAAGTATCTAAGGTCTCGTACTCTGGTAAATGCCTATTGAAAAGAAAAACAATAAAAGGAATTAACTTGAAAAGCCCGCAAGTCAACACAATTTTGTTATGCAGAAGTCAAGCTGTAGAAGGATGAATGAGATAGACAAACAAACACCACGTTTATCTTCATGCAAGGAGGACACACAGAAACATGTTGTTTTTATGCCTGTGCAGTCCCTAACCTCGTGAGCTCTGACTACAACTGGGGCCCTCCAGCATTCCACGCAGTAACACAAGGGTACAATCCAAACAGTTTATTACTGAAAGCAAACAGCACGGGGACTCACAGGCATGTGTATGTCAGTCCCCCAAGGAACACAAAATGCCATTAAAAATATTACATACTTTCATTTTAGCTATTTTATATCCTTTACATTTTAACCATGAGGCATGACACACTTGAGCAAATTTAAGGAAACATTACAAGGTAGAACACACAAATGACTGTACTGATGAAGCATAATGAAGATGCTTTTAGTTTTTTTATGCCGTTTTGAAAAATTCATCACAGAATTTGTCCAGAGAGAAGAAAGGAAGTAAAAGGATAAGGTAAGAGAACACTGAGAAAGTGCAATACACTTTGCTAACAGAGATAAACGTACAACCTGGGGTCCCAAGTGGCAAAGTCATGCGTGAGTTCGCACAGCTTAGTGCTTATTCTAGATACGTATCGAAAAATAGAAATTTAACCCTTTGGGCAGCATATTCAAGATTCTGAGCAAACTCATCCTCACGAGGGCACCGAATATTCTGCTTACACCAGACCAGACTAGGAACTACAAGAGTCTTTAATGTCAAGAAGCTGCTTTTGTTCCAATTAATCCGCTCTAATTCTAAGAGGACACTACTTAAAAATGCCAAGGAGGCACAAGAAAACTTCTTTAAGAGTGTCTATTTGCATAAAGCCATCTATGAAACTGGAAGGGATTATTCTGATACCGCCATAAAAAATAATAATTTCCTAAATACAAATAAATAAAAATACTGTCTTGTAAAGGATGCCTCTCCTTGCAGGCCATTCCCTGAATATTTTTAGATCGTTTTGTCTTGCATGCAATATTGATGACGTTGGACTTGGTTTGACCTCTCCTCTTCAATGAAACGCAGCAAAAGGCAGGGGAAAGCGCGCTGCGCCACGGGGAGCGCGGCCGTGGGCAGGACCCTGTGCCACGGGGAGCGCAGCCGCTGGAAGCGCACAGGGAGTGAGGCCACGGGCAGGACCCTCCGCCACCTGGAGCGTGGCCGCTGGAAGTGCACAGGGAGCACGGCCGTGGGCAGGGCCCTGCGGCATGGGGAGCGCGGCCGTTGGAAGNCACGGGGAGTGCAGCCGTGGGCAGGACCCTGCGCCACGGGGAGCGCAGTGCGGCCACGGGCAGGACCCTCCGCCACCCGGAGCGTGGCCGATGGAAGTGCACAGGGAGCACGGCCGTGGGCAGGGCCCTGCAGCATGGGGAGCGCGGCCGCTGGAAGTGCACAGGGAGCATGTCCATGGGCAGTGCGGTCATTGTAAGCGCTCTCCCGTGGGCAGGGCCCTGTGCCACGGGGAGTGTGGCTGCTGGAAGCGCACAGGGAGCGCAGCTGTTGGAAGCGCGCTGTGCCATGGGTAAGGTGGCCATTGGAAGCGCACGGGGAGCATGGCCACGGGCAGTGCACTGTGCCATGGGTAGCGTGGTCGTTGGAAGCGTGCGGGGAGCGCGGCTGCGGGCAGCGTGTCAGAGGCCCCCCGCAAGGGAGGCTCCTACGCTGCCAGGGGCTGCCCACATGCAGGGACAGTGGCTGCAGCCCCCCCGACTGCCCCTGGGGGGCCGCGCTCAGCCCGCGGGGCCGCCTGCAGCGGGAGCGCCAGGGCCACCGGGGAAGGTCTCTGCTGCCACCTGGCGCCCCGCTCCACCAGCCGCGGTCCCGCACCGTCCTCGTCCTCCCCCCGTCCTCGTCCTTACTTCAAAGGGAAGGCTCTTCCTGGAGCCCTAACGCCTCGATCCGGAACCCAACACAGCTGGAGCAGAAACCCTGCTCAGGGCTGAGGCCTCATCGCGCGCTCGTGCATGGGTCACAAACCAAGGCTCTCCTTGATACCGAGTATCGCACGAGCTCAACACGAGTCAGGGCTTTGTGCAAGATCAGCGCTTCATAGTACAGCCAAAGCCAACACGAACTACAATTTCCTGCTAGGGAGTGAAGAGTGCTTTACCTTTTTAGCGGTTTCGAACTCCAACCCTTCCAAGGCTTCCATGGCCAGGTCTCTCCAGTCCGCATCGGTTACTCCCAAACACGCAATCTGATAGGCTTCTCGAAACATCTTCCGTTCCAGGTACTGGTACATTGGGGCAGACTGAGGATTTAAAAAAATACAATAAAAATGTTTATCAGGAAGCAAAATACTGATATATATTAGTGAAATTATTTAGCTATACTGAAGGGAAAAATCCCAACCATTATCAGAGACCATAAATTTTATTAAAATAAACATCCTGGAGAAACTAGTTGTGTATTTTTATACAAGCTGTAGCTTGGACTCTCTTAATCTCTTCCATCACCATCTTTTCTGTATTATGGAAGGAAGTTCAAGCAGCCTGTACATGCACTAGACATTCACACTAAAACATATTGCTTGAATGTTGCCTAAACATGTCTAGAGAAAGCAACAATAAGACAGTAAATGATGTACTCGTAGGAGAAATGAAATGACAACCCGAGGAAGTTACATAGAAAAAAGAATACAGGAAAGGGTAATAATGGAACTATATCACAGCTTTGATTTTAAAGAGGGAGAAACAGAACCATCAGCAGTAGCAAAAAAAAAAAAAAAAAAAAAAAAAAAAAANAATCAGATTAATTAGAAAAAAATCATGCAGGGTAATTTCTACAACGATGAGAGAAGCCTGAACCGCAATCATTTGGTTAATGGCATATTGATAACTTTCAGAAAAGCCTCTTCATTTCTTAAACGTTGATGTTTATTAAATGTAAAGCATGGCTTAATGAGATTAAAGGATTACCTGTGGAACTTCAACAGCTGACATTGAAAAAGCATGAAGACAGAAGATTTTGGAGCCGTTGTATCCCACAACAAAGCCTTGAAGTTTTTGCTGATGGACAGGGAAGTTACTGGCTTTGATATTGAGGTAACCCCCTCCAGAAAAGCAGAGCATATCCTCACACTGCGCGTTCCAGGCCACGCTATTAGCGTTGGGTTCCTAACGAGCAGAACAGTGGGTGAACAGATGCAATCACACCTCCTTTCCCAAGGAGCATGTCTTTCAGCTAGAACATCTGACACATTATATAGCCTGGGCATATGCACGTGCAGACACACACGCGCTCACTCACATTTGCAATATTCTAAAGATTAGGCTACTCCTAAGCAGATCTACAGGACATATTTTGCATTTCAATAAGCAGTTAGAGCTGTCTTTCCTTTGTTGAGAGTGCAGATCACGAGCAGAATACACAGACTGCAGGATATACAATATTGCACAATAAAACACTGCTTGCTAGCTATCACATTTAATTAATACTTTTTCTGCCTGTCACAAAATGAAAGTTGCAGATCCTATCTTTGCAGCACTTTACACTTTCTATCCCTGTTCTCTGAAAATGTTTCATCAACATTAAGGGACAAACCCTTAAAGTGACTGTGAAATTGTCAGTAAGGACAGAATTATTATTATTAATTTTATAGTTTGGGAATAAATGAGGAACAAAGACATTTAAGCTTTAATTCTGTTCTTACTGATGATAAAGCTAAAATACTCATTAACTTTAATACTTCAAAGGGAACTGGGACAGTCCTAAATTAACCTGAAAAGGTCACAATTTTAAGTACTTCTTATGCAGCTGTTGTTCTCGCACACCTCCTGCATAATTCATCATCTACTTTCTTCAGAAGGGTAAGTTTGATGGAGAACTAGATCACAACTATATCCTACACTGTCCCATTAACAGCAACTGTATGAATTTCTGTTCACCATCATTTTCTTGGAATATTCTATGCTTTAAAAAAAAGACTGAATTTTACCTGAAACAACAACTCTTTGGTATGAATATCATATACTAAGCAGGTATCATTTTCATCAACCACTGCCAGCTTGTTTCGAGATGCACTAATATCCAGACAGCGCACAGCTGTGGATTGCTTCAACAGGACGATTGCAAAGACATTGTCGACAAATATCTTCAAGATCTGGACATATTTGAAATCAAAATCAGTCCATGAAGGTTTCCTAAAACCAGAAATAGCATAGCAGGTGCCAACTCTAGTGCTATAGAAAAATACATGACTGCAACTGTACTAGGAAATAAAATTCGAGGGAACACTTTCAGTTTGAGCTAGCCTGAAAAGTTTGCTTCTACAAACTCTAGCTTCAAGCCCATACAAACAAAACATATGTCAAACATACTGGATTTTGTAGCATTTCCCTTGCTGAACAATTATATAAATACAATATGTTGGGAATGCGTACAATATACACAGAAGGGAAGGGATCTCTCAGTTCTTTCCTCATCCTGTTTTCTTTACCATTTACCTCTAGGCTTCAGTTTGCAATTTTCAGCTAATTGGCTTGTTAAACAGACAAATGTCACTCTTAAAGCATTCAGGCCTTCACAAGTGGTCACTAAGTACACCCACCCGCCCCTCTGAGAATCGAAAAGTTCTCTCACTTCACTGACAACTCCATTTCTGTCAGCTCTTCCTAACAACATATAGACTTAGGACAAAGTCAAACCTACTTGTATGAATTTTGTAACCACTGAACATGAAGCATGGAAGCAACTATTTTTAAGAACAAGATGAGTGCCAAATAATATTCTAGGTTGCAAATGAACATGCTGTTTCTAAGTTCTCCTCCAAAGAGCATAAAGCAGATTCTATTTGCATTCAAAAATATATACCAGACATAATGCATTACCTGACCATTCTTTAGACCAACTAAGAGACCTTCTCTTCCCGGAGGTCCTCCAATTACTTTAATGTAACGAATAAGAGATTCCATCAGCCATTCACGTTCTTTAATGCCACTAAATGAGAGGCACTGTAATCTTTTCTCCTGAGGACACAATTTACAACATATTGCATGGTGGTATAGAGAAAACTGTTTTTCCTCTGATTCCTCTGTATTTATATCTATGCTAATGTGTCTGCCTACTTTTGCACATAAGAATGAGGAAGTCAGAAGACTTAGCTATTCAATACTACGAACTAAAAAACACGTTTTTCTAGCAGTCCTCCCGGTCTCCTTCTCCTACCGCCTCATCCCCCCAATAAATAAATTTCCTAGATTGCTAGACTGGGTACGAATTTATGAAATTCTCTACAGAGACTGTTTCACTGAGATAGAGCCACTTGTGATATGCCACAGCTAGTGCACATCAGACCCTCGGATTACAACACACTACATGTCATATTGCCTAGTAGCATAATCCATTACATTTCTTTTTCATGGTACCAATCTTACTTACAGTCTTGAATAAATGTCTTCAAGTCACATTAATTGTCTTTAAGGTACATACCTGGCATAAAATAATGTGAGCTGAACATACAACCAGCAAATTGCATTCAAATTTCTTTACTATTTTTTCTTTCACTCGATAATACATGTCTGAGGAATCATCCGAGTATAATTCATAAATCAAGATTTTCTCTGGCATCTGGATGGCTAATCTGTTTTTGTAGATTGCAATTTTCTTTACAAGTTCTCTGCCTTTTATCCTAACTAGAGAAAGAAAAAAAAAAAACAAAAACATAACATAGTGATCGCTGAAATTAAAACAAAAGATACAAAAAATAAAAAGACTGATACTAAAAATCAAACCCTCCTAAAGCACCTCTAAATTTAAAAACAGGACGTTTGTTGTTTTGAATCACTGTGATCTACTACCCATATAGCTGATGACAATTTATCATCACAAATTATCATTGTCAACAGTATGTTCTGGAGCGATACCTTGATCCCTTGACAAAGAAAGCTAATAATATGTAGACACAATATCAGCACAAAGTCCTGTTTAGCACAATACTAGCACAAATGCTGTTAAGTAAGAGAAAAAAAATCCTACATATGATGTACAGTATTTTTACCTTACACTCTCAGAGATTAAATCCTTATCTTAAAAGCTGCTGCCCCTCCCAATGTCCTTGCAAATCCCCACACCTTTCGCTAAGCTTGTCAGTGCTGATCCTTCAGAATCCAGGTCTGCATTCTCATCCTGCAAGCAGTATTCCACAATTTTACTGTCAATGTGACAGCCATCTGTCTGGTAAATGCAACATATATTCCAAATGTTGTGATGGGTATTAACTGGGGAAAAAATATACCAACCTAACAAGACTGAAGCTTTGACTTGATCGGAAGGGCAAAATTACCTTTTTGTTCAGTGATGAGATGCTGGACAATAACATCTGTCATGTTGTCTCTATAAGCATATCGATCTTTATAAAGTCCATGAACTGTGCTGAAAATCAGCTGATAAAAGGATATTGTTCCATCTTGGCACCCAATAGCCTGAAGAAAATGAGAAGATACTTTTAGTTAATTGATACACATAGGTGAGAATTGGCAAAATGTGTAGTATTTATATGAGCATTATGTTCCTTATCCTTCCATAATGTATAGGTTGACAACAGAGTGTTTGCACTACAGCTGCTGTTGAATTTAGCACTGCAAAGGGAGAACTGAGTTCATCATAGACCATGTGTATCTCCCCTTAAAGAAAGAAAGGAAAAAAAAAAAGTGTACCATGGACAGACAATACAGGGTGCATCACAGTTCACACACCCATCATACACACTTTCCCACCTTCCACAAGGTATAATGCTAGAAACTCAGACATGAACGTGTTCTTTCTAGGATAGAATTATACACGACAACTATTATAAATTAACTGCATTAAGTGCCTTGCACCTGCAAGCAGGTTTTACACTCATGTATTGCCTTCTGGCAGCTTAAGTTTTACTTCCCCAGGATATGTCTGATTTCAGAGGAAGCTTTAGGAGCTCACTGAACAAGCCTTAGATTTTGCTGCCACAGTAAGGATGCCTAAATTAGGCAAGGGATTGAAATTTATGGATTTACCTCACATGACAAACTCCTTATGAAAAGGTCAATAAAATGGACCTACTCACCACATAGTTGGAGTGCGGTTTAACTTTGCATGTCCATACCCAACTGCTCTGCTCTCCTACGGCACCAAGACGCACACCATCCTTCGTGAAGAGGGAAACTTGTTTATCTGAACCTCCCAGTAAAATATATTCTCCTTTAGTAAAATAGCTGACACAGCAAGGATCAAAATTGAGTATCCTGTCCTTTCCAATCTACAAGGTAAAATAAAAAGATCAAAAACAACAACAAAAGGATCCTCCCCGCATTGACTGATTCAAAGAAACATACAGAAGTTCTGTATAGGCCAGTAAACCTCACTGCAAAAGTTGGTACAGTTTTAAATTTAACACAAGAATTGGAGAACAGCAGCTCTGTTGCTACAAAAGAAACAAGCTGCAGGAAAAGACCATTAAACAGACTCAGAAAAAAAGTCTGGAAGGCAGGAAACATTTCATGTAGCTAATCATAGAATCATAGAATGCTTAAGGTTGGAAGGGACCTCTACAGGTCATCTAGTCCAACCTCCCTGCATATGCAGGGTCTCCCAAAGCATTAATACACAAATGCTTTTTAAGGAAAAGACAGAACAGAACCAGATATACCCTGCCATTCCAAAACGTACCTGCTTGCCACTAAGTTGATAAAAGGAGAGTTTTTGACCCCAGTCCGTCACGGCTAAGATATCATTGTGTTCATCTCTATGAAAAATATACAGTAATTTTACAGTGTATTATTCGTAAGTCTCTTAGAATGTAGAACTAAGTAACAAGATAGCAGAATATATTTCACATTGGTTTTATTTTGTGCCCCAGAGTGTTCTCTAGCTTTAAAGGGCAAGATGTCCCATCGTTTTAAAAAGCCACCTCCTCCCCAGGAAGGCGCGCGAAGCCTGGCACGGCGCTCCAGGGTGCACAGGGGTGCCACACAACAGAGGGGACACTAGAGCTAACGACCCCTTGAGCAAATGAAGCACCTGGGCCTGACTCCCAGTCCTGGTTACAGTGACATAACGCTGCCACAATAAAGTCTATGCAACTGAGTAAGACTGAAGTATAGCTATAAGATGGGAAGAGGAAGAAATCTGCTCCTGGGAGAGCAGTAGCAGCCTGAGGAAAGACCCCAGGTCTCACATGTGTCAGCTCTGGTGGCCTGACACAGTCTGTTCAGCTTGGGGCACAACCCAGGGGCCATCTGCTCCACTGCTTTTTACCCAGGAAGAGGGAGGACGGTAACTGAACCTCCTGCTGGAAATAATGCTTCTAGCTGAACAAAAATGAATGAAATGGATTAAAAAAAAATCCACTCTACATCACTACTAAGTGAATTGCTTAAGCAGCAGCACCCTCTCTCCGTTCAATGAGTGCTGCATGCACCTATCAGGGGGGGTGTGAAATAATGTGTAATCACATACATAAGAATTATCCCATAACAAACACGAATGACTGCAATAGATTAAGACTGTACAGACAAATGCTAATCCAGATTTTCCTAACTTCTGAATACCTGGTTTTGGAAACTGGAAAATACCTTTTCACTTTGGTTCTTTTTATAAATTACCACTTTGCATAAATCAGATAGGTTCCTTTGAACTTTCACTCACAAGTTGGAATCCCTAGGGCTCTCTTCTTCCTCATGCTTCTCTTCCTCTGTCTCACTACACTGACTACTGCCAGGCCTGGAGTTCAGTACTGGTAACTCCTCTAAATAGTTGTGAACTGACTCCTCTTCATCCTCATTTGCTCTATTCCAAAAATTCTCCCACCTACTGCAACATTAAGTATTCATTCACATATTAGTTGGGGACAAAATTATTTCTGAATTCAAGTATAAACTACCCTCCTCTCCACCACCACCCCATCCCCGTAACTCCCAGTCCAAAAGAAACCCACTGAAAAGAAACAAAAGACATAAATGGAGTGTGTCTTGAAATCAAGCTAAAATTTATTCCCGTTTTTCACATTAATTGAAGACTGTCACCAAAGTCAACCCCCAATATATAATCACTAGACAAATTAAACGTAGTTGCCAATAATGTGTTTGAGTAGGAATAAAAGTCAAGCCTTTCTACAATCAATAAACCAAGGATTATCTATTCAGCACGAAAGGGAAGAATTAAATTATTTACCTGGATGGATTCCAACAAATTGACCATATTGGAGAAGCAGCACCTCCTGCACGCTCTATTTTAACTTTCTCTTCACCATTTTTATTTCGTATGCTGACAATGCCGTTGAACATCCCCAGTGCAAGGTATTGGCCATCATTGGTCCAGCTGATAAAACACACATGTATTGAAGAGCAAACTTCTAAAAACAAGCAGCAGGACTGTAGGATGGTACAGCCTACTCAAACAGGGATAATAGATCGAAATAGAGTTTTAAGAGGGAGTTCTGGGAGATAGCCAGTAATTCAAGTTTGTTTATGAATCTAAATCCACATTTATGGCAACAGCATGCACTATAGCAAGAACACTTTATTATATGCACACAAACAAAAAAAATAGAAATAAAATAACGCTAGAGATATCATCTGCTTGCAATACTTGTATCATGCACTAACACATTTTCTGATGACAGTGCTGGCAGTAGACCAAAATGTTTTAAAAAATACATTTAAAACAGTGATCAGAAAATCGCATCAGGCTGGGACAGAGGAGACCTTTCTATTCTTGTCTCTACTGTAGTTAGCAGGGAGACTTTACACAAGTCACTGTACTCTTGCCTTAGGTACCCCACGACATCTGCTTCTCCTGCAAAAACCACCAAGATGAAAGGCAAAAGGCACAACACAAGCAAAAACATGCTGGTTTTGATGAATAATTGTCGTACTGCTAGTAGAGCATAATTGCTATTCAAACACTATAACGATGAGAATGGCAAGGCAGCAATAAGTTCACAATGTTACTGAATAGCAAGTTATGAGAGCCCTACCGCATCCTCCTGCTTAGTGTCTCTGCATGTGATTATTTTATTTGAATTTGTTTCTCTAAGTGTGCATATCAGGGTTTGCAATGAAGCTAACTTAAACCACACAGGCAATCCTTAAAGCTTACCTACAGCAGGTAATCTTACTGCTAGTTTTATGTTTGGAGACTGACTTCTGTTCAGGAGACCACAAACCTTCATCAAAACAAACAAAAAACACAGTAAACTACAAGCAAGCATAGATCAGCATTGAGATTAGAAACAGACACTGACAGAAAATTCATTTTGATTTCAGAGGGATCAAAATCTCAGCCACTTCCAGAAGGATCATTTAAATAGTATTCATCAACAAATGGAAATAAAATCCATCTAAATATAACAAAGCAAACATCTCTGGAAAAGTCATGGTATCTGTGGCATATTACGATCCCACCCTTTGGAACTGGGTTGAGTTAAAAACGTATCTAATGCTCCTTTGTTAGGTAGCAGTATCTTCAAACCTCATCTCTTCTCAATAAGAACCGTATTCATCCATAGCTAGTTTCAGTGTTCTGTTTAATAGAATTTACTGGTTTAATGGAAAAGAAAGAAGAAGACATACCAAAATCACTGGAAGAGCAGGATGCCAACTGATGAGTAAGAGGATTGTATGAAACACACTGTATAGAGTCATTATGCCTAAAATAAAGTTACAAACACATTTCAATAAATCATTCTTAAATGCTTCATTTTCTAACTTTCAGCAAGATAGCCAAAAGGCTTACCAGATGCCAGAAATAATTAGATGAGTTTATATTACATCAAATTCATCTGCAATTACTGTAAAATAGATCAATAATAAATTTTTAAAAACAACCATCATTAAATGGAGAATTTGGTGTGTTTCATCAAGATTAACTAAAAATGTAGGTAGACACAAGTTTGTGAAATGTGATCAAAGATCATGATCAAGTTCCAAAGTAAGTACAATTGTATATAACAACTTTAAATCTGTTTCTGCCTGTGTGCGTATAATTACTGTTGAAAACATAGTTTGAGAGATGACAAATAAAACCAAGCCAAGAGGCAAGTCCAAATCCTTATCTTTAGTTTGGTCTTTGAACTAGAATTACATTAATTTAGTTTACTACAGAAGATCAGAATCATTCTGTTTCATCCCCTCTCAACCTATACAGATATTTCCCAGCTCTCTACCAGTCCTCTAAATTCATTAGACATTTATCTAGGCTTTGCACCCTCTTTCAAGCCTTTAATTACTTTTCCTACTTTTGAGATACTTTGTTCTTCTCCTCCTTCCCCTCCCTATTCCCACTAGCCTTTTCTCTGACCCTAGTTAACCTTCTTCCTTTTCTAACATCACTTATTCCTTGACTGCAGAAATTCAACACCAAAGTCTGCATTTGAGAGGCACAGAGCTGAAAGGGATCACTTACGTGTATTTCAGAATTCCTTCTAACTTTGAAGTCCAAATTATCACACTTTTATCTGCTGAACCAGATGCAAACCGCTTGCCTAGGAATTAAATATAATTTCAGTCTCACACATTTAAGAATCACTTTCATTTCAAAGACTCAACCAAAGAGGGAGCAAGAAGTTCTTGAACTTCACAAGGCTCCAGGGACAAAGGGCCTAACACTGCAAGTGTCTTTGCGTGGCTCCGCTTCCCCCATCTGCATGAAATTCCTCGTTTTCTCTCTCCCTCAGAGTGTTCACTGCTGAGCCTTGCAGTGCAAGCAGCCAGTCTGCCGAGCACACCAGTCACAGTAAGACCTACACCCCAAGGGAAAAAGGGCATCATAACCACACTCGCCCCTTGGGAAAGCCACTGCTTGACAGGAAGCGCCCACGGAGCGAGAGGCAGAGGCAGCGAAAGACTAAAAAGCTGAGGGGGCTTCACAGTGACTGCAGCTGCGGGATCGGGCAGTCAGGAAACCCTGCGAGAGGCAGGGCTTAAATCATAGGCATGAAAACGCAGCACTGCCTTCTACATGCAGCATTTCAATGCATTTCAAACCCCAATACAAAAAGATCACAAATGTTCAAAATACAATCACTAAAACTACCTTGATTACATTATTTATCAGTTTTCAATAACAAAGAAAAGAGCTTATGTGCTCTACAGATTAGAATACAAAGTCCTCCATACTTACCATCTTTAGCATAAGCCACACAGTAAACAGTGTCCTTATGTCCTTTCAAAGGCTGGATTAGGGTTCCATCAGAAGTGTCATATACCTGTATAAACAAGAATGAATATAAAACCTCAATCCTCCAATGAGTTTATAGAAGCAAGATCTAAAATTGTAAAGCAAACAAAAACACGCACATGCAGGATTATGCACTTGTTTTTGTGCTTGCTTCTTATTTAGGTAGAACAAGACAAGAGAGAACATTTTTAAAATGTAAGAGCACCCTTCCTTGCAGTAACGCTTCTCATTCAGTGCTCAGACTGAACGAATGCTGATCACTAGCAAATTACACACGCAGAAGACAGGTCCAAACAGCACGTTTGACCAGCCTGTTTTCCAGCAACCCATTTTTTCCTATTTGGGATTATTTATCAGCCCAGCGAGCTATGGAAAGTGCCAGGCCCCGCCGTGAGTGGTGGAGCTGATGCCGCCTGCTCTCCTACAGCTCCACGGGATGGCGTGGCTGGGCGGCCGTCAGCGGGGCCTGCAGGCAGCTCTGCCTCCATCTTCCCCCTGCGCAGGGGCTCTACGTGGGGTCTCTCCCCTCTTTCCACAGGGGTTTCCAGAGAACTTGTAACAACGTGCGATCTGCATTGCTGCCACTGTGGGACGCTTGGCTGGGGGCTCATGGGTTCAAACCCTCTGCGTGAGGTAGGAAGGACATGATAAGGCAAATAGCACAAAGCTCTTTGCCGCTGGGAATAAAACTCAGAACAAAAGTGGAAGCGTCAAACAGCGTTGAAGGACTTCGCGGCCAGACCACGTGGGCTCACGGCGCCGCGAGGCGGCGGCGATGCGGACACCTCGTAGGTTCACACACTCGGGCACCGACCGCCGAGGGGCCGCCCCGCAGCGCAGTGCAGCGCGCGGGAGCAGGGTCCTACCAGCAGCCTATTCCCGGCCGCGATGATGAGCTGCGTCCCGTCCGGCTTGAACGCGAGGTCGTAGATACTGCGGAGACAGAACACCCGCACCGGGCCGCGTCAGCGGGCAGAGCCCAGCGCTGCTGCCCGGCCCAGCCCGGCCCGGCCCGGCCCGG
>VWPW01000451.1:51386-80738 GCA_013389825.1 Crypturellus undulatus
GGCGCGCGCGGCAACGCGCCTGCGCGGGGCAGCCCGGGGCGCCCTCACGTGGCCGCAGGCGCCTGCGGAAGGGCGGTGCCGGAAGTGAGGGAGCGGGCGGGTAGGCGGCGCGTTGCCATGGCAGCGGGGGGGGCGCCGAGCTCCGCCCCTCGCTCCGGCGGCGACGCTGCGGCTGGTGATGTCACCAGGCGGTGACGTCACGCGAGTGGCGGCGGGAACGCGGCAGGGGCCGCCATGGAGGCCGCGATGGAAACGGCGGCGCGTCCCGATCCCGGCCCCGATCCCAATCCCGATCCCAACCTCAATCCCAACCGCGGCCTCGATTCCGGCCCTGATCCCAACCTCAGTCCCAACCCCGGCCTCGATTCCGGCCCTGATCCCAACCCCTGTCCCGGCCCCGGTTCTGGCGGCCGCGGCGCCCCGCTCGGGTGGGAGAGGATCGTGACGCAGCGGCGCTCCGGGAAGACGGCGGGGAAGTTCGACGTGTGCTTCATCAGGTAAGGGCTGCGCCTCCGTGCGGGCCGCGGTGCTGCGCGGCGCTGGGAGGGCCCCGGGCGCTCGGCGCTGGCTCCGCGTCCTGTGCGCGAACCCCTCTGAGGCGGCCGCAGGAAGCTGCGCGCACATCGGCCTGTCAGCTGCCCCGCGGGGGTCTTCTTAGATATCAGGTAGTTTCTTAAACCAAGAGCAAGAAGATAAAAAGTCATCACTAACCATTTACTTTTCTTTCATACTACAGTCCTGGAGGGCATAAAATAAGATCAAAAGTTGCGCTGGTGGATTATTTGTGTAAAACAGGAGAGACCGCTCTAAAACCTGAAGATTTCGATTTTGCTGTACCGTCCCAGAGCAGTGGCCGCCCACGGGCCAAAAGACGCCGCAGAAAAGCTGTGGGAACTGCTCTGCAGAAGGAGGGCTGCCACCAGCAAGTGCAGGAGTACAGCGCGGAAAACGATGAAGAAGATAAAATGCGGAAGGTGCCCTTGGGAAGTGAGCCCCTGGAAGGCATTCCTGGTACAAGCACTTGCGGTAGTAAAGGCTTGATCGTGAAAAAAATAAAACCAGAGGACTGTCTGGAAAATGAATATAAAGGGACAGCTGGAAAAAGTCTTCGGAACACAAGAACTAGAAGGAGCTCAGAAAAGACATGTTCAGATAATACTCAGCCCAAAAGACAGAGAAAAGTATATAACAAACAAGAAACCGAGTGCGTTCAAAGCAAGAAACTCTGTAAAAAGAAGAACATATGTGCCAGTCAAGGGATAGGTGACCCAAACACAGACCCTGTGGATGCAGAAGAAAGAAAAGCTCTTTTAATGGAGGAATTCCCGATTTCCGGATCACGGTCAGAAAGTCAGCTAGGAACAGTCACAGCTCACTTGGAAAAGGAGGAGCCAGAGAATGTGGCTGAGCTGGAGCGTGCAGAGAAAGATTTCAGTGAAGCATCTTCCTCAAAATCTGAGAAGACTGATGAATTGGAAACAGGGAAAGAGACAGGTCAAGTAAATCCAGATAACATGATTTTTAATTCCAGCACTGAAACAAATGCTAACATTTTGCAGCCTTGTGACAAGAAAATCATTACAGAAGTTAAAAAGGTGCGAGGTATGTATAAACTTTTAAGTAAAGTGTTATTCTAACTCTGTGCGAGGTATGCCTGAAGTTCATCGGAAAAGTGTTCTGTTTCAGAAGGAACAGCTTTGTACTGGGACATCCATCCGATGAAAAATTTGTATGTGCTCTATGGGAATCTGTCTCAGTTCTTTACCCTGCAGCATTTAACTTAATACAGATTTATTCACAGTGGAACTCACACTATTGGTCTCTTCAGGTTTGTGATATAATTAATATAGTATAGTATAATAATCATTACCTTCCTTGCATTGGCTCTTCTAACATTGCTGCACCACTGGTCAGTCATTGGATCATGAAACAGCCTAGTTTTAGATCATTTCATACGATAGTTGTTTGTAGAGAACATTTAAACCTTGACTGAGGCTGAATATGTTCCTCAGGCTGTTGACAAAGTAATGGTTTCTCTCATGAAGATACTTGATATAACTGAAATACAGGTATTGGGGTAAATCCAAAGTGTATTTACATTCTGCACACCTACTGGGAATCCTTGTATTCCCATCACAACATAAGGAGGAAATAGCATATGAACCCTAAAAGCAAAATATTTGTTTTTTTTTAAATTTTGACAGAAATAATGCTAAAGTATCATTTCTTTACAGAAGAATCTATTCCACGAACACAAGTGGAAAAGAGGAAAACAAGTCCATATTTTTCAAGTAAATACTGCAAAGAAGGTATAATATTCTTTAGAGGGGAAAAACGTATTTTATGCAGGGAGGAATACGATGGCTCAAGATCAAGCAATGTTATGGAAAATCCCTTGCAGTTTAGGCTGGCTTAACTATAGCCATGCTCTGTGGCATCAGAGAGCTGGGTTTACTGCACGGGTGCTGATCTTGTCCCATTTTAACCCTTGGTGGTTAGTATCTTGCAAACAACCATCATATATCAGGAGTCGGCAGCTCTTTCAGCAACTCTAAGAGGACTGAGTGGGTTTGGGAAAGTTCTTCACAGACCACTGAGGTCTTTGTCTGTCAAGGAGTAAAAGAATTATAGCTTGTGGCTATTGCTGTGGACTTGCAGAAGAAGGCAAGGATAGATGGGGCCCTCTTCTCCAAAAATACCCATACTGTACGTGCATTGAAACACAGTGCCACACATATAGGCTGCCTTTGCTCTTACTGTAGATTGTGCCAGGGACACACAGCCCCTTGCAGTTCTGTAGAAGAATGATGAATTGCTGATGCTCCATCCATATTCAGCACCACTACAAGGAAGAATCTGCTCTGAAAGTTCCTCTTTTTTTTTTCTTTTAAATACATTAATCTATCTTTTCCTGCCCAATAACTTTTCCCCTTTGTGTACAGCTCCAAGCGCACCTAGAAGGAAGGGCCTCAGAAAATGGACTCCTCCACGTTCTCCTTTTAACTTGGTCCAAGAAACTCTTTTCCATGATCCATGGAAACTCCTCATTGCAACCATATTTCTCAATAAGACTGCAGGTAAAGAGTAAGACAATTCTGTGTTGTGTAAATACTTGGGTGCCATTGTTATACAAGCAAAAGAGCTGCCAAAATTTTTATGGCATTAATGAAGGATGAAATGCGTTTTAGCTCATGTTAATGTTAAAAACAACCAATAATTTCTTAGTCCTAAGACAACAAATGTTTGCTTCCAAAAACATACATAAATAAGTGCAAAAGAGAATTACCTGCACAGTTTTCTTTTCACAGTCATTTCTTTGGCTAGGTAAGATGGCAATTCCTGTGCTCTGGGAGTTCCTCAAGAAATATCCTTCTGCTGAAGTAACAAGAACTGCAGACTGGAAAGAAATGTCAGAGCTGCTGAAACCTCTCGGCCTCTACGAACTCAGAGCAAAAACTATAATCAAGTTCTCAGGTAGATTCTCCTTTGTATGATGGTATTGTTGTATTAGCAAAGAAACCGCCTAGTTTTCAAACAGTGTCGTGTTCTTATTTTATGCAACTTTGGGATACATTGGTCTTATGTGTGTGAAGCCCTCCATCCTGTTGCTTTAACTAAGAAAAAAAAAAAAGTACATAATGAGTTCTGCAAGAGACTTCTGTTTAAGAGAGTTCTTAGGAGTGGGAAGAAAAATGTCTCCAAGACTGATTTAGCATTTTCCAACATATGATAAGTTGGCTGTGCTGTGTTTCCTATCAGATGACCTCCAAAAGTCATTTCCAGCCAACTTTTTCCAGCCATTTTTTTCTATTGAGTCTATACTGTGATACTTTCTGTACTTCATAGTTACGATAAAAGCATTCCATTGTGGATGCTTTCCTGAGGAGAAAGATTTATTTAAAATTCACCCATATGATTTGTTTGAAAAATGTTTTGTGACCCCACAGGGATTCTTCAGCGTCTTCAGCTAGGAAATAGCTGTTTTTAATTTAAAATGTTCTAAAATAGAGGTTGGGGACAATAGCAGAGAGTCAGGATTTTGTCTAAACTTGCTTCCTGTGATCCATTTGTCTGTACATAGTAAAATATGTAACTGTGTTCTAGATGAGTATCTGACCAAGCAGTGGAGGTACCCCATTGAACTGCATGGAATAGGAAAATACGGAAATGATTCTTACCGAATCTTCTGTGTCAATGAATGGAAAGAGGTATGTGATGCTGATGCTGCTGTTCTTGCAGGGCTTGACGCATAATATGCTCAAGGAAGTAGCAGTCTGCCTTTCAACTTTGTTAGACTTCTACAGACACTTGAATTAATCAAAACTTAAGCAAATTTTGAAATTAGAGAATATACATTTTAAGCATCTGATCCTGTAAATCAAGACCCAACATCACCAAGATTTTTCTGTAATTTTCTTTTTTTTTTTTGTTTAATTTTCTTAACGTACGTGTGAGATTTTCTTCCCTACTGTAGCTAAAATTGGGTTCGAAATATTTAATGTTTAATAATTAAAGCCTGGCATTGCCTCTGACATCTCTTTTCACCGCGTCCTCACTATCCTGGCTTATTTCACTGCAGAGAATTGTGAGGGGCAGTTAAAGGATCATTTTGCTGTCTGGTGCCTGATGAGAAGACGTTTCACGGCAGTTCAAAATGTGATATTCTTTAGTTTATCATGCTTCACTGTTACCTGGGAGCTTTAGAAAGGTTCAGAGCTGGGAAATGTCTTAGGAATATGCTACAGAACTGTAAAGTACTTTAAGTAAAAACATTTTAGTAAATGTCAAATGCCTTGATTATGTTCTAGGTGCAGCCACAGGATCACAAGCTAAACATATATCATGCATGGCTCTGGGAAAATCGTAAGAAACTAAGTATAGATTGACACCAAACAATACACATTCATTTACCAACTTGCTGTGTGTATGAAGTGGATCTCCTTCAACTGTTGTCCTGATCATCCAGCTCTTAATCTAAATGTTTGTGTAACACATCACACTCAGGTAATCGTTGTAATAAAATGACATTTAAAAACTTTAAATTTTAAATAAACGCATCAACTTTTTGTAGTGTTTCTTCTTATAAAGCTGCATACACTTAACTGAACCTTGTCACAATCACAGTGAATTGTAGGTAACAACATACTTCCTTCTGACTGACTTGTGACTTGTTGACTCCATTGAAATAAAAACGAGCAAGGAGGTCCCGTGTTTGTGGAGTCTGGATGCCGGTTGCTGTCCTTTGTCGAGGACGCCCGCGGTAGCGGTCACCTCTGCCGCAGGGGAGCGCCGAGGCCGCTCTGCGGAGAGCAGCAGGGCCGGGACGGGTCCCACTGGCGGCGGCGGCGCCGTTAGCGGCCCGGCTCGGCTCGGCTCGGCTAGGCTCGGTTCGGCGCGGCCCGGCTCGGCTCGGTTCTCTCAGCGCCCGCAGCTCCGGCGGAGCAAATGGCGGCGGCAGCGGCCACCGGCCAATCAGCGCCGCGTTGCCATGGCAGCCGCGGCGGGGCCTTCGGGACGGCTCGGGAGCGGCGGCCGAGGCCGGGGCAGGGATAGGGGTAGGGGCAGGAGCGGGACGTGGGCATCGGCAGGGGCAGGGATAGGGATAGGGATACGGGTATTGGCATCGGCAGGGGCAGGGATAAGGGTAGGGATAGGGATACGGGTATTGGCATTGGCAGGGGCAGGGATAGAGGTAGGGAGAGGGATACAGGTATTGGCATTGGCAGGGGCAGCTAACCCAGCAGGGGCAGGGGTAGGGATAGCAATATGGATACGGTGTTTGCGTTGGCATTGGCATTGGCAGGGCAGCTAACCCCGCAGGCTATGGCCGTGGATGGGGGGCTGCGTTGGCAGCTAACGCAGTGTGCCCCCTCCCGGGAGCGCCCCCTCGATGGTGGCAGCGCCCCGGCAGTGCCCGGCAGGCAGGGGGTGGCGCGGTGGGTCCCGTTGGCACGAGGGCCCTGCCGCCGGGCTCGCTCGCCCGCGGCTCCCGGCACACAGCGGGATGGCGGCAGGGCGAACCCAGCCGCGCCACGCCAGCAGCAGCCCCTGTCGGCAGGAGACCCCTCCTGGTGCCACCCCGCAGCGTGACGCTGGGCCTGGCTGGGCACGGAGCTGCGGGAGGCCTTGGTCACGCCGCTGTCACGGCACTTTGTTGCTGCAGGGATTATTTCATTTGGGCTTAGAAAGATCTTAGGAAATTTTAGTCTTTTGTTTTTTTCTTCCGCTAGGATCAAAGTCAGATCCGCAGAGGAATCGATCCAGCTGAGCTTGACACTAGGTTTTGTAATAAGTGCATCTGTTGTCACTTACACTGCCAACATGGATTTAACTGAGGATTTGACTGATGTGAAGCCAGAATTGGTTTTGGGGCACTGTTTCAAGCAGCAACGGCTGAGAAATATGTATCCACATTTTTTCATTAAGTTGAAAGCAAGTAGGTTTGGGCCACCCAGATCCAGACGCCGCATTATTTTTGCCCCACCTGTGGCAGGAGCAGCTTCTCCCTTTCCCCGGCCAGCTCCAGCCCTGGATTTCCATCACACAGCCGTCACGCAGCCTCCTCCGGAGGGAGAAGAGAGCTTGTGCTCTCCAGCGGTCACCCCCAGCGCAGAAGATGGTCTGCAAAAGCTGGAGACTTGGATCATGGAGAGGAAGCAGTTCCGATCTCAGCTGGAAAGCCTTGTGGATGTGGAAAGATGGCTGATGCAAAAGCCTTCCCGCAGCGACCAAGAGGACAGAGTCTGGAGGAGGGCGAAGGGCCGCGGCGCGGGCAGGAAGGCTGGCGCGGGGCCGCCCCGCGGCGCCGAGGTGGGTGCGGGGGCTCTGCGCTGTCACGGCCACCGGCTCGGTGATCCCAGACAAGGGCGATGCCAGGGCTATTTCCCAATGTTTTCCAGAGCCTGCCGCCAGGGAGCAGCCAGCCGTGCTGCTGGGAAGGTGCTCCCCTCATCCGCATGCCGTATCCGCAGGCCCTCATCACACTGCAGAACCTCCTGCACAGGCACAGCTTCAAGATGGTGGACCTGTTCAGGAAGGCTGACGTGTACAGGGGGAAAATCTCGAGGGAAAAGTTCATTAAAGTCATCAAGGAGGTACGAAGGGAGCAGAAAAGTAATGAACAGCAGCAGCTCTGCCTTGGTTTTCCGCAGTTCCAGTGGAATGGGTGGTGGAGCTTCCGCGAGGAGTGTTCTCATGGGGAATTGCTCCCACAGCCTGTGAAAAGCTTCCAGGGAAGGGGAGGGAAAGGTGCGGAGCAGCGGGATGTAATCCCGAGTGAGTCTCAGGAGGAAACCCTGTGCCCCAGGTGCAAGGACCTGTTGCCGAAGGTTCCATCAGCCATCCCGCTGCTGACACGTCCCAAGAGGTTCCACTCTGGGCCCCGGTGTTTCCCATGGGAGGGCCTTCAGCACGCGGCTGTGCTCACAGATCCTCGCTGCTGTGGAGCTGGGAGCTGGGCGGCGAGCCCAGGCTTCAGCTGCTGCCGGATCCGCCAGCCTGACCCGAAGGTGCTCTCGAGGCGCGGGCTGGGCAGCTGCGGTGCCAACGCCGCTCTGCACGAGGCAGCAGTGCCCAGTAACGCCAGGAAACCCGGGTGGGCCCAAGCAAAGCTCGCCGGGTCGTGCTTGTGCCCTGCCTGCCTGCAAACACGGCTCGCAGCAGCGAAGCTCATCCCTCCGGGCTCCCTGGAAGCCCCGGGTTTCTTGTGATCACATTGTCATTTTGGTTTTGATTACCAGACCAAAATTCCTGTAAGTGACAAGGATTTGGAGGATGTGATCATCTTCCTGACTTCATCAAAACATGGCAATTTTATAAGAAGTGAGGATCTGGTGGAATGTCAAGAGCGGTGGCTGGAAATGATGCAAGGGCAGTGCAGAGAGACCACAACAGGTGAGCGGAGATCTCTGTGACGGGAGTCCCTCTGTGTCCCAAACATGTGCAGGATACGGCCGCTCTCCATCACCACCCCACGGCAGCGTGCCTGGAAGGAGACTTCCCTGGGGGAAGCCAAGGAATCTGGCAGTGCTGTAATCAGCCCGAGTGCAGGAGAAATGGCCAAATCTTTCAGGTTTGGTTTAAAATCAGAAATCTGAGGTTTAACAGCATTTTGTTAGTTAGCATAGATCATCCAGTTGGTCAAAGCCAGAGCTTTCTCCAGCTGTCAGTGGCCGCTGGAGAACAGATTCAGCAGAGCTGTTTTCTCAGGCCTGACCCAGACCCGAAGGCTTCTCACTGAACCTGCATCAGCCTAAGCTGCAGTTTTCCTTTCTGTGAGATGAGGTGTTTTGCTGCCCTTGTGTTGTATTCACTGTTTTGCAGATTTAAAATATGCTGTAAGCAAACAAAACACTCCAGGAAGCTGTAACCTATGGGGGTGGGCTGTAATATTCATGTCAGGCTCAAAGGGCAAAGGATGTTTTCATCCAAGGATCTGAGTGTGCTGGGGAATCCAACTTGCACGAAGGGCAAACCCCCTTGTCCTGACTATCTCTCAGTACAGATGTTTCTCTCTGCTACTTTATTACACAGTTTCTCTGAGTTTTTTAATTTGCTTTTGTAACATATCACAGGTGTACAGGCTCAGTCCCAAAAAGCCACTTACAGAACTGCCACTTACAGAACTTCTACAGGGGGCAGAGCCAAAGAAGAGAAACCTCTCGCTCCTCCCAAGCCTGAAACGCGGTTAAGGCTGCTGGAAGTTCCCCCGATGAACACTGAGCCAGAACGCAGATACGTGACCTACGACGAAATGGAGGAGATTGGAAAGCGGTTCAGAGACCGCAAGCGGAGGGAGAAGGTACCGTGTGTGTGACAGGAGGAGGCGTCCCGGGGGTGCTGCAGCGTGGGCTGCCTTGGAGGTCAGTGCAGCTGCACAGAAAAGGGCAGGGGCACATTGTGAATATGAACTTTTTAACAGCCCCTGACAACATAGTGCCTGACTGCTGAGGTAACACAGACCCTCTGAGACAGGTGGTTTGGCTTCTGTACGCTTTGATGACATAAATACTTTTTATGGGTAAATGACAAGAAAAAGAAGGTTTTTGGTAGATGATGCAGTTGTTATGTCCAGTGATGGAAGGTCTCTTTTTGATTGTCTAGTCTACCTGTCCTCCAGAGATGGTTTGTCCCTCAAAATGCTGATGGGCACTTTGTCCTCTCTCAGTGAAAGATGGTCAAATGGAAATATAAAACAACTCATTCACCCAGCCTAATTTTCTTGGAGCAAATACGGTTAGATGAGCTCTGGCAGAATCCAGGCGACCTCCCCATGCCGGGGTGCCAGGAACCCACTCAGGGACAGTTGGCTTGCGGGAACCGGAGGCTCCTGGATAGAGTCAGGAACCAGCAGATTTATCATCCGCGGTGGCTCTGTGCAGCGCTGCTGCTGTGGCAGGTGCTGCAGGGAGTGTGTGTGCGAGGCGGCGGGAGGGAGCTGCACCAGACGAGGTGCCTGCTGCTGCTGAAGGGGCCTGGTGGCATTCGCAGTGCCCCTTGGAGATGTGCAGTGCTCCACTGTGGCACAGATACACGTGCCGCAGTGACCTGTCCTCTGCTTGCAGAGCAAGGACACCCCGATCGAATGGAGAGAAAAGTGCCGGCTGGTCCGATCCGGGGACAGGCGTGTTGATGAGCACTGCCTGCCCTCCACTCTAGCGGGCGACATGGCAGAGCTCACCGACCGCTACCGCGGGGATTCCTTCATGACCTACCTGAAGAGCTTCGACCTGTGCAAAGAATATAAAATTAATCTCAGCAAGCCGGTGCTGCAGAAAGGTAAAGCAAAGACCAGCAGCTTGATGTGAATGCACTAAATCTGACAGACTTGCATCTCTTCCTGAGCCCGGGAGCACGGGCTGCTCGTGGCGCATGTCTGCAGCCTGTTTCTTTCCCTTGTGCGCTTTGCCGACAGCCCTGCTGCACCCGGGAGACAAGATCATAAAAGAGGGAGACGACATGCTGAAAATCAGGCAGCCCGGAGGGCCCTACTCGGCAGCAGCCGCCCGCGCACCATCACCGTCGAGCGCGTCCGGGCCAGGAGCCTGCAGCAAGCGGGCCAGAGAGATGTGGAACAGGTTTGTTCCCAGGGAGGGTGAGACCGGTCCCACCGCGGCCCCGTTGTGGGTCACTCCTGTGTGTTTGTTCCCGCTGCATCTGAGGTGGGGCCAGCGTGTTGGAGGGAAATACCAGGGTGCTGCAGGGCAGCCGCTGGTGGCAGCGAAGAGGCAGATTCTCCTCTCAGAGGCACGGACATTTGTGTAGTGCAGCAAAGCCGCTGGGTTGCAGTGGTGCCTGCAATGCCTGGCAGGAGCATTGGAGCCTATCGGGGTCTGGCTCTGTACTGCGAACCCGCAGAGAGCTACTGATGTGACAAAACCTTGTTCCTAAGAAGGTGCTGCTCAGGGTGAGCCCGCACTGCCTGCCATCCCCTCCAAGGGAGGGTATTGTAGGAGAGAAGCAGCTCTGCTCCGTGTTCCCGTGTTCATGAGTGGCCCTGCAGACAGCCAGCTTGGTCCTGCTGTTCTGAAAACTGCATTGTGATTGCTAGAGCCTCCTGTTAGAGCTTCACTCTGCTTTGATCTCTCAGAAAGCAGTACAGAGTACTTAAAAACAAAACAAACAAACAAACAAAACCAAACAAAAGCCTCTGTTCAGTCTCCAATGACTTGGGACTCCCACTTGAGCGGTGGTGCCTTCGCTTGTCCTAACCTCACCATGAGCAAGTGCTTGTTGTAGGGCTACAAGAACACGTCCTCCGACCAAAACAGCATGGTCCAACTTTCATCCTACCAAACCAGGGCTGCGAAAACAGCAAAGAATTTTCTCCAAAAATCAAACAGCCCAAGCTGTTCGGATCAGTGCAGAAGTTCTTAGAGACAAAAAGCACAGCAAAATACACAGCGAAATAGAGTGGAATCTTCTGTGTTTAACTCTGTAAGAGAGAGTGTAGAGGTAGTATGTGATGGAAAATGTAGCAGCTTTTAACATCGTTTTATGAGTCGGCATTTCTAATATAAATAATGCATAATAATGCATGCTGATTATTCTGCAAATATGTGAGTCTAGCAAGGAAAGCTGAACTACAATTCCCTCTTCTTGACTTGTGAGATGTCGGCAGGAGGGAGCTGCCGCGGGGAGAACACCCGGGCTCGGCCTCTCGGTCTGCTCAAACAAAAGCCTCCGTAACTCCCATCTCGGAAATCCCGGGAAAGGCCTAGGCTGGCAGAGTCTCCTGGAGTCTGGGAGCCTGACAGCTGGGCCCCGCGCTCACTCTTGTCATTACGAAAGGGAGCAGCGAGACCACCAGAACTTCATCTCTGCAAAACATATTATTTTCTCTTTTTTTTTAAATTTTCTTTTCTCTTTCTCAGGCAGAAGAGTAAAACGCAGCGGTCTGGGCACATGAGCAGGTCGGACGACAACAACTTTTGGCCGGGTCACCTCCTGGACAAGCTGCGGCTGTTCCTGCCGGTGGCACCGGGCCGGGCACACGCCCTGTTCAGCTACGTCCACCGCACCCGGCCCGTCTGCCGCGAGAGCCGCTGGTGCCTCGGGGACCACGGCCACCTCCTCGGCGGGGATCGTGGCCACCTCTCCTGTGGGGACCGCAGCCACCTCCTCGGTGGGGACTGCGGCCACCTCCTCGGNGATCGTGGCCACCTCCCCTGTGGGGACCGTAGCCACCTCCTCGGTGGGGACTGCGGCCACCTCCTCTGTGGGGACGAACCGCGGTGTTGCGAGGGCCTGGCTGAGCAGGGCCAATAAAGGTGTTGGCACCGGCGGGGGTCACAACACCCACCCCGTCCTGGTGCCGGCGGCACCATCTGGCAGCAAAGCCCCAACGGGGCCTCCCCGCTGGGCGCCCCGAGGTCGGCAGGTCCCCGTGTCCCCGAAAGGGCCCCCCCGCGTGTCCCCAACGGGGCCACCCCGTGTCCCCGGGGCGGCCGCTCCTCCGGCCGCTGGGGGCGCTGCCGGCCCCGCCCCGCGCTCCCGGCGTGCTCCGCGCGCGGCCCTTCCTCTCTCCCTTTCTCGGCGCGGCGGCGGCGGCGCCATAGCGGAGCGGTGAGTGACCATCCGCGCCCATCCGTCCCCATCCGCCGCCATCCGCGCCGGCCCTCCCAGCGGGGCGGCAGGGGCAGGGCCGGGGGGTTCGCCGGGCCGGGAGGGGTTCATCGGGCGGGAGCGGGGGGTTCTCGTTTGAGCGCCGCGTTCCGTCCCATCGCGTCCCCTCCCGGATCGCATCTGGGGAGCTGCCCGTGCTCGCCCAGCGTCGGAAGCGGGAGGCAGAGGCGGGCAGGGAGCCCATTCCGCCGCGGCCGCCGTGGCCCCGCGCGGAAGACCAACCTGCTACAGGCGGCCGTGTCGCGCCGCGCAGGCGCCATGCCCGCCCTCAGGCCGCTCGTGAAGCCGCGCATCGTCAAGAAGAGGACCAAGAAGTTCATCCGGCACCAGTCCGACCGCTATGTCAAGATCAAGGTGAGCCGAGGCGGCGCCGGCCCCGCGGGGGCTGCGGGGCTCCGCTCCGGGCCGCGGCCCTCGTGCCGCTTGCCGTGTGCGACGGGCTCCTAAACACACTCTGCTTCTGCAGCGCAACTGGCGCAAGCCGAGGGGCATCGACAACAGAGTCCGCCGGCGCTTCAAGGGTCAGATCTTGATGCCAAACATCGGCTACGGGAGCAACAAGAAGACCAAGCACATGCTGCCCACGGGCTTCAGGAAGTTCCTGGTCCACAACGTCAAGGAGCTCGAGGTGCTCATGATGAGCAACAAGTGAGTTAATGCACGTTTTGCGCGCAGGTGCCATGGTGGCGGCGCTGCCCTCCCTGGGCCCTGCGCTGCCGGGCTGGCACGCTCTGTGGGGAAGGGCAGGAAGAGGCAGCGTGGAGAGGGGCAGAGTTGCCACGGGGGCCAGGGCCAGCCAGAGGCTGGATCCCAGAGCAGGAGGGGTTGTTGGTCTCTCCAGAGCGGTTGAGCTGCAGAGGGAGCGGGCAAGGGGTGGCCCGCGGGCACCTCCCTGGAGCCGTCGTGCTTGGACAGCTGGCTCACAATCCACTCTGGAGCGCTGGCCACAGCATCTTGCATCCCTCTGCACTACCGCAGCAGCAGGGCTGTTGCGTCCTTTGTAGAGGCGCAGACATCAGTGTGCTTGTAGCACTTGTTTGTCTCAAATGGGTCATGTTCTGGGGATGAGGGTGATATTCTGGGGGAGGATGTCTGGAAAATCGCCCTGAGATCTGCTCACGTGCAAGGAAACAAGCTGCTGCAGCAGTGAGGTTGGGAAATGAGTGCAGCTCCTGGTGTCCCTTGCGCAGGGCTGCTGCCCGGCCCTGGCAGCATATCCCTCCGGGCGCCGCGTCCAAGGCTCGAGCCTGACGAGCGTTCTGCTTCTGCAGGTCCTACTGCGCCGAGATCGCCCACAACGTGTCCTCCAAGAACCGCAAGGTGATCGTGGAGAGAGCTGCCCAGCTTGCCATCAAGATCACCAACCCCAACGCCAGGTTGCGCAGCGAGGAGAACGAGTAAAGGCTTCCTGCAGCAGGACGTATTTAATAAAGAGTAAAACCACCATGCAGTGAGCCGTTCTGACTCGCACAAGGCAGTGGCTGCTCTTGCGCCCGCTCTGGAGGGCGCTGCTGGCCGCCGTGTGTCCCACTGTGACCTCTCTCTGGTGCCACCTCTCACCCCTGCTGAGGCTATGAGCTTGGCCTAGGAGCTGCTGCTCCCATTCAGCTCTACTTCCTTTGGGAGACTCCAGGTAACCCTAAATAAAGGGAATGGGATTGGGGCTAAACCCCATGGAGGAGCTGACCACAGGGTCTAAAGTCCTAGTGTGTAAGAAAAGGTCGGACCCTCTGCTGTTCCCTGACTTGTAATTTCCCTGCAATCATGAATGAACTGGGAAATGTGCACAGCTGCATAAATACACTTTTATTTCCTTGGATGCCACTCAAATGGAACGGATGCTCTTTCACACTGCATTATAAATAGTTTTCACATCAACCACTCTTGTCAAAAACGGAGAAAAAAGAAAACTTATTACAAATCCACGGCTCCAAGACTCAGCCTCAGCAGCCTCAGTCTCTAGTTCGCTCTTTATTACATTCTCTTGTGTCTCTTAAAGGCTCTTTTCCTGTGCAAAGCAGAATTAGAACAAGGCAGCCCCATTGGGGTAAGTTTATGAATGCTGAAGGTGTTAGTGAGCTCTGGTGCTGTGGCACCAACGTGCTCAACAGCCGCCGAGCTGCAAGGCTGGCGGTTCTCCTCCCTCCACCGATAGAGGCTGCAGCTGGCCCTGGGCCTTGGCACGTCACGGCAGCGCGGCTGCTGCTCGCACAGGGGGACGTGGAGCTGCTCGCAGCAGCTCTGCCCCTGCTCGAGGCACTGGGGGCAGGTTAGTTCTGCACCGCCATCAGGAGGATCCCTTTTGGAAGACAGCTGGTTGAGGTATTTTGCACAGTTAAAACTGTAATAATGGCAGTCAGGCATCGTAGTTTTGTATCACCAAAATAACACAAATACTAAATATCCTTTTGAGCTTAGTTCTGCATAAAAGGCTAGGAGGGGTAAGTGCTGTACACTGAGTTCATGCAGCTTCACTGATCCTCCAACTTCTTTTTAAAGGGGATGAGCTGCTCACAACGCTCATCTCTGCTTAAGCAAAGACGTGACTTACAGCTTGTAGTCGCGTTACTTAGTCAAGCAATAGAAATACATTCTTCAGAGGATTGGGGAAGAAAGTGCATGTGCAGTGGTTAAACAAAACAAGCCAAACCTTTACCCCTGCTTCTCAGGGTGCTGCAGGAGGGAAGCGTTCCAGGACTGGGGCTCAATTTTCCATGGAGCTGAACTAATCTGACTGCCTTGTACACCCTTTAGTAGCTTGCTGACAAATTAGTACCCTTGTTTTTCGTTCTGTTCCCTACGTGAGGACATGCTTTCCTAGACTGCAGCGCTTGCCCCAGTTCGATGGGACACCCTCCTCCTGCAGGCGCGGGGACCCCTCCTTCCCTCACGTGCAGGGGCTGCAGCTCAACGATGCTCTTCCTTGGGCCGGCTCCGAGGATCTGTTACATTAATGCAGGATGGGGAGGGGAAGGCGAGGGGAGTAAACGACCTTAACTCATGTCCATTGATTCTGAGGTGGGTAAGGAGGCAGAATCCTTCTGAATGCTTTCAAAAAGTGATGCCATTTCAGGATTGGATCTGATCTGAGAGGAAAACTCGGCCATCACGGGACTCTTCTCTACTTCGGGGATTGTGAGGAGGGCAGCCACTGCTCTCATCGCCGATCGCTTCAGTTCATCCTGTTTTTCAAACTCCTGTTTCACAGAGCCAGCTTTTACCTGAAAACCCAAAGCAGCCCTTTCAGCTGGGGTTCAGAAAAGGCTACGCAGGCAGAAACAGGCAGCTTATTTTCTAACCAGAGGCCAGGGGGAGAGGACGGCTCAGACTCAGAACACCCAGCGCAGGCCGCAGCAGCTGTGGGTCTGTGTGCCCTGCTCTCATCCAGCGTGGGCAGCAGCACCCACACACTCATCCCCATGTCCCGTGTCCCACACTCCCACCCAGTGCGGGCGGCAGCACCCACACACTCGTCCCTGTGCCCCGTCCCACGCACTCTCACCTTGGTGGAGCAGGTGGCCCGCAGGGGCTCGATGAGCCGTTCCAGCCTCTGCAGGACGGCGCTCGGGCACAGCGTGGCCAGGCGGGCCAGCATGATGAAAGTCAGCATCTAGGCAGCAAGGAGAAGTAAAAACAGACTTTGCTCCGCACTGCCTCCCTCCCGAGGCCGAGCACGAGCACCGGCTGCTGCAGGCCACGCGTGGGGCCCTTGCTTCACAACGCCTCTCCTGCTCCACTTTGCTTTGGGGTTTTGTAACAGCCGTGGTAGCATTAAAAATGTGCCTTTTAGGAACCAGTACACACCAGTAGCCTGGTTGGACTCTGGTCCCAGGTTTACGTCATCCTCCAAAGTGTCAATGAAATCTGACAGCTTGTGGGACAAATAACTGCACTCACCCTAGGGACTGTGGTGCTGCTGTGCCCGTCCGCTGGGGTATCAGGCAGTGCCAAAAGGAGGCAGTGCTTCTTTGTAACCCAACATCATTTGCATCTCTGGCCATACAGGGCAAGTAACTGCAGCGGCACCGGGACTTGAGAGTTAGGTAAGTCTAGCCCCTATAAAAGGGCTGCACCCGCATTGTATTTTCAACGCCAGAGTCAAACTACATCTGCACAAGTTTTGGTAAGAGGCCGTAGCTGCCGCAGAGACCAGGAAAGCATCGCATCACAGACGCTGCCCTGGCCACTCACCAGCTCGGTTTGAGGCCAGGTTCCCAAAGAAGTAACATCTGTTACTTCTAGCAGTAGAGGCAAAAGCACCTACCCGAATGTCGTAATGATCCTTCAGTCCATCCTCCAGGTGATTCAGGTACTCGTAGATATCCAGCCGGTCCAGGCAGCTTTCCAGGAGTGTGTACATGCATTCGAAAGCGGCTTTCCTCACATCAAGGCCATCGTCCACTGTGTGCTTGAACGGCCCCATTTCTACCTTAAGCCAGAAGAGCACAGTGGGTCACAGGGGACGGCGCAGGCAGCACCTGCCCCGCAGGCTCCCCCCAGCTGCCCCCCGCGCCGAGCCCGCCCGCGCAGGCACCTACCTCCCGGATGAGCTCCCTCCTGACCTTCGTCTCATTATACAGGCTGGGCAGAACGGCACTCAGCAAATCACGGATCAGGGACGGTTTGTTGTGAGCAGCAGAATTAAACAAAGCTAAAGCCACACGTCGAACGTTCAGGTCTGGATCCTGAAGAGTTTTTAAAAAGTCACCTTTGGGATAAGAACACACAAATGAGTCCTGCTGCAGTGTTTCAGCTCTCTCCAAGCACTTGTTGATGGACTCAGAACAACACAGAGTCTTTCAGGGAGCCTGGGTATGAATCTGTCTGTGGCCAAGTAGCTCCAGAGACACAGTCCAGCGAGCCACTGGAGACGCCTTCCTGCCCTTCACTTGGGATATAGTAACTGGAAGAAACACGACCTTTCTGCATTTGCCCATAGAATAAACAGCACCATTCTGACTACTATGGACCTCATCCTAACATCAAATCAGATGCCTCAGCATCCAAGGATGTTGTCTGTTTTTATGTTTTTTTTTTCCGTAATTGCTCTTATGACACTTCTCTGAAGCAGGAGACTCAGTTCTGTACAACAGATCCAGGATGCAGCCTCCGCAGGCACCACGCTATTTTACTGTTTATATTTTTTAAGATCCTTGTCTGTGGGATGCTTGATTAGCAGGGGGAATTTATGCTCTCTATAAACTCTGTAACCATGGAACATGCCTGAGAGCCAAGTATCAGACCATTTAACAAGGACTCGCCTGACAATGTCAGTCTTTAATCCCAAAAGCACAGAAACAGGAATGAAAACTAAATGGGTGGGGTTAGAATCAGCCATAGGTGTGAAAAATCCCTTGAGATCTGCTAATGATGCCTAAGGACAGGGTGCTGCTACTAGCCCACCTATGCAGCCTTTCAGCAGAGCATCGATGGGCTGTGGCTGATCTGTGATCGTGAACTTGACTGCGGTTACCACCGTGCTCCGGGCGTGAGGAGAACCTGCAGTGAGATGGAAATTACAGAAAATGGTGAGAGGTCACAGGACAGAATCATTGCTATGGCCTTCAAGAACCTAATCTGCTCTTGTTTATGCTAGACCTGGTAAGAGAACGGAGTATCTGTCATTCAAGTCCAGCCCCAGCACACTCTCCTCATGCAGCCCGAGTTTCTGGCACCCTCCTCCATGCCACGCAATCTGGCACCCCTTTGAGTCCCCTGTTCAAAGATCCCTCTTGCTCCCTGCTCACCCCTGCAGGCTGCTCCGCTTGTGCCCCCAGCAGTGCCCAGGACGGCTCCCCAGCAAAGCAGGGCATTTCCCAGGCACTCCTCGCACTGCCCTCCCGTTACCTGACGCCAGCTGCTTTTTCAGTCGGGGCAGCAACTCGGAGGGGTTCACCAGGGCCAGCTTCCCCAGGCACTCGGCCACCACATTGCGCGTCCCTTCCTCGGTGCACTCGCAGTGCTTGAAAAGCAGGGCCCAGATGTCCTCGACGTAGGGCTGGAGGCTGTCGGGCGGGGAGGCGCTGATCACCTCCTTGAGCGAGTGCAGCAGCAGGTACTGCCTCTTGGGCTGGCTCCCGATCTCCCGCAGCATGAACGGCACGTACTCCCCGAGGCTGCCCACGCTCACGCTGCCCAGCGCGTAGGAGGCAGCGGCCTTGACCTCCTCGCTGGGGGAGGCGAACGCCTCCAGGATGACCGTTTTGAGCTCTCTCTGCGCGCCGAGGTTCATGGTGCGCCCCATCTCGGCCAGCGAGAGGAAGGCCAGCACTTTAACAGCACAGCTGGACTTGGGGCTTTTCACATCCTGGATGAACTGGCTCACAGCCCCAGGGGCTTCCTTGGGGCAGGCGGAGGAAAGGGCCGCCACGCACTTGGCGACGGAATAATAAGCCTGTTTGTGTAGGGAGGCCCCGGCCGAGCCCGGGGAGTAGATGGGCGCAGTCAGGAGCTTCATGAGCTCTGAGTACCCCGTGGCGGCCACCTTGGTGAGCACAAGCGCCTGGAAGAAGGCGCTGAGCGCGCTGAGCGCGCCGCCCTGCAGCAGCGGCGAGTGCACGAGCTGCAGGGCTTCCGTGAGGAGCGGACCGCTGCTCCTGGAGATGGAGGACGGACAAACCTTGGCTAAAGTGGTCAGGAACGTGATGGCCACCTGGGAGACATGCATGTCATTCTCACTGATTAAAGCAGGGAGCTCCGTGAGGACTGACTCTATCATGGCAGGCTTGAGGCTGTCACTGTAGTTCCTCACCAGGATATCCAGGGCGGTCAGAGTGCTCAGCTTCAAAGCACGTTGATTCTTTCTCAGGAAGGAAGCTAAAATGGGAAAACCTTCCCCTAGAATGGGTCTTAAGTCTATCTTAAGTGGAGAACTAGCGATTAAAGTTAATGCTTTCACTGTTGTCAATCTGGTGATTTCATTTTTGAGCCTCTCCAGAAATATCTTCAGGGTTGGCTGCAGATCAGTGCTTAAGTGGTCTCCCAGATTGCAAATGATCTGGCCCATGCACGAGATAGCTCGTTCCTTCACTTCCTGATCAATATCAGCTGCTTTGAGTCGCTTCAGGGTACCAGAGAAAAGGTCTTTCACGTAGGGCTTGGCGTCAAAAGTGCAAGGTTTATCCAAGGGCCTGATAACTTTCACTAGTTGCTGAGTGACTAGGAGAGCTTCTGAAGTGATCTTATAAAAGGGGTCTCCAATACAGGTCACAACTGGAGGTAGCAGGGCTTTGATATGAGGATGAAATACCTCTGGCTGGTGGTTGCAAAGAAGGACGTGGAGGAAAGACAGCGTGTCAATCCTCATGTTGGAGGAGCTGGACTTATCAGCCAAGGAGAAAACAATACCTGTGCAAAGGAGACATGAACAATTGCTGTCTTATTTCTTTAGGGGTCTTTATAATAAAAGCTCCCCTACCTATTAATACATCAGGGGGAGGTGCACAGATCGAGCACAGTGACCATCACAGGAGATTTTTTATACATTGACTATATATTCACATCAAGAAGCAAGGCAGCACCTTCATATCCGAAGTTGCTCAGGAATCGGGGATGTTTCATGAGCCCCCAGGCAGGGGAAGCTCATCAAACACTGGGGAATGTATCAGTTAATAAAAGGAATTTTTAAAACCATTGTTCATTTGAAAAGACAAAAATGTCACTCCTGTGTTCCTGACTGGGGCAGGTTAGGATAACTCCAGCCAGGTTCCCTGGAGGCAGGAGCAGACCTGCCTCGGCACGTCTTGCCAGGGCGCTGTGGAGATGGATGTGAAATGCTCATCCTGGTGAGCCGACGGCGCAGCAGGGCCGGGCCACGCAGGGCAGCAGTGTTCCCCTGCCAGGGGTGAAGGCACGAGGCCAGGGCCGCTCTCCCCCGCCCCAAGCAGCCTTACCCGGCACCAGCGCGGGCACATGGGCGGCCAGGCAGCCGGGCAGCACAGCCGCCAGCTCCGTCAGCAGGCTGAAGCAGCCCTGTCGCGATTTGATGCTCTTGTCTTTGAGCTGCCTGTGTAAGGCCTTGACGATGCTGGGAACCTGCAGTGTGGAAAAGCGGACAAGAAAGGGACATATCAGCCATGCCGGGCGCCAGGGCCAGAGCAGCTCGTCCAGTGACACAGAGGCACCAGCAGCGAGAGCTGGGAGGGAGCCACGAGGAACAGCCCTGTGGTTTGGCAGAGCATAGCTCAGGGACGCCCTGCAGGAGGCTGCGTGTTAGGAAGGGATTTTTACTCTCTCGCAATTCTACAGAGTCCCCTATGCCTCCTTTCCCGAAGTCAGTATCACCTTCTAATAAAGAAGCTTACGGAAGTGACCAAATCAAAAACAAATCTACGGGCTGAGGTGCAAGCTATTTAAATATCTCAAACATATAGAAGATTTATCAGTCATACAGTTACATTCTGGAGGGATTTTAAACCTGCTCCGAGGCCCTGACCACTCCTTAGCAGCACTGGCCAGAGCAAGCTGTCCTGGCAGGCGAGCGCTCGGCAGCACAGCTGACAGGTAGCAGCCTCCAACTGCAGCCCGGGGCTGGAGCCCCGTCTGCAAACACATCTGAGACTAACCAGGCCCAGTGCGCGTTGCCCCTCGGCATCTCTCCTGTCACTCCTTACCCCACGGGATTCAGTCCCTGCTGGTTGTGTCCCCAATAGCTCCTCTACCCGCTGCGTTCTCAGGCTCAGTCACTGGTGACACGATCCCCATTTCTTCTCACTGCTCTGATTTGATGCAGTCACCACCTCTTCACGCACCTGGTTCTGAAGCAATGTGAGGGGAACGTCATGCCTGCCGGGGGCGTCTGCAGCGGGCAGCCAGCTCTGCACGGGCAGCGTTTGCTTCAGCAGAGAGATGTAAGCACTGAAGATGTCAGCTTTGACATTCTCCTCGCGCTCTTTGAACCTGCTGATCAGGACCGGGGAGAGGGTCTTGTAGAAGTCCTGGAGGAGGTCGTGCCTGGTGCTCACTATGGCCTCCAGGCACTTTGCTGCCGACCTGCGGACCTTCCAGCTGATGTCATCGTCATCGCTGTACTCGTCATCACTCTCTGGAAAGCAGGGGAGAGAAGGCACGACACACTGTTATGAGACCACCAGAGCTGCAGGAGCGCTCAGTGCCTCAGCCTTTCCCTCTCCCAACAAATACCTGTATTGGGAACACAAGGATGGGCTATCTGGACAATCCCTGCAGACACAACCATGCACTAGGGCAGCTGATAAGAGTCAGGGCTGCCCTGTGCTGCCATGAGCTCAGACTCCTGTCCCTACTAGGGGCTGGTAGAGACTGAGCCTCTCTATTACTGTATCTCCCGGGGAGGCTGCCTCAGCCACGGCATCATGGCTCTTGTTATGAAGGGGGATCGATTCTCAGATGTTAAAGACAAAAATATGTAAATATTTGTTCTAGTAATCCCTAAAATGGCACAAAGCAGTGTAACAGTCCAGTGTTACTAGCAGAACATTCATCATATTCTCCAGAGAGCTGGCCAGTGGCTTACGCGTGCTGGTAGGGGAGTGAGCAAGAATGCCTTTCTTCAAGGCATGTCCCAACTTCTGCTCTCAGCAGCCACGCTCTGGGCAGCTACAAAGCGCAGGACACGCTGTCCATGGCCAGTGGTCATTAACTGACCCCCAGTAACCGTTTAGCCTCAGCTTCCAGATTTGCTTTAAGACCTTTCTTTTCAAGAAATACCATTGTCAGGACCCCCGTGAGGCGCCTCCCAATGGTACGCGATGGGCTGTCCGGACAGACAGTAGTCTGTGCTACAGCTGCATTCAAACCACTTGCTGCACGAGCAGGAGCCCGGAGCAGCCAAGAGCACCCAGGAAGGGGCAGCGCGTGCTCCCCGCAGGGGCTGCTGCCCGTGCAGAGCCGCCCGCTCGCAGCAGGGCGCCGAGCACAGCCCGGCCGCTGCCCTGCAGGTGTTAATGCCGGCTGGTCCCAGAGGAGACGCGTGCAGGCACGGGCAGGGCAGGGCAAAGCCCTCCTACTGCAGTGCTCTGCTCAGCTGCTGCACAGGGCGAGTTCCTGCGTCACCCCCACTGCCTTAGGCGAGCAGAGATTGTCAGAGAAAAAGGAAAACTAACAAAATCACAATCACTGCTGGAGCTTTGCATATACCGCTCTGTTGTTATCACTGCAAAATTAAACTAACTCCTTTAAGAGCACTGTCTTAATATGGGTCTGACTGGGGACAGGTAAATGCAACAGTACAGATGCAGCGGGAGAGCAGGAAGGGGAGAACGCAGTGTTCTGCTGAGCACACTCAACCTCACAAGCAGGCACCTTGCTCTTCATCCTCCCCATTTTCAGTTTCCATCATCTCTTCCTCTTCGTCCTCCTCATTATCATAGTTGTAGTTTGGGTCAAAGGTGATGTACTTCAAGCACAACCCCATCACACTAGGGATGTGAGGGTCAATTTCCTTTGGGCACCTATCAAGACAAATAAAAATCCTAAGAGTTAACAAATCCAAGAATAAACCATTTCAAATATCCAAATAACATAATTCATTCAAAAGGATCCCAAAACACTTAACAAAAATTTTTAAATGCTTTGCTAACAAGTTAAACCAGAGCTTCTCATTCCCACAGTGCATAAAGCAAGATCATGTGTCCCTGGAAAGGGCACAGTAATTTCTATACAGGGAAAAAAATAATTAATTGTGTAATTCAGTCCTTCTCCTGCCACGGAAGAAAACGCGGGCAGCTCTTTCCCCAAGGCAACCTGCAGGACTCCTTCCCCAAGGCAAGCACTGAAATTCCGAGCACATTGTGACTGGAGAGCTGCGGCCCCTGTGCCCAAGCACCCTATGAGCACCCACTCCCTGCAAGCTCCAGGCATAAGACAGTCCCCTTGTGCTGCGGGAAGTTCCAAAGACAAGAAAAACCTCCACTCCTGCCAAACCAGCACGGACCGACATGTGCATCAGTGTGGAGGTAAAGCAGCTCGCACGCTTGAGCGCAGCATTGCCTGCTGAAAAGGGCTTCATTCCTGGGCTGCCCTTTCCCCACATGCAAGAACATCAGCCTTGGGTCTGAATGCACAGGTATTTGCAACGGGAGAGCACAGAGGCACAGGAGGTTGCCTAAATGTTCCTGCAGGGCACACACCTTCTCACAAAGGACTCGAAGGCCTGGAAGCAGTACTCCCTTAGCTCGTCGTCTTCCACGCTGCAGTACTGAACTATCAGAGGAATTATCTTCTCCAGATGTTCTCCTGGGAATGACAAAGTGAGCAGCTGTTGAAATCACTCCAGCTTTCACCTATCTAAGCAGCTAACAGCTTAGCTATCTGCTGCTTTCTGCTTGTGCCCTGCAATGCATTCCCACCCTGGACCATACCAGCGAGGAGCCAGCAGCTACCCAAGACAAACCTAGATGGGTCTTCAGCACTCAGTCCTGGCCACTGCCCCCAGAACATTGCTGTCATTCCAGCCATGGAAAAAGAGCTGCAACTGGAAATCTAGAACCTAATCTCAATTCTAGCAGATCTTTCAGGCCAGTACCAAAACACGCTGCCTCTCCATCCCTCCTCTCGGTTAACACGAGGTGGGTCTGGTGACCTGTTTCACAGGGGCCTTAAAATCAGGGGAGCACTGCACAACCTCAAGGGAAAAGGCACGAAAGAGCAGCCAGAGAGTTAGTTGAGTTTCTTCCTTCCTAGTGGAGATCAGAGAGCTAGAGCAGGACCCCAGAGGAAATCACGAAGCCCAAACGATTGACACATCAGGAACACACTTCTTTTACCACTAGAAGTGAGCTGCTTTAAAATGCGTGTACATTTGCCAGCAACATTTCAAGCTACTCATCCTACCTATGCGGTGACCAGCCTGCCTGCTGATGCCAGCTATACACTGGATGTAGGTCCTGGTGGTAGAAGTGGACTCGTTCCTCTTCAGCTCAGCAAGCAGATGCTCTGTAAGCTCCGAGAAGATGTTTCCGCTGCAGGTCAGGATGAGGTGGCCCAAGGCAATGATGGCCCTTTTACGCACTGCCAGCCTGGGGCTTGTCAGCTGAGGAAGGAGGCAGTTCAGGATGGAGGAGTGGAAAGAGTAGAGGGTCCCCCCTAGTCTGCAAACAACAGAAGACAGAGATTGAAAGTCAGGTCCTCAGGAAAAAAGCCTCTACCGACAGCAAAAGGAAAATGAAAAAATCCTTCAGCTCGGAAGGCTTCATGCATTTCCAGGGTGAAAAAAAAAAAACAAAAGAGCAACAACAAAAAAAGTGTTTTGATTCTATCACTGACTTGTTATGTACGATATGGAAAGGTTACTTGTCTTCACCAGGGAAGAGTCTCATTCTGACTCTGTCTTCTGGATGAGCCGGGGTTTTGTTGATCAGGTCCCATGTGCAGCTGACATATGACACTGTCACTCTGACTTAGGTAATAGGAGAAACAGGCAGCCGGGGGCTAAAAAATGTCCATGTGATCAGATCACAGGGCTAAAATAAACCTCTCTTCTTTTCCCTGTCCCTTCTGCCCGTATTAAGTCGAGCTGAGCTTTGTGGGATACTTCACCCTGCTACCACTATTCCCCAGCACAAAGAGCTTCACGTGTCGTCTCATCCCTGTTGGGAAATCTGCTCTGCCAAGATATCTCCCCAGTAGCAGTCAACACAAATCCTTTATTTCTGAGTCCTCATAGCAAGATTAGGAAAGACAGAAATCAAAAGCAAACCCTCGCAGTGCCATGCCCTGGAGTAGGCGGCTGCCAGGAGAAAATCCTCTGGTACCTGCTCAACATATCTGACAGGATGTCGAGCGCCTCCAGTTGCACAGACACATCCTCCTGCTTGCCAATGGCTCCTGTTAGCTGGGCTGTGATCTTCTTGCACACATTTGCTGTCATGGTAGAGCCTGGAAGAGAAACATTTTTTCTTGCCATCAGTTAAGAAAAGAATCTTTATACTGCCAAGAACCATTTGATCCCTCCTACACTTAAAACCATCACAGGGAGAGCTGGCAAGGAAAGCAGTCAAAAGCACTTGTTTGAGGCAGGGACAGACACCGGGAGCAGGACCCTAGAGTCCCATGCACCAGCTCTTTGGAAGAAGCTTCTGCTCTTGGAGAGCATCTTTTACCAGCCAAGAGCCGGGCTGCCACAGCGGCTCCAGGGCCAGGCAGTGCCAGGAGCAGGGCTGGGCGAGAAGCGTTTGGAGCTTTTTTCTTTTTTCTCTCCTTCATTCTTAGTGTGAAAAACATTCAATATCAACAAAGGTTTCCTCCATGTGAAGGGACTTCTGGCAGGAACTGCTGGGTAAATCTGCTCCAGAACAATCTGCTCCAGAACAATCTGCTCCAGGTTCGAGGCTGTGGTGGTTACAATCGCAGCCCTGAACCGTGATCTCCTCATGCAGCTGAATGCCCAGGTACACACTGAGTCTTCCTGTTGCCATGTGCCTGTCCCAGCACCGGCATTTTTTCCACTCAGTGGGTTCAGCGCAAACCATGAGCAGCTCCACATTCCACCTTTCAAGAGAAGGGAAGGTGCTTCCTGCCCCACGTTCTGTGCCGCCTGCCTGGCATGAGAAGCTGAGCACTGCAGGAGCATCACTGCTGCATACAATCCCAGTTCTCCCCTGAGAACTAAAATCCATGCGAATATCACTGCCGCGGTCACCTGCCACGAGTGAACAAGGGAGGTATGAGACGGCTGCAGAGGCAGCTAGCTCAAACCTCCGGGCACTCCAGGTACCTGCTGCAGAGCTGCTGCACATTTCTGGGGTAGCACAGTGGCAGCCCTGGCCTCTACACCCACGCTGAACATGGTGGGTTTGTGAGACACAAAAAGGGATTTCTGCAAGGACTCAGATGCAGTTTCAGACTGAAGTCCCCAGGGTGACTCAAGTTTTCACTCAGTCTCATCTTTAGTCATGTTGGGATCTCAGTTTCTGCTTCTTTCTCCTCCTTACACCATTGCTTCCAATCTAGTGGGGAAGCAGGAATCCGCAACTTTCCAGCTCTGAACTACATTTCCCTCTGTCTCCTAAAGACTGCGACTCCCTACAGCTGTGGGCTGACAAACAGGGACAGACATTTTACCTGCAGAAGCTGGTGGCAGCTCCGAGATGACAGTTTTCAGCCCGATGCTGGAGATGTCCCTCAGCTGCTCCTTGTCCGACAGCATGTTTGTACATAGCGTATCCACGATGGTTTCCACCTGGTACTCCTTCACCTTGCCAACCAGTGGGCCCAGGCTGCAGAAAGAGAAACCAGTGAGACTGAGCAGAGGGAGGGCTGCTTTGCACCACGGGGAGAGGGGGCTCAGACTCACTCCTCCTTGAAGAGCAGCTCAGTCCCAAGCACAAATATTACCAAAACACCCATACAGAGATGCATGTTGTACCCTGAGGCTCCTGCACCTCATACTCTGCCTCGGGTAACTCTGCATCAGGGATACTTAGACCAGATCTGCAGAAAGATATTTAACTTACTGCAGACGTGAGGATAATAAGATCTGAGTGGAAGGGGAAGCTCAGAAATGACAACACAATGATTTAGAATGAAAATTACCGTGTTAAAGAGAATAATGGTAAAATTTAAGGTCAGGTTTTGAAAAATACATCAAAAACTGACTTGTAAGAGCAAGTGGCAAATGGATTTGCACATGTACTGCCCTACTGCCCTCTGCCACATGCCTCAAGACCTCTACTTGAGCCAGGCTCAGAATTACAACAGGGGGAAGACTCGACTGGAGTAAGTTTCATTTCCCTGCATTTTCTTTTTTTTTTTTGGATAAAGCCTACATTTTCTGCTGGTGAACTTATATTCAGAAATGTGCAGAAACTGTCAGTATTTATCTGCAATTATTTATTTTTATTTACTTCTATTTACAAGATAACTATTTAAAGTGTGAAGTTTAAATTGTATTTCAACAAGTCACATGTTGCAGCTTTTCTCTCCTCATCAGCCGGACTTACATCTTTGAATTACACTGGTGAATTCCAAACACATTTACTTCCCATGAATACTCTGTACCCCTCAGAAAGTACTGCTTCACAAACAGCTAGAATATTCATAAGAAACAAACACAGGTGATTGAACCTGGTGCTCGCACTTTGTAAAGTTCACTTTCACCCACAATGTTAAAAAAAAATCTTCGAACAAACGTGCATTTTTTGTTTTGTTTTCCCTCCTCTTCTTGGCATAACGGGCACAGTCTCCTTGCTGCTCCTAGCAGCGTGCCCAGCCAGCACTATAGCACAGCATTCCCAGGGTTCACGCACCAAACTCACGCTGAGCCTGGTCTGTACAAGGGTTTTCTTAAATTCAGCAATCAGGACAGGACACTGACAGCTGTGGAGAACCAGAGTATCTTCTCTGAAATATGAGAGTTAAAAAAATTACAAAATAAGAGGATTTTGTACAAGTGAAATGGATGCTAATCCTACACCTGAAAATACAGAATAGAAAAGAACTGGCTGTTGCCCCTATTTTATGAGGTGGGAGACTGAGACACAGAGAAGCTGAAGAATTTTCTAAGTTGGGGAGAGCAGGAACCAAAACACAGGATGAAAAATAGGATAAATTTGCATCTCAATTAAAATTTTGGGAGTTTTCTGGGTGAAAAGTGCAATTTCATTTTCCCTCTGAATAGGATCTTTGTTTTAGGTGATAAAAATCAACTGTGAGACCTTTCAGTAACTCACAAACCCTTACGCGAGCTGCACAGATCCAGTCTTGGGCTACTTCAACCACCAGTGTCCTTCAAAGTATCACCTCCTGCTCAGAGATACTTGCACCTCTTGCGGGGAGCTGCCCAGGCATTTGCTGCTTCAAGTACTGCCTGAGTTATGGAAAGAAAGTGTTACTGGTTTCATTTACTCTCTAATTGTCATTTTGGATGAGTTACAGATTGTAATGAGTATGGTCTTATAAGTGATGCAGCCATAGCTAAATAGACAAAGAAATTTCTCTCTCTTTTTTTTAAGTGCCCAACAGCTTTTCTTAAAAAAAAACCAAAAGAACCAAACCCAAGCTAGATAAGAGACAAGAACAGGGCCAAAACAGCTGAGGAAAAATCAGGATAGTGGAAATCAAGAAGAAAGAGCCAAAGGTCACAAGGTATGGGGATAGAAGCAGTGTAAGATTTAAAAGAAAGGAAGAGGAGTAAGATCCACAGTAGGAAAGAACACAGGAACCCAAAGTTGTCTTTAAATGGCCCACCTTTCTGGAACCCTGTGCGTGAACTGACCCATTCAATCTCATTTCTAGCATGAATACTCCCATTTAGACACGCTGGGGGAAAGAGACAGGAAACAACACGTCAGCAGTAGGATCACTTAATCGGAAGATTCAGTAATAAAGGGACCGTCTGCCTTTTTATTTAGGTTTAAAATACTAAAATGTTCAAAAATGACGCAATGGCACAGACTAAGCTTGGAGACAAAGTAGAAAAACAAGTACATTACAAACTGTAACAGAAATGCCCTTGGAGAGTAGGATTCAGAACTTCTGAAACTCAAATGCCATCTCTCAAGGAGTACCTTAACACCACCTCTAACAACGACACTACCACAGGGAAATTCAGCATTGGATTTCAGAGCCCTCTAAAACAGAGGGGTTTTGTGTCTAAAATTTTTATCTGCACTCATCTCTGAAATAACAGAATCTTAGATGTGTTATTTTTAATGTGGTAGGCCTGTAACATAAACACTGGGATGCTTCCAAAACCCCCTTCTGCAGAGACCCGAGTCCGTGCACCAGTGCAAGGAGCAGAGGCTCCGAAGGCCGTTCTGGGGCAGGTGCCAGTGCTGCGAGGCCAGCTCCGCTCTGACGCGGCTCCGGGCCTGCGGCGCTCCCCTTGGTGCCAGGGCACGCAGGAACTGCTGCCCAGGCTCTTACCACTTCACTGCGAGGTTCTGCACTTCCCCGTTTTTGTCCTCCAGCAATTTCAAAAGCATTTTCACAACTTTTTTCTCGCTGTCTTCATCTAGCTTTATAGAATCTTTCTGCAGTTCCATCATCAGGTCGTTCGTGGCCATAAACCTGAAACAACACAGAGCAATAGGGGATTGGAGGATACACGGACACAAGTGCACTTCCTAGGGAAATTAATTTGATGAGTGTATGAAAAAATACTTGCAAGCACTAACATACAGCCCTTTGCATTACACTGAAAAATAAAGTACAAATAATCATTACTATCTTACAAGTGAAAAACTCAGAGGTGACAGCTGAAAAGGACTTAGCTAAGAAAGCTACTATATATATATATAATATATATTTATA
>VWPW01000456.1:0-11190 GCA_013389825.1 Crypturellus undulatus
CATGAAATATATTAATAAAATGAATGATCACGGAGGTACTGGTCTCATCATAAATCAAAATAATGTCCTGAATCCCCAAATGCAGCCAGGCAACTTTTTTCACGAAATAATAGATACAAATGTTGAATAAAATGAAAAAATAAACTGTAATGTGATTAAAGCCGAAGNTCACAGAGGTCTCCTGAATCCCCAAATGCAGCCAGACAACTTTTTTTCACAAAATAATAGATACAAATGTTGAAAAAAATGAAAAAAAAAATGTAATGTGATTAAAGCAGAAGAATTGTGAGATTATAGGGCAAATCAGATTAGTTTGCTCAGGCTGATCACTTTGTCTGTTAATTACAGGAGCAGCATCATGGACAATGCTGCTAGCATTTATATCATGGGCCATGCACTTTTGAACCCGTCTTTTGCTGTTGTTCATTGTTGTATTTGGGTTGGAAGCCATTGGTAGGAACCGGGCACTGTTGATTCAGATTTTGAGCTCTGTTAAAATAGAATTGTCTCAAGACAAAAACTATGGATCCCAATGCTTTTAGAAATATAGATTGGGGTTTTGATCTGAATTTAGACTTTGGGTCCATTAGATAGTGAATTGTTGCTTGATAGTCATCCTATAGGCGCCCAACAGCAGTCTTGTTCATAAGATCATTCATATTTGTCAACTCGTACATGGCTCTATGATTTGTAGAGTTGAGGTCTTTGTAGCTTGCTAAATTCAGAAATAAAAAAAAAAANTGTAAGATCATTCATATTTGTCAACTATGATTTGTAGAGTTGAGGTCTTTGTAGCTTGCTAAATTCAGAAATAAAGCAAATATATATATATATAAATTTCAACAGCTGCATGAAGATCCCAGCATAGATGCTGGATTTATAGCTTAGACCCTTGTCCACTTGGGAGATATTTTATTGCTTTATTATCCATTCTACTTCTAAATTTTTAGATACATTACGATTTCAACTGGATATATTAAAGATTATGGAAAATGTCACAGAGAAAGGAATATTGATTTATTTTTAGATGTCCTTTACATTGCAGCTTTAAGGACCTCCAAATCACAAGACATCCAGTAATTCTATTATAGGCTTAATGATGTCTCTTAGTCCATTCCTTCAAATACAGATTCTCCTTTTAGAAAACTGTACCTGTTTTTTTATAAGAACATGTCAACCTGTGGTGTAATATGTCAGTTCTTTTAGATGTGTTTGGGTTACTTTACTTAGATAGATCAGCATGAGGTTTTTTTAATAACTTTTAGAAGATGAGTTGATGCTAATATAATAATTTGTCTGAGATGAAAAGATTAAATCCAGATTTGACTTTTTAAAGGGGATCTAGTGACTTAATGTTCAATTTTAATGTTAAAATTATTCAAGGAGTTATTGCCTGCTTGTGCATAAGGAAAAATACCTACTACGAGAACAGGCAAAAATGGATAAGGAGTCAAACAACTTCCTGCTAATTCTGCCTTCTCCTTCCCCATTCAGGTGCTAAATTAGCCCTTTACTGACCCTTAAATTGGAACTCAAAGAGTCAATTTAACCCAAATGGAGCTAAGTGTTTGGATACTACTAAAATTGAACTGCAGCCCTTTTGGGCTCGACTCTGCCCGTCAAGCTCTCCTCTCTGATGGAGGTTTTACTTCTGCAAAGACACTCCAAAACCCTCACAGCTCTAGGATTAGCACTGCCACCCTAAGGACCCTTCAACACTGTGCACAAAACAGAATAAAAGTGGGCCTGGTTGAGGGGATATGGACTTCAGGTCCATGTTGAGAAGTTGCTTCCTATTCATCCTGGCGTGGATTGAACTATCATCGGCTGCGTGTCCCCACTGGGGACAAGGATGCAATTATTTTCTGCAGAGGAAGGCAGCATGACCCCCTGTGCCAATGCAGTCCTGCTCCACACCGATATCTATCTATTTTCCCCACAAAGTGCATATTTTTGATTTTAGGATGTCCTTTCAGGGCATCGTTATTGCACAGTCATCTTCTGCTTTCAAGTCCTGCGCTTTGTAAATGAATTCCTTCTTATAAAAACCCAGCATATAACCACACGAAAATACACCTGCAAGAGCTCAAATTACCTTGAGCAGAAGTGGAAATGCATCCTTTTTCTATTGTAACTGCCATGACTGTTAGAGGATGAATAGTACATTTTTTAAAGTTATAAAACATTTGGAATTGCTTTCTCTCTCCACCTTCCATTTAAACTACTTTTTTTCTTTATCCAAAACAGTGAATGGAAGTAAATCAAAGAGTATATTAAATGGCTGGAGAAGAGACTGCATATCATCTAATATGCAGCACTGAAGAATTATAGCCAGAATTTGGCATATGGCTTACCTCTAATTCCCGTATGCATTATTTTGTTAAAATATATATCCCATTGTCAGCATAATTCATTATGAATTAGAAAAGAGAAGGAAATTAATCCAAAACGAAATGGGAAGAGGAGCAAGTCCGAGGAGCGTTTGGATGGCTGACAAAGTGGGACAAGTAATGACCGTGGCATGGGCACTAATGCAGGCTGAAAGAAGTTGCGTGTCCTCTCTTGAGGGGAGAGGGGGAATTGATGATAAGATCTGGAGCCAGCACAGTCTGCGCGTCTCTTAAGTGGTTCAAAAGCAGCACAAACTGATTAGAGTACTTCTCTAAATATATTTGTAAAAGAAGAAAAGAGCTCGAGGCAGTTCAGTGAGGACAAGCCCCTGTGCTTCAAACCTAAGCCGAGTCCACTCGTAGTGCAAAATGGGGCTGTTGGGTTCCTAGCCCAGTTCAGCTCTCCATGTCCTTTCCGAAATCATCAAGAAGAGCAGAGAAACACGAAGGGTTTCTTGTAGGGAGTCACTAATAAGATCTAAAGGCTCCATTAGAAATAATGGTGACCTTTTTGTGACACCGCGCTTGGGCATGCGCAATCAGGTTTTGTACAGGGGGGTCCCGATGCCCCTTGTGCGACCCTAGAGGCCTGGCGCATGCTCAGTCAGGCCTGCGGGCCTGACTGAGCAGTGCCCAGAGCCTTCCAGAAGGCTCTGAAATCCCGAAGGTGGGGGCCAGGGGCATCTGCCCCTGGAGGACCAACCGCCCACCAACGGGATCCAGGCAATGGGCTAACATCACCAAATTTGCATATGCCCAATGACCTCCCTAGTTTCCTTCTCCCCTTTTAAAAATCTATATAAGTTGTTGTTCACCTTTAATAAATAGCCCCCAGTTTTCTCTTTATTTGTTCTGGTTGTTATTTTGGAGTACTCCGCATTTGGTTTGTTGCCGTTAACCCAGCTCTTCTAAGAAGGGATATACTGGGCGGCGGTAACGCATCACGCCTCAGAGCGCCTCCTGCGACAGAACCCTGAGACCTTGGGCCTACTCCACCGGCAGCAGCTGTTCCCCTTGGCTGACGTCTGGGAGTGGTAAGGGGGAGCCTCACCCCTGGGGGTGGAAGGGAGGTTACTCTCCTGGTCGGGGAAAACCGCACGCAGCCTCAAGAATCCCTCGCGGGGTACCGCGGCGCTTGCGTGGGGGAAGGGGCCTTACCCAGCTGCGGCGAACGCCGAACGAGGGACCGCAGTTGCAGAGATTCGCCGAACGAGGCACTGCCGGGTGGGCCTGTCCAATAAAGATCTGTGAGAAGTAGCGGGGCGGGACTCGCGCGGGCTTCGCAACCGTATCGGGACGACCACCTCCCGATAGTTTCTATCAAATAGTTGGCTACAAATATTTTTAAGTTATCTCCTGCACATCTCTGTCTAGGGTCTTCTTTCGACATCTCCTAACACTTATGTTTTACTACCAGAAATCAAACCGGAGCCAGCATATCGGTATCATTAGAACTCCACAGAGATTATGGGCCACCTTATATAAAATGAGATGGGGGCTCGGTCACTCATGTGTTTTACCAAAAAAATACTTCTCATAATGGACAAGAAGGTGCTATGTCTTTTTCTAGAAAAGGAGAAATTTAGGTGCAGATTTTCAGGTATGCAGAATTTCTCAAGATCTCATTGCTTTGCTGACTGACTAAAAAAAATGCATTTCAGCTCTTTTTTTGACTGCTATTGCTATAAATTATATAGCTCTTGAAAGCGTCAATTAAGCGTGAAAAACTAAAGATATACATATTTTTAAAAACTTAATTTTAAACGTTGGTATTTTAAACATTGGAACATGCTGTTCATCTTCTACATGAACATTAGTGTACGGTGTTCCAGAAAGAAAATTGCAGAGTAACGGAGTCATTATGGTTTTCCAAGAATTTCTGAGTCATATTTAGAAATGCTGCAAATAAAGGCTCACCTAAGACGGACTGGTATCAGCCAGTGCTCTGATTAGTTGCTCCTGATTCAGGCACCAATGTCTGTAGGTTTTTGTTTCTTTTGATCTGTAAAATGTCAGTCTAGAATAAAATTCAGTTCTTGTATTTGTTGGCTTGAGATTTCTCTGGTCCTTGTTAAAACGAGAATATATTACTACTTCATCTCTGTAGTTTGCTTAGCTGCACCTTTATTTGCCTACTCTGTGCAGCAGAAAATGCCTTTGTAGCTGAAATTTTCCCATCTTTAAAGTATTTCTCCCTATAAATATGCAATGAACAAACAAAAATGTCTATGCATTCAGGAAAAGCTTTTGCAAGGCCCCTGCAGGAGAGCAGGCAGAGGGGCCGTCGCTACAGAAACCCCATGGAGAGACGGGGCTAACTTCAACACTTCAGCCAGCCAAAACACTGCAGAATTATCAGCATCTCACCATTCTGCTGCTTCTCTTCATCCTGTTGCCTCTCCTGCTCTTGGATGTGGCCAGCCAATGCATTAGGACATCGTCCTTGGGATGGGGCAAAACTCCCATGTCTGTAAGTCTCTTCCCTTGTGCAGATGGAGCTGGTTTATTTTAGGGCTACAGAGGCTGTTGCTTCTCTCCTCTTGCTTCTCTTCTTACTACCACAATTCAGATCCAAAATAAGTAAACGGGCAGAGCCATTGAATGAAGGTTTCTTTGTTTTTTTTTTCTGTTTACTTGATTTTTTTCCAGGGGAAGCTAAAATATTGAAATATTCCATTTGCAAGACAAGTCACAACATTAGCCAACCCTGCGTCATTCACTAGTCAAGACATTAGCAGGGCTGGCGAAGTAATCAGAGCAGGGGAGCATCTTTACTGAAGAGCTGCAAGGGTTAGAAACCTTTTACTCAACGCTGCTGCAACCTGCAGGGAAGCCTCTGTCTCCTTCTACCTTCATGCATCTTCTGTTAGTATTTACCTGCCAATCGAGAAGGATTTGGAACAATAAATAAATAATGGTGAGTGACTGACAAGCAAATTGACTTAAAAGTGGGATGCTGAGTTCACGAATACATTTTGAACTCAGGTACGATTCAGTAAACAGGTTTGTTAAAGGAAAAAAAACCCACAAACAATAAAAAAGAGGTGGAAACAGCAAGTGAAAATTCTCTTTACTTTGTACAAAAAGTTTTAATCCATCTGATATTGTCTTTATTTTAAGAAATATTTTTCTCCTTTCCTTCTCCATCCTACTTTCTATTCTCCTTAACAGAAAAAAATCTTAATTTACACAGACCTATATTTCACTTGAAATTAGATTTCAATTTTGTCAGCAACAGAAATGCAGACGATAAACCAAGTATGTGAGAAGCCAACGGATATTGACTTCTGTTGTACAACTTTTTGGACCTCACATCCTGACATGCAAAATAAAACAGCTAATAAAAAACATTGATTATTTTTTCCAGCTGAATGTATATATAATTAGTGATTGCTGTGACAGGAGTGCTTAGAAGACTGACAAATCACACTGGTTTTCAACCTGAAACAAAACTTTACTCTTAGCTTTATTTTCCCTTTTTTTAGAGATGCCCAAGTTGGAATTACAGGTACAAAAGCCCATCTGCTTCCTATTCTGTGCTACAGTTGAGTTTACAAACCAGTATATTAATCACTGCCTTCCCTTTCTTTTCCTATTTCCTCCCATTACATTTTAGCACAAACGATTCCAGTACCACTTCTGAGATATCTAATGCACCTGCTTTTCATTTCGTCTCATTCAGTCTAACTCCTTCTGTAGCTTTTGCTATAACATATATTCCCATAGCTGAATGTGACGTTTTATGGACTTTCACCCATTTAGCATTAGTTAAATGTACCCCTGGAATAGGCCAAGGCCCTAATTGTAACAGGAGGCACATGCACATTCCTACTCTTTTATATTTGTTAATGATGTGCTACACTTGTCCTGTAAAAGGATATTTGATGTGGATTCAACCTATCACACTTGAATTGGAGGAAAAGAATCTATTGAAATGTCCTTAAATTTATACACTTGCTATTGATCTCGGGCATCGTGGCCTCACAATAAACATCTGAAAAAAAACATTAATCTCTCCTGGGGAAAAAAAAAGCTTGGCTTTCCAAGGCAGCTAAGCAATGACAGATTTGGGTTGTTTGGCTCCTCTGCTGTGTTTACCATACGGTTTAAGATATTGCACTCTGTGATTAATGGTTTGCTAAAATATAATCTCCTAGGATTACCTTTCATTGTCAGTGCAGCAGAAAACATGATCATTCCTCTTAAGGAGTTACTAAGAGAATTATCTATATTTTAAATAGAGTTAGATTCATCACTTCCTGAAAAGAAATGCTTTTTTTGCCTATTCCCTTTTATCTTTCTGCAGTTTTCCACTAGGGGGAAAAATAACATTATCTATCTCTACTCAGTACCACAATCCAGAAAAATATTGCTGCACCCTGGATGTCATTAGGATTAAATATTTCCTTGCTTCTCCTCTTGTTTCAGAGGAAACTGTTATCCGCTTGTGAAAACACAAATACAAGCAGAGTGTCATTTGGATTAATTAGGCCCCTGGCCCTTTTCTTTCCAGTCTTTAAGAACTTCCGAATTAACATTTTAGACAAGGTTTTCCAAGATTAATCCATTGCGTGTTGTCAGAGACGACTGCGATAACTGTGAGCAAGTGCTTAATAGGGAAGAAATCAAAACGAGACGACAGCTTTGCCCCATCCTGCTTTTAATGTAAACTCTAAGGCCAGCAGAGTTTTGCTCTAGCTGTTTTTAGTAGATGAGAAGAAAGGTTGGGGCCCTTCTTCTCTTCTGCCCCAAACCAAAACAGTAATTACAGATAGTAAAAAATTAGATGGTTATTAGCTAAAAAGCACCAACCCTGGGAGATTTCCACAAAACACCGAGCTGTAGCAAGAGGTGTAGAGGAAATAGTCATGGTGTTGAACTCTAAAACTGCATTTCCCCATGAGTTTCAGTCAATTCTGGGTGCAGAGGGTTTACATATGTCTATTTCCACATACATACATATTAATATAGACTGGTATGTGTAGATGTTTATATACATATATACACACATGTATGTCTGTATGGACACATATGCACGTATATAAATATAGTGAGTTTGCAAAAAAATATGGACCGCCCTGCTGATTTTAATGCAATATTCCTGTCGATTATAATGTAATGTTAATTTTCCATCTCCCAAATGACAGTGGACATATCACAGTCATTGCGATTTATAATCTTTTCAGCGTAAATACCATAGTATGGCCTGAATTATCCCTTTTCTCCATGAGCAAAGTCCATTTTCCTTCCTTAACCCCAGCAAAGTGAGTCCTCTGGGGCCACCGAGGGGAGTTATTTCAGATAACAGGGAGTGCTCCCTCAGGATCCAATGCATCCTTCAAATTACCTGTGCCTGCACTTGGCCACAGCTCATTTTCAAGGGCTCTAGTAATGGACTTCTGCTACTTCCCCCAGGAAACAATTCTGCAGTTTAATTATCTCTGTTAGGAAACTTTTCCCAATTATTTCAGCCTGCTGTTACTCATTTATGTTTTAATTGCTCAGCATTATCCCATTTGTCCTATTAGATCTCAGGGCCTAAAATAAGAGAGTTGGGAATGGTCCATGCAAACTGAACATGGGGGAGAGTGTGACCCAAGACTGAATCTAGTGCAAGATGGGAGAACAAGAAAGGCACAAATGCATGAAGGATGCAGTTCAGGACATCTTTCCAGACAAATATGTACTTTTTAAATATTTTTTTTACATAAAAAACTATTTTTACTTGGGAAAATATGAGGAATGGATGGGGATTGGGATTGCTCAGAGCTACCCTACACTGGTATCGATTGATTATGTTACTTCAGATCACATATTCGAAACTCAGATTTGTTAAGTAATTTTACAAGTATGATATCCCTTAACATAACTATTGACATTCCTGAAGGAGCAATCAAAATAATTCTCCAGACACTTTTCAGGCTCAATTTGCACATATCAAGAGAGTCATGGTTGGTAGGAATGTTTGTTAGAAAGAAAAACATTCCTTTAATGTAAAATTTAAGGCAAGCACTTATTTTTCTATATAACCTTGTGTTCAAAACACAAGCCCTCTCTATTAATCATGCAGTGCTAATATAGCATATATTTTAACCTGGAAACCTGGCCCTTACTTGTAGTCTACCCTCAATAAATCATGTGTGGATATGGCTAAAAAGAGCTTCTATTATTAAAATTCTACCACCAAAGTAAAGAAGGAATTAGGGTGAATTCCCGATTTTGAGTGGTGTTTACTCACCTCTGGATGCTAAATCATTCGTGCCAGGAACACCTTTTATCTCCCAGATTCATAAAAACAACTTGGATCAGAACAAGTACCTGAAAGGACAATATTTGTCACTGGGAATGAAAAAGATTGACCGAAGATCAGGTTGCCTTTTTAAAACAGAGGAAAATATACATATATTTTATAAGTATATGCATACTAAATCTATAGAACACATTTGATAAATATTATACTACATATAATTTTATATATATAATAGCAATAATAGCAATGCTGCTTTATCTGGGATGATTTCTGCTGCAACGCTTATGTCAAGCACCAATAAAACGTGAGGCTTAACATACTGAAAAGACACTGAATTAAATATCAGACACATATGGATGAAGATTTCTCTGCCTGCTTTCTTGAATTCTGCCTGTAATTCATGCAGCTCCGTGTTGAATTAGTGCTGATGTATTATCCAATGCACGAGGAAGCAAACAGACATCGGGAGCTTACTCAGCTTTCATCCATTTTTAAAAGTCATTTATCCACTCGCCATTAATAAAGCGGGTCCCTGAGATACACTGCACTGGGAAGCAAAGACAGGAAGAATGCAAATAGGGAAAATGACAGGTGTCTTGGACACTGGAATTGGGAAAAGTACCAGACAATACAGCTAGAAAACAGTTGGGGTCCACAAAAGACCTGTTTGATACACATACATCAGAGGGACTGTTTATGGGTATATTTTTTCTAAATGTAGCATAGTTAGAAAATGAGAAGAGTATAGGTAGTTGTACAAGCATAAACATATTTGTCTAAAAAATGTAGTATTTCCTATTTGTTTGCATGGTCAACCCATGCTTGGTCATTCTATTTGAAATCAGGACTGCCGTTTCCACTGGCTTGTCGTCTTCTGAAAGTCTGGGCAGGTAAAGCTTTGGGCAGGCAGGAAAGGAAGCTGGTCAACTAAATATTGTTTTTAAGGCATCCGCAGAAGCTTCCCTGCAAGTTTTCTTATTCAATAATGTTGGATTTCTATGTAAATTACTTCTGTGTTGTAATTCTTTTGCTGTTGGTTTGTTATTAAATGCATCCTGAAAATATCTCTGAAAATAACAACTCGGCTTTCTTGGTGGCATGGTGCATGAAAATAAGATAATCAAGCAATGAAATAGGCTGCAGAAAGTGGTTGTATGGGCTCCATCCTTGGAGGTTTTCAGGTCCCAGCTGGACCAACCCAGTTCAACCCGGTCTCATGTTGGACTAGAGATCCCCTAAGGTCCTTTTTGACCTAAATGGTTCTGTGTTTTTTCTGAAAATGGGAAGAAAGGTGACAGGGTCAAGGGTTGAAGAGATTAAAATGGCCTTCATGAAATGGGACAATCACAATATAAAGAACAGCTGTCAGGAATGGGGGAGTTATAAGTAGTTTTGGCAGTGAAGGATGTAGCTTGGTTTAGCTACATAGTGTTACCTGATGATAGATATCAGAATGCACAGAATTAAATCAAAGGACATGTAAAAAGGCAGGTGGCAGAGATGAGATCCCCAATGGAAGGAATGCCAAAAGGTCCTCAGAAATGCTTCTGGCTACATCCCTAGTAGGCTGGAAATGCTTATAATGAATCAAATGGAAGATCTTGGATATGAAGATCAAAGGGCATAAAAGAGCCTTAAAGATACTACTCCACACATGGCAGGGAGTAGAGGTGGAGGACGAGGAGCTGACTGAGATGCCAGCAACAGTTGCCACTGTCAGTGACACCAGGAAAATACTTAAGCAGCTCAGCTCCTCCCCACCTAGAGACGGAGGTCACCAGGGTATCTTCAGCCTAATAAAACTTGTCAGAGAAGATAAAGCTTTAGAGAGAATATGCCTTTCTTCTGTAATATATTTTTAATACATTTCGTCAACTTGTCTCATACCTTTTACTTTTAGTAAAAGGACAAAAATGCTCTGACTTGTAGAAAATATCCATTAATCACATTAAACAACTTACTGCATGCCAGCTCCGAGGAGAGAGTCAAGCTCAGCTGAGTCCTTCGGCCTCATCCGTTCGAGATACAGGTGGGTTGGACCCCGGGAAGTCCTGGAGCTGTTGTAAGCCTGGGTCTGCTCTCAAGAAAGGCAGGACCTGTCCCCCTCCATGGGACTCGCACCATGCATGCAAGCTAGGTTTACATTACTGAATTTATTTAGGCTAAAACTCTTCTAGTACTAGGTCTTAAGAAGACAAAAATGTCATGGTAGCTCCTTCTTGCTAGGTCTTCCAGTTTCCGAGAGTGTGGTGGAGAGTGACTTAACATGAAAAGCCTGAAATGACCTTCAGATAACCCAACTATGACATGTTGACCTTGAGTGGATGCTGTTCCCCTTGGAAGTGAAGAGTCCTTGGGCTGACCCACCAAGTCCATAAGCTGGCTATGATTTCTGGAAGAAAAGATACAGGAGAATGTAATCTTTTCTGTGATGACGTTTGATCCTGAAATTCTATTGCGCAGGATAATTTTTTAAAATAGTTCAAACATGAAGCAATAAAACTTCATTACTGTTATTTTTGAACAACATGAAAATAGCTTTTGAGTGGT
>VWPW01000535.1:0-44608 GCA_013389825.1 Crypturellus undulatus
AGCAATTTCATGACCTCAGCACCCTTTTATAGGGAGTGTATTCCTTCTGCACAAGGCAATTTGGCATGATTTGCATCGAGGCACCTGGTCTCAAGTTCTCTTCCAGACTGCAGACTCTGGTTAACGGGACTTAGGGGATTGGTTGCTCCAAAGGAGAAACCAAGGTGCACTGAATATATGTATGAAGCAGGGACTGGAAAGGTTACAGAAAGGGGATGTCTTTGCATCCTGCTCCTCTCTCTGAGCTGCCCAGGTCTCTGGGAACAGGCAGCTTCATGGATATCTGTGCCCTAACACTGACATAAGCCTGCTGTGAGGATGTTGAAATTGAGCTTTCCATGAAAGTCAACTAAATGACTCACTGTTTCCTCAGACATCTTAATTTGTAGATGTATCTACCAAATGCTTTCCTGAACGCACAGTCTGTTCTTCATGTCTTTGGCAGTGTGATTCTAATTACCTTCTTCTCAGCCACTAATTTGGGGCTATCATTAGTGCAACAGTCTTCACGTTTGGTTTGAGGCAGGGAAGCTGATGAGTAATTACACACTTTAGCTCCTCTTTAGAGAGCAAAAAAAAAGAGAGAGAAAGGAAGACTACTTGAAGAAAGTATCTGTGTGATGGGTTTGTTAAGCATGTGCTTTGGTTAGCACGGTGAGAAAACAGAGCTGGGAGGTCAATCTCTATCCAAGCAGACTGGTGACACAGGCAATTCACTGCAATTGGCTGTGGCCTGAGACTTTAACCGTGTTTATTAATGAAAATTAATGTAGAATTCCAATCTGGTAGTTTAGGAATAATTCAGAGCCCGCAGAACAGCCCTGTGGTCTGTAATCCTCTCTTGACAATGGAGTTAGAGGATGGTGCTAAAAAACTTTAGTTTTAGTGCATCCTGCAATTTTAGCAAACAGCATGTATTGGAGAAAAACACTTTCCTGCTACCAATGCTTTGATGGAGAATGGTTTATATGTCTTAAAGAATGAAGATTTTCCCTGCCTTCTAAGCCAGTCTGTTTTTAATTTACCATTTTAAATCCAAATATCCTTTCTCTATCCACTCAGTCATCTTCTGTATCATATGATAGTAGAAATATAGAGTTTAATTTAACATTAAACTAGATATATGGGCCAGTGAGTTCCATAGGCACATATTCCTTTTTCTAACTGTGAGTTCTTATTTTCCTTTTTACTTTCTTATTCCATGCTTCTTGTTCTTAACTACTTCTCTCTCTTTCTTTCTTTTTCTTTTTCTTTACTTTCCTGCCAGACTTGTATATGTCTTGGATTACAAGAAGAGGAACAAAATACGTAATTTCAGTGAGAGTTCCTGCGATGCCAATGATCACATGCATGCCATTATATCACTTCTAAGTAGTGACAGTGATACTCTGGTGTATGGATACCCAGAATGATGGGCTTGGTGTCTGTAAATGCATTAAATATCTCAGCTTCAGCAATAAGTTTTCAGTCTTCAAGTTTTATGTCATCCCTGAAGTCAGAAATCTAACATGACCTTTATAATAAAATGGTGGTTCCCAAAGTGAGCTAACTATAACATTATAAGAAAGTACATGGACAAGTTCAGGAGCAGGGAGTTTCCCTCTTCTCATTAAGAAACCTAGAGACCCATTAATGTAAATCACAGGTTGGATATTGGGTCTGCTTTCTGCTCAGGAAAAGTCTATATTTGTTTAGGACCTGCCACCGTCTCCATATATGTGGAAGATGTGCAACATTTTGTTATTTCTACCATGCATGGTTGTTCTGTAGTTGTTTCAGGTCTGTTTGGGGGCCAAGAAGTTTGGGCATCCCAAATCTGTCTGCATTCCTGCATACGGAGATGACCTTAGTTTCCGTCTTCCAGTGAGTATTGTCCAGCCAAACCATTTGGCTTTTCAGGGTAAGGGTTGTTTCTAACATTTCATTTTTAAAACACCCAACACACTGGGTTCTGATCTTGGCTGGGAAGTTTTTTTGTGGTTTCATTTAAGTCGTCATTATTAGTTCATGAACTAAAATATCTGCAGAGGAATCAGAGGAATTATGGTAAATTATTTCTAGCTCTCATTTTCATGGCTCAGTTAGAGCATTCAAATTAATTACATTAAACCAAAAAATGGGAGTAAGAAGATACACAGTTATAATTTGGGTTATTCATTAAAGTTTGTGGCTGCATGCCTTCTTCTTTAATTGGTGATTTAGTGTTAAAGATTTGACTGATGCAAACACAGAACTTGTTGAAGAAGATTTTAATAACTTTTTTTTTTGTATTAAGAAAAAAATCCCTATTAATTCCACTTTATTTACTTTGTGGACTTAGTACAGTACTTGGATAATAATAAGTGTGTCATAGATGAAGCAGTATTTGGATATAATCACTTCCAAATAATCTGACTGGAAGTATGCCAAGAAAAAAAAGTGCTAGAGAAGCCAGATGAAGGAAAACAGGCTAATTATCCTGTGCTCATGTCCCTGTTCACCAGATGATTATTTTATTATTCAACAAATCTTGCATGCAAAATGCAGGAGCAGGCAAAAGAGCAGAGTCTGGGAATGAGAATATCCCTACTCTCTAGGACACAGCCCTGTGTCTCCTTCCTTGGTCCTCCTTCTAGACCCAGGAAAAGTCATGTGTGCCTTTATGGCCCTTTCAGGCAAAGCAGAGTAACCAGAAAATGTTAGGAGGCTGCATAGAGGAAGAGGATTACTGCTTAGATCCATTTTGGGGGGGTTTCAAGTATCTCAGTATTGACCTGGGTCCTCCTTTGAGTGTCTATGGCATTTTCTTAGTGCATTTCTTGATGACTTCCTGGGGAGATCTGGCAGATGTCCATGAACACTAGACCTTTTTACCAATATGTGTCTTTTTTCTCCTCTTCCCTGTTGAACACGTTGGTCGGTTTCACATAGCACCTAGATATGAGGGAAATGGAGTCATATGTTGTCATCTATTAGACACAGAATTTGATCAGTGATGACCCACAGCTGAAGCCCTATCCATTCAGATGTGTACATCTCCAAAGGGATCTGAAGAGTAAATCTTAGTTATTCAGACTGGAACCAAAAAAGCAAGGTTGTCTTTTCTTTCTCCAAACTGAGTGGATAGGAATGTTGTTTTATTTTTCATCCTGGTGCTCTGTATTCTTTTTGAGAATGGAAGATGTTGCTCCCGGTAAGTTTAGCGAAGCAAAGTATCTGATTCCAATTACCTCTGTTGAGAATGGCAGAACATTTTCTGACAGCAGCTATCCAATGATATTTCTTACTTTTTCCTGCAAAAATTCCAAAAAAAAAAAAAGACCAACCTGAGGTGGGTGTTACTATCAAAACAGAAGAATAAAGGATGAGGAAGATAATTCTCCATCATTGACTACTGTCATGAAAATTCACGTGAAGACCAGAGAACTTTAGTATAATAAATGCACATCTGTCATTTTGTGATGGAAACTTGGGCCATAATTGGGTGGAAACGTAAGACATAAGACAATGACACCTTCTTAAAACAGAAATCAGACAACCAAACAAAAAACCCAAAGATAGAGAACTGCATATCAAGTCTGTTATCAAATCTTGCAATCGTTATTTTTTCTTTGTCATTCCCCAGTAAATTTATAACAGAAGACATCCTTTGTCTTTTAACTGCTGGAAACAAAGGAGGACCACATGCTTCACAGGCACATAAAAATTGAAAATGAGCCTTTAGTTTCAATTCAGGCTTGTTATAGTCAGAAATCATTGCCAGATGAAGGCCTTTTCTCTGACATAGGTGAACGGTGACCATAGACCTGTTTCTACCTCTTAGATGATCTCCAGGTGAAATTAACCATCAGGCCCCCTTGCTGTCCAGTTCAGTAAGGGTCATCAGACAGCAGAATTTGACTTGTCTTTGGAACTTATATTTTGGCACTCCTCATCTCCTGTATGGGTGAAGCTTTCCCTTCTGGGCTTTCCAAAAATGTGTTCTCTGTACCTAATTTATTTTCTGCTTGTGCAGTAAGGAAGATGGGCAAATACGTTAGCAATAATGCTAGTATGAGCGAGTTCTGCATACCTCTTTCCTCTTTCTTCTCAGGCATATCATATGGTTCTGCCAAGTCACTGTGGGTGGGACTCATCTCACCCAGCTTCACATGTCTGCAATGCAGACATCTCCACTAGCTTGGCTGCTTCCACAGCAAATGGAGACAAATTACATTATTTGAGTGTGGTTTATCGGTCTTGTTTTTGCCATCTACTCTAAGACGATCCCTACATTTGGCCAGATAAATTCCATTGGTGAGTCTCAGCTTTTTCTGTAAAATAGGAGTAATATTGTGGCTCTACGGCTGAATTTTAAGGGATATATGTTCGCTTATCCACAGGCATAAACCTACTAGTTTTGTTCCTAAACATCCAATGAAGTTGGATGACTTGAACCCTCAGTTACAACAAATAATCCTGACCCTCCACAAATCATCTTGTCCCAACTCTCATGACCCAAATGTTCCTCCAAGCTGATAGATCAAGCTATTGAGTGATCCCTCATCTGAAGTCCACTGAAGACAGTAGATGCTCTGATAGAGACAGTTGACCACAGTCCAGGTAAAAGAAAGTGTGACCCTGGCCTGATTGTCCCATTGAACCATGGCAATTACAATGTTCCTAAGGACTACGACAGAGCCTTAGATCAATCAGAATACTGAAAACTTGTGAGCTTTACTGAAGAAATTCAAGTCTGGGGCGAGCTAGAGCTTTGGTTATGTCATGTGATGAGCAAAGGGGAGAAAAATCCCTACTTGAAGGAGGTGATACACTACCAAAGACTGTTATCCCTAGTTCATGTTGGAGCCTATCTTCAGACTTCATCCTGCTCCATCCCTCAAAAGACTGGTGCGAACCTGGAGAAATGTGTCCATCTCCCAGCTGTGAATAACTATGAACGGTTCCCCTCACTTCTTTTTCTCTAGGTGGTACAAGCTGAGCGGTTCTTTGCTATATGAAACAAACAAAACAAAACAAAGAAACAAAAAAATAGCCTTTGGACTGCTCTAGCTTTGCCACAAGATTGTCTTTGTATGTAGGAAATCCATAATAAGGGGAAGGTCATAAAAAACACCTACATGCCTTCCACCCCGAACCTTTTCGAGCACTTTCGGAAAGCTTAGAAGACAGTCTAACACATACATTAAAAAAAAAAAAGCTAAGCCAAACCAAACACCCGTACCCACATAAATGAATTCCACATTTTTTGGAGAGTTACTTAGGGATGGATCCACAGACCGTGTAAATTAGAAGAATACTGCTGATTTCAAAGGAACAGCACTGTGAAGAAAATGCCAGATCTACTTGCTGCCACGTAGCTGACCAAACATATTTTGCACCAAAACTATTTATTTATTTATTTATTTATTTATTTAAGGAGAAGGAGGGAAAAATCTATATAAATAGCTAGACTGTACTGCTCTGTCTAAAAGGTCAGGGAACATTTTACAAACTGGACTTCTAGCCAGAATTTGACCCATATTTTTCAAATGCATCTGCAGATGGGGGCTGCTTATGCAGTAGTTAAAAAATGTGGGAATATAATAAAATGAGGAATGTTTCAGCTTGAAAAAATAAGAGAGAGAGACCAAAACCCCGTAGTTGGTATTTCTTTTTTTTAATGAATTAAATACAGGGGAAACATTCTTTAATTTCTGTTTGTTTGGTGGGGAGGTGGAAGGTTCTGAGGCTTCCGGAAGGATTTGATCATTTAATTAAAAGCAGTTAAAAATAATAAAATTAAAAATAAAGAAAAAAATTAAAGGTAGACCCAAATATCGTACATTTTAAACCAGTGCTTTCCTGTTCGGGATGCATTTCGGCTAGCTGACCTGTAAACTCACTTCTGGCCATGACCCAGCACAGAATTAAGTTAATAGAAAGAGTCCCTGAGAACTTGGTGGACCTCCAGATTCAGCCTTATATGAACAAGTTTTACTCTGGAGATTGACTGTTATTTTGGAGGGGACAGAAGAAGCTCAGAAGTCCATGAGTTTCAGGTCAAGAAGAGATTGCTGAATATTACTGGTGTGACCTAAGGTTGGTTTCTGAGCAGCTTCCTAGGAAATTCATCTAAATAATTTCTGATTCATGTCAGGGGCACCAAGAGCAGAAACTGATGCAATATGTACATGGGACCATGCAAGAATATTGCATGGGAATTAGATTTATTTTCTCAGTACATTTTGGGGCTTTCTTGGCTTTGGCAGAGGAAAAAATAACACAGAAACTGTATCCCTGTGATGTTTCCATTTCCTGGCCACCAGGACCACCAGACCACCAGATTTTGCAGGGGCCACAAGAAGAAAGAGAAGTTACCTGAAAAATTTAAAAACATTTCCCATACTCTTTGGTAAAATTAAGTGGGGTGCAGTCAACCTTCACTGCATGTTATGCAACCAGATGATAAGGTTTCTGTTAGCTGTGCTTGTAGAAGTTTTACTTTTCGCATTTTAACCTCCAACGTAGCCTTCTTCATTTGAAATGCAGTGCGAATTATGTCATGCAAAAACAATGATTTCCTTTGTTTGTTTGTTTGTTTTCCAAGATTCCCTTCCAGATCTTTATACTCTCTGCCAGTGACCAGGATTGGAATTGCAGAGTCTCTGTAGGTATAGAGCTTGCGTTAGTGGAGTGATTTCTCATGGCCATGTGTTTCCAGCGATCCAGAGCTTAGATACTTCTATAGATGCAAATCATGAAATCATGCTCATCCCATTTTACAGCCAGCAAAGACTATTTCTTCCACAAGACTCTCTAATTCCCTTTGAGGCTCATTTTGTATTAACTCCACAATATCCTGTGCTAATATCCTCCAGACTTCATATGAAAAAAAAAAAGTTCTGCCATTTAACTTAGATGCTGTTTGTTGAGTTTCATTGATATGATGTCAATCATATTGACACCCTATTTTATCTATTTATTTATTTTAGAAAAAAAGGGAATATGATCCCTATCCAGTTTGTTAGTACAATTTATGGTTTTCCAGACCTCTGCTATTTCAATTGTCTCTTTCCCACATTAAAGAGCTATTGTCAGTTTAGTCTCCTTTATATGAAAACTACTTTTTTCCTGAATAATTCATGTTATTTGGATGTCTTCCAGAGGATGGATTTACTGATATGCTGGAAATGTACTCCTCTTCACCAATTGAGGAAAGTCCCTATTTTGTTCGTTGGAACATTCCTCATTTATGAAAGCCAAGCATCTCTTGTCACATAAAGATGCAGAAGTGCTATTCCTGCTTTGGAGTTATGGTGCTACTCTGAAAGTTTTCTCTCAGTGGTGGGCTCCTGTTCCTCTCTGTCTTATTATCAATAACTACAGCCAATTTATGTCATTCCTCTGTATTGTCTTTGGTGATATCAATAATTATTCCTCTGATGGCGGAAGGATATCTCAATATCCCACCTACCTAGGCCTTGACAAGTACATGCAATAATGGTGATTTCTGGATAATATGGGCCTAATGGATCTTTATGATTCTGTGTGATTCAGCCTGTAATTCAGTTAAATATTTTTTGCTGATTTTATATTGAGTATTTTATTATATTTTTTCCTGAGGTGGCAGGATGCTTGCTTCACATTTTGTATTTTTGGAATTGAGCAGGAAATGGTTTTCCACTCCAATCCTGCAAAAATCTCTGACATTTGAAAAAATAATTCCTTGCTATAAAGTGCGATGAAACAAAATCCAAGTGAGTATGTTAATGGAAAGAAAGCAAAACTCAGAACAAAATGTTGAGACCTCCCCAGATGCTGCGGTGACTGCAATACTCAGTCAGAGGGATTCATAATTTTGCAACGTATAAGGTTTTACTTAATTATAGATTCCAACATATTTCACAGTGGAGCTGCAATCTCTGACATAGTGAGCACGATGTTATTGACTGCTTGCTTTACTTTTATGGCCTCTGAGAGGTAGTCCATATACCTCAAAAAGTCCACAGAAAGAAAAGACTCCCAGCTAGGTCTAATTCTTGCTAAGCTGCTTTCATCAGTCTTAGGAAACTATCAAGTTTTCTTTCAGTCTCTTCTACCAAAAATATATTGTTTTATGGGAAGGACAAAATGGATAGAGTGAGGATTTGTATATACATAGATCTCCTACAAACTGAATAAGTACTCCAGCCAATGAATGGCCATCATATCTTCAAAGCTTTGCTCACATCATGCACCTAGAAGTAAAAAAAAAATTGGCAACAAAGGTTTTATTTTGCTTTTTTAGTTTTAAACAATTTTATTGCTTTCAATAGAATTTCCATTCAAACAAAACCAAAAACAAACAAATAATAATAATAATAATCCTTTGTCCAAAGTTTCCTCCATCTGGAAATGTTTCATTGAAGATAGAGCTTCAAATGAAATGAAGAAATGGCCTTACAATCATATCTGTTTTGAAAGGATCGTTCATGTATTGACCCAAGGATTCTCTAAAAATTAAAATAGAAACCCCGGTGTCTAGAACACTTAAACTAATCTCTGTAGAAAGCAAAGACAATATTAAGGGACTCCATAGCATTCTTTAAGACTCACTGGAGCAAATCCATGTCCTGTAATTGCTTCTGGGCAGGAATCAAAATTTAATGAGGTGTAAGGCTGAGAAAAAGGAATAAATTGAGGTGGCATATGCAATACCAGGATCTTTTTTATGGTTGCTTGGAAAATTAGCTGGGTAGTAAAATTCTGAGCTATTTGATGAATGTGTCATGGCAAGATAGCATCCTTAGTGCTAAAATCAATCTACAAGCACGTCAGAATGTGATTTTCAGAAAGGAGTCCTTTTCCCTTCCAGGCTAGGTGCAAAGAGCCGAGATTTCCAGTCAGGCCAGCAACAGAGCAAACAGTTGACTACTCACTTTGGCCTGAACCTCATGCTCCATTGTGTGAAGAGGAAATAGAGTGGGAATGGTCTTAAAAAAAAAAAAAAAGGGTAGTCTATGAAAGTAAAACCTACCCTAAAGACTTTAAAATACTTGATTTCATTCATGTTTTTTCTTGGCTGAGTTACTTCTTTTTGCAACTTAGAAACACTGATAACAAGTTCTCTGCAAAATACTTTGACACGTTTTCATATAAAAAAGTGAATTAATAGCTTAGATGGAGTAGTCCTTAGTTTCATTTGTTTTACCTGAGTGTCTGAAAGTTAGTGAAAACCTGAGAGCTTCTGCTCTGGTCTCTTTCTTCCTGAGTCCTTTTATCCTTCCTAGTTTCTTGAATAGGCAATATCAAAAGCTCTTTGCAATAGGTACCAGCAAAATATGCATCATTTCTGATGCAGAATTTAAACTGTAAATAAACAAGACAGACCACAGAGGGACAACCATAAGAGAAGCTGAAATACTTGGCCAGAATTACAAAAGAAATCAGCAGGTGGATCAAAGTGCTCTTCATCTTTCCGTTTTTTGGGTACCTTGAAGAGAGTCATATATATATATATATTTTTTTGTAATAGCTCTTCTGTCTACTAGCACATACAAAGGAGGAAAGAATTCATCTGCATGGAAGGTCCTGAGGTTATGGAACCGCTGATTTCTGGAGATCTGTATTCCAGTCTCAGCTGTGCTATGTATTATGTGTTTGATCTCCATTTCTTATATGTTGGCGATAGTAGTTTCTTGGCTTCTCTCAAATAGTTACATCATGGGATCTGTGCACTGCAGAGGTAGTTGGATGCAAGATTTAACATGGTATCAGGAGACACATACATGCATGCAGGCATAAACACATACATGTAAATCAACTCATATTCTGATGTGCTGTAACAGCATTTCAAAGAAATACATTTTGACTATGCCCTTAAAACAAAAAAAAACAGCTTAGCAAGATGTTTTTTCTCCTCTATTTAGGTAATATTAAATATTTAAAAGGATAAATCATAAGTACCACCTTGAATACTTTCAATACATGAATGACATCCATGCAAGCATACTGTCACGCATTCATAACAAGTATATCAACACACACATCATATCTGCATATACACAGGATTTGGTTGGAGGTTTCTCTCTACTGTTGGCTAGGCTATATCCATGTCTTGATGTTCCTCTCCTCCTTTAAGCGAACGACTAAGTCATGCTTTGGCTACACCCACCTTTTCTCTACCAAAAAGACCAAAGGGCTTAAGGTGCCAGGGACTTTGGTCTTTAGTGTCCCTTTGTGGACCTATTAACTTTGCATTTTTCTTTCTTCTAACACTGATGTAGTTCTTATAATAAAAACATGCATGGGCTGCACAAACTTTTATCAATAGCATACTCATGTAGCAGAGAAATGGCTTTTGACCCTGTTTCAAGGATGGAAAACTGCTTTGAGTTACTGTCCACCCCACTTCTCTCAAGAGGATGGGAGAAACCCTGGGCCTCCATCAACATTTCAGCTTGTGCTTTTGACCCCAAAAGTACTGTTTCCTGAGGGACTGACTTTCATTTTTCTCTTGGGATGAAGCCTGTTTGGTATGTTGCAGGTAGGAATGACTTTGCTCATGGCATTCCTTCAAGTTCAAGGAATCGGTGTTTTGGCTGAACACCACAGAAATAATTCTCAGGAAATTTACTTGCAAAAGATCCCCGAAGGTACATTGCTTATTGGTATACTGCCATGAACTTTGATGGTTTCACACCAACATATAGCTTTGTCCTATGAAGAAAAAAAGCTGCAATGTGTCCTGGCTACAACATTATATGTTTGCACAGTAATTGCATTCTAAAATTCATTCCATTATGTCTTTCTAGAGCACTATAGCTTCACCAGGCTCTGAAGGGTCTTGAATGACTTGATTAAACCTTATGGGAACATCTCACCAAGAGCACAACTTGAAGGAGACGTGTCCTTCTTGCAAGGCCAACGTGTCCTTATGCAAGACGTGCACCTGCATCAATGAAAGGCGTGTAGTGCTGGTGCTTTGCAAATGGATTGTACTCATCATTGCAGTCTGTTTACGTTTAAACATATAGTTAATTACAGTCCAAATTGCAGTGATCAGAGAGATGGGACCAATGTGCTTGTGGTCTCTTTGCATCCGGGGAACAGTCAGGCAAATTAGAGGTATTTCATTTGTACAGGTTATTTAGCAAGGCAATTTTGAGCAGTGAACAGTTTTCTTTTGTAGCCATAAGGCATCTTGGGGAAAGGGAGCTATTAAAGAGCATCGCTGGCAGCTCCAAGTTTGCTAATGAGGGAATCTTTATGAGGCTCCCGGCTGAGCAAAAGGAAAAAGATTGGGTTTTATTTCTTTGCATAGCCTGTGTTTAGCAGCTATAGATGAAATTATGACAGTGAGGCAGAAAGATTGGACCTTGTCAGGAAATTGGACCCTGTAGACCACAGAAAGCCAGGAATTTTAATGGGGGAAGGAGGGAGAGTGTGTAAAAATGTAGTTTAGGGCTGGGGTTTAGAAAAGGCTGGGGGAGGTGAGTGCCAGCTGCTTTCAAATATTATCAGCAGTTACATGTTCTGCATTTGCAGTCAGTTTTAGAAATCACAGCCTGAAGGCATCAAAACAGCAAGGAAGAAGCTACAATAGTCAAAAAATAATGATTACTAAGAGAAGGCAAGGATTGAAGTAATTTAGAGATCACTAAATTGCATTATTTTAACTCATAGTAAATTGACGGAGGGAAAGCAAAGCATTTTGGCTGGACTGGAACAATTCAGTTCCCTCTCAATATAGCCCCCACCCTACAAAAGACATACACACAAAATGCTATCAAGACATTTGCCTGTGATTTTAATATGAAAAATTTTATTTCATTTCAGAATTAGTGAAGTATTAGTTTTTATCTATTTAAAATGATATTTTTGACTCTTTTAAATAGTTTTTTTTTCATCTTTTGTTTTAAAAAGCAAAAAGGAAATCACACTATGTCTCACATTGGTCTAACAAATATTATCAGTTTAATGCAAACCAGCTTTCTGAATTTTTGCTTTTATTTTGTCAAAGTCTCTGCCTAAGACTCTGTTTTGTTTCCATCCAAAACACCTTCTGCTATTAGTGTTTTTGCTCATGATCCAAGCCAAAATGTAAATCATTATTTAGCTAGGTCTAATTCTGAAGAAAATTTTACAAATATACTGTATATGAGTAATGGGTAGAATTAGGACAAGAAAAAAATGAGGCAGGATTTCAGGACAAGACCCTTAAATCTGAGGTTAATTAATATTACTCTCCCAAGAAAAGACTGTTATGAATGGACTAATAGAGCAGACTGTGAGAAATCTCCCTAACGTTAATGTAAGGCAAAGAACAATCTCAGATCATTGACCATCTTTGCTTGCTGTAGATAAATAAGTCTTGTCATTGTGAGTCCAGGGAGGGCTTATCAACCAATTCACTGTAAAATCCTAAGAGATTAATAGAATTGACTAGTATTTAAGGACGTGATTAATAGAATTGACTAGTATTTAAGGACTTTATAGGTTTATTCATGCATTTATATAAACCTGACCTCAAGTTCTCTGATCAGATGAGATCTTCACAGAAAGGCTTATTGTATCTTGTGCATATCAGGTAGATTGTCTACGGATTGTCTATCTGTGTTTTGTTTTTCTTGGTTTTCATGATGAGTACTCAGTCTAACTGATATAAAGAGTTCAGTAAAGTTATTTTTTGACTGCAGTGGCATTTAGAGGTGACAACAGCATCAAAAAATCATCCACATACTAATGCTGGGTAACAGAAAGCCTCTTATATGTAAGGAATTCTGCATATTCTGCTACTACTATCACTGCATCCTACCATTCATGTTGCACAAAGATACAGTGCCATGGGGTTTATATTTCCCTGTGGATTCTGCTGACTTTACATTGTGATTACACAGAGATAGCAAAGTATGTCTTAAGGCCAGAAATAGTTTTGTCAAGAGCTGATTGGGCAGTATATCCTACCTGAAATTAGTCCACTTTGTGTTTGGTGTTTCTGGGCAATTTTGCACATTTTTTTTTCTAGCTCAAATTTGAATCCCTTTATATACTAGGAGAACATGTTATTTGGTTCAGAAGAAAACAGTTCATGAAAGATGATGACCTGACCCCTCTGCCTCCACTAGACGTTATTTGAGGATTTGGTTTCAGACTGAGTTTGATTTGGTCTGGACTGAAGAGATCTACTACTCACATGGTTTGAAATTGGATTAAGGATTCATCATTACATCAGAGACTTGTCACCCAATATTTTAGGTTGGAGGAGACCTCTCAAAGTCATCAGGTTTAACTCCTCATTCAGAGCAGGAGCAGCCTAGATCAGATTGCTGGGCTTTGTCCCATCAAGTTTTGAATATCTCCAATATCTGAGTGAACTTATAGTGACTTTCTTCTCCTAATGACTGATTAGAATTTCCCTTCTTTCTGCTGTTGTCTTCTACCTTCAATCTTACCAGAATGGACCGCACAGAATTCTGTGTAGAGTTTCTGTCCTCTCACTAAGTAGCTGAAGAGTGCAATTATATCACTTGTCTTCCTTTTCTTTAGACTGAAAAAGATTATCCAGACCTATTATCTCCATTATGGTGTTAAGGGGCATGGGTTGAATGCTTGCAATAGAGATGCCTTTTAAATTCTGAAAGTCTAGTTTGCACAATACACCTTTCTACTACTGAGGTGACTTTAGGTTTCACCACCAAACTACATACTGCAAAACAAAACACTGATGTAGATTCTTCCTATATTCTCTGTCTTAATTTTGGAATCAAAATGACACTTGGGCATTGTACAGTGAGTTCTCTGGATCAGACTCAATTTTGACTCTTTTGAAAGAACACTCCATTGCTGAAGACCAGTCACTCAAAATGCATGAACTATACAGACGGCTTTGATGGTCCCCTCAAGTGACTGGATCTTCAGTGATGAAGATATGGAACTATGTTTTGAAGAAACTGCAATGAATGTGCACAGAGTTTGAACATTTTTGTCAAACTCTTGGCTCAAGTCAGTGCAAAACTCCAGTTCTACACCGGCTGCAGCAGGAAGGTCTATGAGCAGGAATTGCTGAAGGGCAGGTGCTCTGCAGCATGGTCCTCACCTCTAAATAGGAGATGGATATGTGAAGATACACTAGTAATACCCGCATTGGACACAGAGTTTGTTTCCAACACTCTGTATTTTCTGACTGAAAGTCAAGCGGGATTCTTCAGCTCAATTTTAGACATCTGCTTGTCTTAAACATGCTCGGGGACCACAATGTAGAAGGAAAGTCAGATAGTTTGGTATCATTGCAAATATTCAGAACATTTTATCAGTTCATAGATGTTAATGCCAAAAGGGATCTTTAGAGCATCTAGTTAGACTTATTGTGTTACACAAGACCTGTAATTTCACTCTTTCCCTCATGATGAGCCACAAAATGATTTTGCAATGTGCAACAAAATACAGTTTTGAACTCTGGTCCCAAGCAGAGCTTTCCAGTCCCAGATGTGCTCTTATGGTCTCATGAAAGCAAAGTATGGTGGCCAGATATGAAATATTTCTATTTTCTTTCTTTTTAACTAAAAAAAAATGTGGTTGAGAAAAAAGTAAGCCTTTATCCTAAACCGTTTTTGAAGAGAGAAGGTATATTCTGAGAAAAAAAAAGTCCTTTGAGGGATTTGTTGCTTTATTTTTTATTTAATTTTACTCAAAGCCACTAATGTTTTCGGATTTCTGTTGCCAAAATCTACTGGCTGCAAATTGAAAGTTGTCATCTGCCAAAAAGGCAGAGATCTTTTAAAAACTCCAGTTTGTCATGGCATTTGTGAGTTTTTTGGGGATTTTTTTAATGAAATCCAGAAAATTACATTTTGGAGAAAATACTTTTCAATGCGTTCCAATTATTAACTCTATGAACACATTCTTTTGCTTTTTAATGACAGGAGGCACATCTCCCAAACATGGAATAATCACTCATCTTGTGCAGCAGGAAGAGATGGTGATGTTTTCATGCTGAAAGAGAGGAAAAATTATCTTGCATCATTCCTTGTTATTTATTTTAAGCATCACCATCTGGCTTGTAAATCTTTGTTTTGGCTGTTGGGAAGTAAAGTTTTCCTGTCAAAAATAATGCCTTATTGTAGATGTAAAACAGAGGGAAAAAGAAGAAATACAGCTAAGAATGTAATCTGAATCCAAATACAAATGTCATTTGTATCTAAATAATCTCTCAGATCTCAAAAAAAACTGTTTTGGAGGTTTCAGCAGACCGTTTTCCCTAATGAAACTTGTGAATCAGCCATGCCAAGGGCCTGGATTAACGTAGGGTTAGCATAACAGTGGGGGCCTCATGGATCTTGACATCAATAGGTGACTTTCCTTTGACCAGTGTGAAGCAAGAAACCAAGAACACATTCCTTTTAAATGGCTTCCAGCACAGATCTGATTCATTCATAAGTTAACAGACGTCTTTTCCACTGGCTGGGGATCAGAAACTCAAGTTTTTATTCGCACTTCCTGCACCGTATTTGATCTCTATTCTTAAAGACTACCCCCTTGAAGCTTAGTTGGCAAGAGATGTGATGAAATGAAGGATGGAGGACAGCATCCAGATGACCATCCCATCACTGCCTGGTTTGAGGGGAACAGCAGTGACATAGGAAGGTGGAGAATGAAGGTGACATTTTTCCTGGTTTCTTTTTGCTAAAGGCCACCACCTTTCAAGGGTGAATGCTGCCTACAGAGAAAGCCTTGTAGACTCCTTAGGTTCTATGGATATGAGAGATTTTAGGCCTAGTTCAATAAATAAATATATAAATAACAAAGACATTTTTCAATATCTTAAAAAAAAATCATGAAATCTCCCTATATTTTGCTTTTATCATGCAAACATTAGTAAATAATAAGGCACAACATAAAGACAGGCAAGTGCCCAGTTCCTATCCAGTCACTGACAGGGTGAGTGAACAACCAGAAGAGGCAGAAGTAAGAAATTATTTCATCCTAAAAAGCAATATAACTGGTCCTGCCAGCCTCATAAGAAACTATTCATATTCTCTCTACCCTATGCAACCCCTGCTTTCTGTTATCTTTTAGTTATTTTTTTTTAGAAAAAAAAAATCTCATTCTTTCTATCTTCCAAAACTAGACTTGGGTTGAATTTAGTAGTGCTTTGAAAAACATCATGGATAAGGATGAATTTGGAAAGGCGTTCAGTTGACCAGTTATTCTAGGCAGGTCCATAGTCCCCTTTTCCATATCCCCTAGGCCCCGTTTCAGTCTTTCGTTATGGAAATGGTGCTCTTTATTTGAGTTTATTTTGCCCATGAGTGTGTGGACTGGGCAACTGTGGGTGCATCAGCAGAGATTGTTAAGGCAATCTTGGTCTGTTAATAAAAGTCTATGTTTCTTATTCTTTGCATTTATGCTTGCAGTATGTGAGTGAAAAAAAGACTACTGTTCTGAGTTAGTTTTTCTTTTCATTGACTTTTCATTTCATTTTCATTTGCATTTATATAAATGGATAGATGAAGCCCAGCTACAGGTGGAATCAATCTTTTGTTTTGTTCTAATAGAATAACAAGATTAACTGTAAATATAAAGTATCTGGACTGTACCACAGCATATGAGACAATGTCTCATGAAATCTTTCTTGCCACATTAATTAAAATCAGCCTGTTTGCAAGCAGCTGCATAGCCTGATCATTAACTGAAACACTGAAAACAAAGAACAGAGGGTAATGAATCATGCATAATATTACATGGCATTGCAGGGAGGCAGTTTAGTGGGATATCCACATAGATCAGTGTTAGTTAGGATCCTTATTCATGATCTGGCAGAGAAATGAACACAAGCATGAACAAAATTCACAGATCTTACTCAAGTGGGAAGCACCAAGAATATCCACAAGGAGAGAGGATTAGTGGAAGGGGGGCAGAAGAGGTAAGCAATATAGACAGCCAAAAATGATCCAAAATTGTAATCAGTCAAAGGGAGGCCTGGGAATTGCTCGTGCCAAAGGAGAAGAAAAGGAAAGGAAAGCAAATTAAATGAAACTGCATGATGTGGAAATGCCTATATTGACTTGAGTACCTCTATGGACAGGTTGTTTTGCAAGGGAGAATAATCACAATTTTCACCAAATCTGCTTGGGACCTGACAACAGCTCCTATGTTGAAAACGCCCTGCAGCAGGCAGGTAAATAAAAAGATTGGACCAATCCTTGTCAACCAAAGGATCACTTTCCAAACTCCAATTTCATTGTACACCACCACACACTAGTTGAAATGTACCAGGATGATGTGGTGTTGAATAGGTCTCCTTAGTCTCCTGGATTTATCACTTCTTGAATTACCATTGGCAATCAATGACTTCTTTGACAAAAAGAGTGTGATGGGGACAGACCAAGAGAATGGAAAGGGGTGGAAAGAGAAGACTGAAGAGTTGGTGAAAAAGGGCTGGACTAAAGGAGGAAGTGAAGCAATGTTGGTGTTTTCTTAGAAGAACTTTTCAAAGCAGTGTTGTCATTAACAGGTTTAGACAAGCACAATGAAGCATCAGTCTTTCTAGACAACTGTTAATTCTGGTTTTCAATAAAATAATGCTGGAAAACCAAAAAACAAACATATTTGCTCTTTTTACCAAAACAATGGTTTGTGGAGACTAGCTCATCGTGCTTTGATTCTGTGGAAACAAATGAGCAAAGAGGGATATTAACAATAAAAGACAGCAGAGACAGGCAGAAAGCTTCCTGCCTGTGCCTATTTCTGCCCATTTCAACTACACTGAAATGTGTGGCATAAATCTTGCTTTGAAAGAATCATTCAAGATTTGCAATGCTTTATGTAAGGTCAGGTCTAGTCTCTATAGAGATTTCAATTTCTTAAAATAAAGATGTTTTCAAGGAGATGAGTGATCTGGGTGAAATTAGTTTTTGGAATCTAGTCTTAAATAGATTTTAGTAACACTGATCTTCAGCTGCTTCCAAATTAGATTTCTTTTAATGTAATTCCAGCAGGGCTAAACCAGAGCCACCACAAGTCATGACCACTAATGCTGGTTTTCCATGCTCAAAAATCATGAGTGTGCCTTTATAAAACATAGTTCAGTTTCAGGACTTTATCTGTAATACCTATATCCAGGAGAGGGAGGTAATGCACCTGATTTTTTGTGGCAGTAGGAAAGAGATGAACTTTCTTGAAGTCCATCCCAAATATACATGTGAAAAGTGTATATTTCACGTTGGCTGTTTGGACATGCTGAGAAAATGGGTGAGTTGACACTTCATCTTGCTACATCTTCTGTACCATCTCTGTTTCTACTCCTTTGCTTTTCAGGACATCAAGTTAATCTTTCTTTTATGTGTCAAAGTAGACAAGTTGCTTCTTATCAAATTCATAAAGGTTACAGACTGGATCGAGACTGTAGTAGAGCTCCATGAGCCCTGTGATTTCACGCCTTACCCAGTAGAAGCCCAGTCAGGCAAATGGCATTAAGTTTTGATTCTGAAAATAGATATCTTAGCCAACATAAATACGTAAATAAACAAAACACCCTCTTATTTAGCTGAAACTTTCCAACATTAATATTTTTCAATAAAAAAAAGATTTGCTTAATTTGTTTCATAAAAAAAATAAATTCTTCTGTGTATGTGTGCATGTGTGTGTTCCTGCATGCACAAATACGCACATTTTAGCTTTGTTGTTTTGCCAAAATATTTAAATAGGAAGATAGGTGGGTAGAAATATTTATCTATCTGCTCATTATGGCTGTTGGTGGTATCATAGATTTGTTCTTGCTGTTGGTGGGGAGAGAGAAGTGGAGACAGTTTTCCCACGCAGTAGAATCCAAAAGATGCAAATTGCCTCAGCCATGGTCAGATATGCTTAACTGTGCTTCCTTGGCAGACTGTCACACCAAGTTCACCTCATTCCCCAAGTCTCTTGCTCCAAATTCTCTCATTATAAAAATTACAGGTTACATCTTGGCCTTGTTTGCCCAGCCTGAATGGTTGTTATTCAAACAACCAATTTTAAAAATCCCCTCCTCCCCTAACAACACACACACTCACACACACACTTGCACACACATATTACTCTGCAAGACTCTATTTTAAATGCTAATAAATGTCCACAGTTGATTTTTGTTTGCTTTTCTGGTTAACCATCTTTACTACTCCACCTTATTATCTCTTTTTCCAGGAAAAGTGTTCCATTTTGACCCCACAATTAAATTCCAGACAGCCTGTGAATTCAGCACTGGGGGAGTTCTTGGGAGATTTCATCTATTATGAAAGATAGACAAAAAATAACAACCCTTAGTTGCTTCCAAGGTGCACAAACTATATTTGACCACCCAAACACAAGGCAATGTTCCTTCCAGTTATAGAAAAAATGTGTAAAAATAATAATAAAAAACCCTACTGAGTTCAGACAGTGTGGGAGCCTCTTTTTTTTTGGAAAGGCAAAGGGATTTAGTACATACCCAAACCAAAGTTCAACCCAAACTATGAATGCAAGACAAGGTGCATATGTGGTTTGCTACTTTTAATAAGCTCCCACCTCACCCCGAGAGGCTTGTTTATATTTTAACTACATATGGGACATAGGATCTCTATCACAGAAAAGTAATTTGCAAATTAGGACATCTACTTTAAGGAAATTAAAACTAGATTTGGCTGAAGCATAATCATGTCACTGTCACACTTTCAAGCTGTTCTTTATTCTCTCTTGGACTCACCTCCTCACTCCACTACCAGGCCAAAGCACCAGTTTGAAACTTCAAATAGAGGTGGAGGTGCTATGGTGACATTAGTTACCATCTAAGTGTCACACCTGTATTTATGGTGTACCCAGAGTTACCTGGAAGTGTGGGGCAAAGAGACTTTCTCCTTGTTAAGAGATCAAAGCTGAGATGCTCCTGCTATGAGAAGAAGCTATTATAGAGTGGAAAATTATGAGGAAAGGAGATGATAGTGGCTGCATTTGATGACTGCTGGCTCATCTCTAACATTTCAGTCTGTGACAGCTACCTAGTGTTGCTCTGCTCCAGGCTGAACCCTCCCAGTCCTCTTAGGAGAGTCTCACACTCTCCTGTTGTGAAAGATACTTCAGTCTCCTACTCATCTTTACGGTCCTTCACTGCATTTGCTCCACTAAATCTATGTCTTTCTCTACTGAGGACTCCAACACTGGACCCTACTGCAGATATGGCTTCTCTAGGGCTGAGTAGAGGGGAAGGGTCCCCTTCCTCAACCTGCTGGCAATGCTCTAATGCAGCCCAAGATACTGCTGGCCTTTGTTATAAGCCAACATAACTGGCTCACGTTCAGCTTGATGCCCATTAGAGTTCCCAGGTCCTTCTCTGCAAAGCTCTTCTCCAGATAGAATTCTCCATCCTGTGCTGGTGCATGGGGTTGAATGAGCATGAAGTCTCAGACCTACTCATCAAGCTCCATATTTACAAACTAGCCAAGTTTACAGGCGAACTAAGCAAAATTTTTGAATTCCACTGGATGGATGGGCATAGGGAAACATGGAAACAGTGAGTCCTGGTGATTCCACCCTTCCTTTTGAAGAGGGGAAAGAAAAGCAGTGTTTAGTTCCTTTCTTCAAGACATTATACAAGCAGTAGAGGCCAAAAAAAGAAATATGTTACATAACAGCAATAAGGAACAGCTTACTACCTTTTGGTCCTATAATATTCTAGAAATAAGTTTTTGAATTCCATTTCCTACTTTGTTAGGTAAATATTCTTATATATCTTATTCCTGGATGTCATGGAGCTTGGGATTCACCAGACCCATAGATACCTAACTTGGTGTAAGATAGGTAACCTTTGGTGTGACTAGTCCATTAACTATAAAAGGATACAAAGCAAAATGACCTCAGACTAGATATCTGATTTTTATATTTTCAAAGGAAACTTCTTTAAATGCTTAAGGTCAAATCACAGTCTCTCATAGACTCTTCTTTCAAAAACACCATCAAGCCACCTGATTGAGGTAAGGGATGCAAAACTAATGAGTTTGTAAAATCCATTAAACTTTTCACTTGAGAACCATTTATTCATTTCACATGTATTATTTCTGGCATGGTTAGAAAAGACTTGTATTTGGAAAATGAATATAGTTAGAGATGAAAGTGATAGATATCTTTAACAAAGACATAGACATATAGATTGGATAGATAGATAGACAGACAGACAGTGTGAGGAAAGATATGACCTTCTCTTCTAGACTGATTGGATATCCTACAGGAACAGCCTGAAAAGTATCATAATTCCCACCCTATCATCCAGTCCAAACCAGCAATATCAGCATCAGACAGAAAACTAAAACCAAAATACTTTAAAAAGCTAAGAAATTTTAGCTCTACTTAATTTAAAACTTCAAAAGAGGATGTTACAAACTCGGGCTAAATATTTGGCAGGGATTCAGCATGTGTCGTATGCTATCCAACTGTAATCAACCCTCGTCGACCTCAAGTGTGCAGGACAGCTGGGAAGCAAGCAATCACAGCATGGAAGGAATGAGGATCTCGTGGTTAAAGCATTAGACAAGTCTCCAGGAGATCTACTTTCATTCTTCAGTGTGTCCACAGATTCCTCACATGAATACAGGCAAGCGATTTAATCTCTCTGGGCCTCCTTTTACTTCTGAGATGAAAACACATCATTGATCCAAATAGCTTAAAGGTAAGAGGAGCTTACATGAATGGCCACTGAGTCCAGTTCTGCACAACATAAACACTAACTTTTTTATTAAATCCAATGTTTTTCTTGGCTTGCCTATCTAGAATGCAGTTTTCTCCACAGCAGTGCTCTCTTTTGTTCTTGCAGGTTAAAGCCTCAAGTCATCCTTCTGTAGGCTGTAGGCATTAAATTGAGATGCTCAAATTAGGACCTGGCACAGATAAGGCTCTCTTTGCCATTACTGGAAAAAGATATCCAAGGATTAAATGAGATCTCTGAGATGCTGAACTATCTTCAAGGGCCACTTATCTTTTTTCATAGGTTAGAGAGAACTATGGGGTGATTGAGCTCCTAATACTCATATCTTGATTAAATGTCAAAAGCATCCAGGAGGCTGTGTCTAGCATACTGCAACCTTCTGTAGTAGAAATACTGATGTGAACAGGGACTATCTATGGAATACTTGGACAATAATCAAAGCAGAAAAAAAATGAATGAAAGTATAGTACATGATGATGCTGATAGAGATCTTTGAATCCATGATTTTTTTTTCTGATTGTGAGCAAAGGAAGAAGAATTAACGCTAATTTAGAGTCTGATTTATCAATTCAAAAAATCATTTTTATTAAGGAGCATTTTGTCTTATTGACTGAGAATAAGTTAGGGCTGCACTGATCCCATAGTCGATTGACTTCCTTCCTTTTAACTCTTTAATTTGCATGTATGAGTTGTCTTTCTCATGGTATGTATTATGAAGTCTTTGGATAGCACAGTGAAGCCCTGGGCACTGGGCATAGCTGAAGACTGATTACTCAAGCATCTACATTTGGGACAGAGATGAACAATTGAATCCTTCAACTCCAGAACTATGGGAACTGTCTGTATCACTAGGGAAGGGTAGCAATGATATATTACAACCTTTTTCAGATATAGCCATCTCTTCATGGACACTGCAGCACAGAAGCTAGTTCTCTTGAACCTGCATGCCACAGGAGATTTGTAGGGCCATCTTAGCATCACAGTGGGTGTATGAACACCCACCAGGACTGGACAGAAGACTAAAACCAAAATGACTTTAAAGAACAAAGAAATTTAGCTGAACAGGTGTCTGCATAAATACAATTAATAATATTGCATATTACAAGAGCTTTTGAAAACCCTGTCTTTATAAAGACTAGATATAAGATGAATGATTCACACCAAATTGGCAAAAATAGAAGTTTCCAAAAAATCCACTTTACCCACAAGCAAGAGAGATTTACAAATATCATGCAACCCTTCTTTTTCTCTTGAGCATGTTTTGCCCTGATCAAGCACTTTCAAAACAACTAGGGATGTTGTCTCATCTCTATATGACTAATGAGGCCATAGAAAAGTGGCATGGATTCCACTCATGGTGGTAGCTGTTTTACCATTTACAGTTACTAGTTAGGCAGAATTGCCTACTTTCTTTTGGAAATAATTTGGAGATACCACCCAAAACTGCAAGAAAGAAGAGTAATGTGATCCCTCCTAGCTTGGTTAGTGCAGGCATGCATCTTTCCATTGAGAATGCCTACATTTACTGAAGAAAATTCACAATACGGTATTTGTGAAACAGATGGTCATTCAGGTCATAGTTTTGGCATACGTTTACATTTTTGTTTTGCTTTTCAGAAGAGTCACTAAGTTGTCAGGACACAACCTGACAGACTGCTTCCAGTGGATCTCTCCAGACAAAGGAAGGCTGAATAAATTGTCTGTTGTTTAAGTCAAGAATCAAACAGGTCAGGCTCTAGGGCCCTTGAGAAAGGTCAGTGAACACTGAATGAATAGATATTAAGATTTCTGTCCTTCTAAAGTAGAAAAGAGGCAAGATATCCCAAAGTGTCTATTTCTCACCATTGATTGTAAAGCAATCCTGGGATAATGAACGCGTTGACAGCATCTACATTATCAACAGCTAAAGTTAGCTGTTTCCCATATGACCTTGTGTGGTTTGTTCGCTCACGGTCATACACACACACTCACATATTCATGCCTCATTCCTTTTGCCTGAAATTAACTTTTGCAGTACAAGAAAATGAAACAACAGTAGGAACTTGCTTGTGGTGTTTTCTCAGTAGATTCTGCCTCCTAGCCTTAAGCTCAAGACAAGGTCAACTGGTTCAAAGTGTTAACAAGGGCGAGATCTGCAGGGGCAGCTTAATACAAAAGATATAAATGTCATGCTAGCAGGGACAAGGCCCCAAGATCCAGGTCAATGCCTCCATTGCCTGTGCCAGTGAACCAGCACATTTTTGTTCCTTTTCTCCCTGGCGCCATTTGATTCACATTCTTGATCAGCAAGCAGGGCAGAGCTGATGGCACTGTGACCTCAGAGATGGACTATTCCAAATATGATTATCAATTTATTGGGATAGTTCAGGCAGAAATCAACACACTCACCCTTCCCATTGGAAAAACTTTTAGCCATCATAGCTATGAACTTGCATAGCAATTTTTTCCATTGAAACAACCTATCTTTTAACTAATATAATTTGGCCTAAGCTCCTTTTAATTGCTATATAAAAGTTCCTCAAGTCCTCTGGTATGAAATTATTAAAGACCAGTTGTGATATTAATTACATTTTTTGACTTTGCAGGATACAGCTTCAGTAACATTGTTTATTGTCGTTCGTGTGTTTTAAAGCCAAGCTGCAATTCACTGTGGCCTTGGAGGACGTCAGTTCTTTCACTTTTCCCATGGTACCTAATGCATATGAAAGTAAAACCCACACTTTTCAGATAAAAATTGTGTTTCACTTCAATTGATTTCTCTAAACTCCCAGCTATATAGGAATTTTGAAGACTGTCCAATATATCCGTAGTAGAGCATGAGAATAAAAATGGTTGAGCTGATCTCCAAAGCTCACAGCCCTGAGCTCTTTGAACAAACCATTCCATGATAATGTACAGTAAAGGCATCTTACACCTCTCTCTCTTTTTTCCCAATTACCCCAGCTGTTAACTGATAACTTTATTCCCAACTGAATAATGTTAGCATTTCTCTTATTGGATAAATAAAAGTCTGTCATTGCTGCCCTCTGTGTCATAAAATGTAGCTTTCATCCAGCAGAGCACATGGTACATGTAGAATAGCATTGCTAAGCAGTAGATGAATTGAGATTAGGTGGTGATTTTGCTACCTTTTTTATTTATGTGTTGCTATTACATCGGGTCTAGATGATTAAATGATCAATAACCACATTGTAGTGGGCTAGTGAACACTGAAATCATCTCTTTCCCCTAAAAATAGGCACCAAAGGGGTTAATCAATCCAGGCAGCTGGGCAGGCATACAGTAAATTTGTTTCTTTAATTAATTTGCAGGGCAAGAGGAAAGAAATATTGCCTCTAGGACCTGAACATTTTATGGGAGGGCAAGTGGAATAAACCAGGAAAGCAGCATCACTAATTAACTTGTTCTGAAGTGCAGCAGAACCCGTGACTTTCTAGAAAGGAACTGAAATAGCTACTGAATTGCTCCCATGACCTTGTTATCTGGTGCTGCTGTACAAAGGGAGGACATAGTAGAAAGGAAAGGCTGCTTCAATATAAGTGAAATAATGGAACTACTGTGATGTCTTTAGTCTGCATGGACTTCAAACAACAGAGGTCTCCTATATATTTTATAGCCCTCCTAAAATATACAGGACTCACAATTCTATTTTCTTGTATACCAATATCATGGAGAAGGATAGACAGGATCTGAAGTGGGTACCCATTACCAACCCAGTGGTGGCAGCACAGAACTGTGTGTAAGCTAAATTGGCACACTGAGAAGTTGAAAAAATGGATAAGTTTGTCTGTGCAGAGGTCCAAGTTATGTGATCTAACTGGCTTCTGTAACCTGAATTAGTTTATAGTAGGTGCATCATTCACATGTCTTGTAGAAATACCTGAGTAAAACTCTATAGATATTTACATCCGAGCTATTACCTAGACCTTATTTGTGCTAATGAAGAGGGAAAATTTATTTGTTGTATTTTAGATGTCTCATTAAATACCCTATTCACATTTCTTCAGACAACATTAATCAAACTATCAACATATTGAGTGAAGTTCAGTTGCCTAAATACTGTCATTGGGTGACATTCCATATATCACATTTTCACAGCTCTAGGAGATGTATTTTCCCAGATTTCCAGATGATGAAAAGTCCTCTGTCATATCTGCCAGCCCACACACATCTCAACTTCCTATAATTTCTCCAATGGCATTAAATACTTGTGGTTAGGCATTTGAATCCTGTCTCCTCTATGGGGATAACAACAGGTTACCCACAACTGTGTAAATTCAGTCATTTTGCTATTTTCAGAGCTCACCAAAACCTATCTGAGGTAGCTTCGGAGCAGCTACCCCAAAGATTGCCAATAACATACCCAGGAATCTGTGGAATCTCTTTTTTCACGCTTTCAATTATGCCAATACCAAGGCCTGATCTAGATGAGTATGTCTACCTGATGATGTGTGATGATGTCAAGTCAGATTGTTATAGGAAGGATTGACATGTTAGTCTTGGCTCTGAATGACAAGCTGTGGACAAATGGGATGAAGTAGGCATTTTGAGCTTGCTTGGTTTGAGAAAGGGAATATACTGGTCTTCAAATACATGGTAGAGATTTTAGAGAAGAAAGGAACAGTTTGTTCCCCAAAACTCAGAGAGAATAGAATAAGCAGCAGTTTTGTTCTTAATTTGCAGTGATTCTAAGAAAATCTTCCTAATTGAATGAAAAGTGAGGACTGGAATTAATTGGTTTATTCTGAGTGTGAATTCTCCTCTACTAGATATCTTTAAGGGCAGATTAGACAAACATCTGTCAGAAATGATGCCAGAAGGAAGAAGGGGCTAACTAGCCCTCTGGAGATTTTCTTTATTCTATAATTCTTTGATTTAGCTCTGGAAATGGGCCAAAAATACAGCAAATCCTGAGGTGGATATTTAGATGGATAGCAAGAATATTTAGCATAATCATACTTAATGCTACTATGAATTCTGGAAGGAATATTAAGCTTCTTGATTAAGGATTTACTTTTACTGCACTGGCTTATGAATAGATCTCAGATGAGGACAAATTATCTTACATATGCTGAATGAGAATGATATAGACTTTAATATAAGCTTTTTAATGAACTGCAGTAAAGCAGTCCAAAGAAAACTTTTTATTCCTTGCTCTCTGCCCAAAAGAGGAAAAGGGAATCCAAGGTCATAAGATCAGCCTAGAATTCCCCTCTTGGCAGAAGGATCCTTAACAGCTGGAATAAACAGTGAAGTTCCAATGAAATAGGGAATAGAGGTGGAGGAATGTGCAGAATTTAAACTTTATATCCTTACAGATGATTGTTCAATTTTCTGCGAAAATAAGCACCTTCTATCATATCATTTGCAGAGACCCAGAGTGTACATTGCCCATGCCTTGGCTGATTTTTCATCTTCTTTCACCCTTGATGCTTTCCTGCTCGAGATAAAGCTATTTTTGATGGGCCAACCTATGTTATTTTCTTGCCTTTCATTGCTGAATACCTGTAAGCTCAGAAGTAGTTGGCTAGCAAGTGTAAAGCGTGGCAGCCTCAATAGTCTGAAGTACTCAAATATTGATTTAGAAGGATCAAAAAGGCTTTTCCGGTAGTTTGTTTTGAATTCACTGTGTTCCAACAGTCCTTGACTTTGTTATGATTAGTGGCTCGTACTCTTTTTTTTTTACAAAATACGATGAGGAGAAAATATGCTTAAGGAAGTGTATCCTCTGCCATTTAACTGATAAAAGTTGCAAGGAGACAATGTTTTTTTTTAAGGCTGCAATTAAGAATTATTCAGTAGATCAATACAGATGAAAGAAATCAAACTAATATAGTAGGTAATGAACTCCAGTTATGAGAACCACACTGAGAAGAGTGCCTTGGGGAATCACAGAAGATTTTGGAAGATCAAGTAGTGCTTTTCTATGTCCTTAGGCAGGAGCAACATTATAGGTCATCCTTGGGTGAGGCCTATTTAACCTATCTTTTTGGAGATGCCCAGTGGAGAAGATTACTGCTCCAAGCAATCAATTTTAATGTATCACTACACTTTCTGTTATAAAATTTGGCCTAATCACAAACCTAAAACTTTTTTGTTCTATAATTGATGCCCAAGGCTTCTTGCCCTAGTCACCATGGACACAAACAACAGTATTTTCTCTTCCAATCTCTTAACTATTTCTGAGATAATTTATATACATATATATATGTATATATGTACTATCATGCATATATATGCATATATACATGCCACTCTTTCTTCTTCAGATGAAGAATAAACAAATCCTTTCAGCCTCTTTCCCTAGATTATGTCTAGTATTGGGACAATCAAAATCAGGAATCAGGTGCTTGCCAGACCTGAGGTACCAGACCTTGCTCCACCTGACTTTCTATAAAGCCACTCTTGCATACAGTGGCAGAACAGCTAGCCTGAACATTTGTGGTCTCTGTTTCCTTTTTATTCCTCCTTTGGTACTTCTCTCCTTCCTTCTCTTCTTAGATTAAGACCAATTAGATAGACCTAGGGAAATGTGATGAGGCCACTGTATTCCCATATAATAATCTTAGTTTTCCAGATCATGGTGAAATGTTTTAGTAAAAATAAATCTTTCTTATGCCCAACCTTCTGACCACAATCCATACCTCCACAAATAAATATATAAATAAATAATCAAGACATTTAAGGGCCAAGTAGTGGGGTAGCTCTAGATTTCTGGGTGAGGTGACGGGTTTATAATCACATCCATCCGGATATATTGTTTGTACAAATATGCAACAATATCTAGTCAATTCAATCTCACAAACTTTCATTAACACAATTATTTCTATGCTTTTATTACCTACTAAACACTCTGTATTTTTTACTAACAATAGACTGGGAGACTCATATAAAATAATAACTACTCTTATGCCTTTTGACTAAAGGAAACAAACACACATTTTATATTTTTATCAGAACATTTACCACCCTTAAGTAAGCAATTAGATTTTTTTCCTAGAAATCTGGGCTCATGTCCTTTGCAATAAATAGTTTTTCAAACTGAAATTAATTAATTAACTACCATTAATTAACTACTATTAATTAACCTGTTTAAATCAGTCCTTTTTTTTCAGCTTCTTAAATTTGCATTTTGCCTTGGCAATCTTAATTGAATGGTCATGGCATTGTGAAGACAATGAACAATGTCGTAATGGAGCTAGAATATAACCCATGGTAAAAAAGAAATAAATTATGGTTGCTTCCAAAATGACATTTTGCATTAAGGTGACATTGATCAATGGTCAATACCTTATACAGGAACAACATGCTGTCTGGAGTGGTGGAAGGATTATATCTACCTGGCTTGCTACCATACACAAAGTCTTATTCATACTTTAGAAAGTTCATTAGCTTCTTAGTCAGGCTGGAGCAAAGCTTGGACTCAGTCTTCAGCATCAGGACAATGCAACTGCCCTTCCATCTTATGGAATAACAAGGAATAAGTATGAAAATTAGCTATCTTGCATTGTTTTCATGTAGATCATGTGAACATCTGAAACTAAGGACCTTAATGAGGGATCACTTGGGGACTAGGAATATATACATCTTCTTGCTTACTGCTTAGCCTCTTTACAGAAACTTCCCTTTATCAGGGATTCAAGATGAGTTGTTGGGATTTTGCATGAGAAAGAGCGCGGTAAGTTCCCTCATCCAAGTGCTGTTTGTGACAGTGATCTACAGCTGCAGCAAGCTACAACAAGAACAAGAAGGTTTGAATATCTTAAATTTCGGTATCTAGATTTACCATATTCCACCTGTTAAGGCCCATCCCTGCCTTATTTTGTACTATTTACCTGCCATTTTTATGGTGTTTCCAACATTTCTAATTCTGGTTTTGAAAGAGATAGAAAACAACAATATCCCATTGACCTTCTGTGGGCCACTTCGGTCTTCCCTCATACCTCCTCTCTCATTTCTTCCCTGATATAAAGGGATTGGGTATGTCTGAGTATTCCTTATGCCAAAATAGACTGCTGCTTTTGTTGATTCTTGTCACTCTACTTTTTTTTTTTCTCCTGACCACAGTTCTCCTGAGCTGCAGTCCGCAGGAAATTTGCCTTATAGATAAGACAAGTGTTTAATTGAGCAGAAGAGTTCAATTTAAGGAGGTAAGAAGGAGGTATGTTTGCTTGAGGGACATTGCCAAATGCTTCAGAAGAGTAGTCTTACAGGTTAGCCTCAGTCTCCTAAGGACGACTTGCTTTTTCATCATCTGCTGTTGTAGTAATACTAATGCACTCTGATTTTGATCAGAAATTTCACCCTCCACTTGAGAAGAGACTTGCTCACAGCTGGGAAGATACAATAAAATTTTTTATTTTGAGCTATCAGCATTTTTTGATAAAAAAAAACAAAGAAAAAGAAAACAGACGCGACTACTTGTTCACCTTGAGTCCTGCAGACTGCCTTTGGGGGAAAAGAAGCAAGAATAAATGCACACCTTTCTTCACTTGGAAAGAGCATTCTGAGATATTGCAGGCTTCTGATGAGATCACTCTAAATTTGATCTCAGTTGTGGTTTTGATAATAGGCAGTGAAAAGGCCAGGAGGGAGAGAAAAATCCCACCACAAACGGCTGGTTTCCACAAAAAAAATCTGTCCATGCCATTTGTAAATATTCAGAGGCTAAGTGAGACTGAACAAACTCCATCATTTCCTGAGCGCTTGTCAGAAGCAGTTGGGTTAGGAGCAGTTTGGGGTTGATGGTCACATAGGTGGAGACCAGCTTCCCAGGAGTCCATAGCACATACTACACATGAAGGGGAGAGATACCCCCTTATGGGGGATTATAGAATATGCCTGCCTCTGAAATCACATTTTTTCATAGTTCCAAAAGCATATTTACTGAAGTAGGAGCCCATTATTCTCATCTTCCTCTTTGGAGCCAGAAGAGGAAAAAAGTAACCACAGAATATTATTACTGAGACCTCTTCCATTTGCTTGACTTACGCCCTCATTCAGTCCCTATTTCCCATTTGAGGTCTCTTCAGGGTAGATTGGCCAAAGCCTCTTTTGATGGAAAATGAAAGAAAAGTCGATTCTATGGAATTGTAAACCTCTCATAGAAAAACAGGAAAACACAGAAAACAGGAAAAGCCATTGCTCTCTAGGATGTGTGATGGATGAGTGTGGGTGTAGTGGGTCATACAATGGAGAGGTTTAAACCTGCAACTGCTGTCCATATTTTCTCAGAAATCCTATGGTTGTTAGTTTCCCCCATGGCAGATATGGTTGGCTGGCCAGTTGATCCCAAATCAAGTGCAACCGACACAGGTAGAGTAAGGACATAGATTTACATGGAGATGGCATGAATCTGTGTGCATGCTTGGGACTGGAGATGGTTCCCAGGGACATATTCACAAAGAAGACATTTTTTACCGCCTTAAGCTTTTTCATTGCCAAACAACATGAGGGTTAGTCGTGCCCTGCTATAATTTGACATCTGAAAAATGTAAAGTGTAAAGACTGATGTTGAGTGGTTGCCCATCCTTCTTGGAAGACTGGATTCAGTTTTTGAAAGTCTGGAGACGTCTCTATGCCAAACTCCAAACACACGGCAGAGTTCAAGGGCAAATACTGCTGCTGTAAAGTCAACCTTTACTGCTGCGCTTCCTCTAGGTGTCCTGACTTTCTCATGTTGGTTCTTTATGTTGCATGAGGAGCGGCATTTATGAAATCATTAATTATGACTTTGGACAGCGTTGAAATTTTGGGTGCCAGCAATGAGTTGAGCAATACAAATAGTCACTACAATCCTAGGTGGTTACTGCTGGGATTCGAACACATTTAAAATCAGGGGCTCCACTGTGTGCATGCTGCTTTTGCAACGTGTTCTGGAAATGGGCACATCTGCTTCCTGGTGCTATATGCTTTTCTCCACTGAACAGTTTAGGTGATCACCTAGCTAGTTGGCTCTCCTTAGTGTGGTAAGTGACATGTACCATGAAGTTGACTCAAAGTTGCCTAAGAGTCAACTTCATAGACTCTAGCGTGGAGTATATTTCTCATCCATGCTTCTTCTCCCAGTGAGGTGCTGTTGGAACCATTCCAGGACAATCCTGTTCCCTGAATGATGCTGGGAATCTGCTGGAATATCCAGTTCAAAAATATTCTCGAACTCTGCTACTGGTTAAATGGTTAAGCCTTGGCAGTTCCTAAATCTACATCCAGCTCCGGTTTAGTTTGCTAGTGTAGACATGACCTAGGACTCTTAAGTCACAGTAAATGCTGCCTTACCTTTAGTGAAAAAAGTATATATTATTTATTGGAAAAAAAAAAAGATATTATTCCATGTCCTTGGAGGTATTTTTATAAAACATCCAGAAATCATGAAAACAACAGTAATCTAACAAGTACCATTTTAAAGATCAGATCTACAAATATTCTCTCACCTAGATTATTTTGTAAAATGCCTGCATTTTGGAGTAAGCAATGCACTTCATCCTCCTTAATGATGTGCTCTGATATCTTTAGATATTTGTACAGCCTTTGTATTAATTCACTTACTTACAATATTGCGGTTTAGAGTCTGGTTCTAATTTTGCCCAACATTTAGGACCCTGGTGAATGATATGGGTCCTCTCTAGGCCTCAGATCCCTTGAGCGAACTATGATTATGGGCTTGATAATAACCCATCCCTGGTATATCCATCTAATAATAGGGTACATTTGGAAGGAAATTATATGTAATTTTGCTGCAGTGATTCTTACTTTTCTGCTAAATTTAGGATATCGAGAATGATAACAGAGGGAGACCACACTCTGTTCTCAAAGGAACCAATCCAGATTCATGCTGGTGGAAGAGACAGCAATGCCAGGAAAAATACATGAAAAGAAAAAAAAAAAGAAAAAAAATAACATTTTGCAGTTTGCTTAGTTACTGTCTCTAGTTAGAGACTTCTTGTCTGATTTTCATCTGTGCCCACTATAGTTGTTTACACAAGAAGTCAATTCAATTATTCAGATCCATGACACAGACATCCTTAGAGACTTGTTCATTCATAAACTGATGCTGCTTCTTCAGATTTTTTTCCTGAATTCCGTTCTCTTTTTGCAAAAGTGATCGAGATGGAAAAAGTTCAAAGAGAACCAATTCATTTTGGCAAAGTAATATGTTATCCTGGAGGTACTGGAAACTTACCTTTGGAGATTTTCCACGACTTGGCAGAAATCAGTCACACATTATTTCTCATTATAAGGTTATTGGGAGATGGAATCCTGAAAGAAAATTTCCTAGGCACAGACGACATCAGGATGGTGTGAACATACGTTAAAACAAATAGCGATTGAATTGAGGACTGCTTATCAGCCTGATGTGGACCTTATTCTGGTGCATTCCCATCCTCTTGGTTCCCATTTTCCTTCTCTGTTGTACATTTTCTGATTTCCTGGCCTGCTTTCTGGATATCTTAGTTCCTTAAACTGTAGATTTCATCATATCTCCAGCTAGAGACCTAAACTGCATGCCAAAATGATAGACATGGTCATCACTGAAACCAGCTCGTTTTCTTACAGCTGTTTCCTTTTCCCCAGGCACAGGAAACTCCAGGAAAGGCTGGCATGAGATCCAGTGATTTTGGTAAGCCAGTTGGGATTGAATCAGAAGAAAAAGCTGGTATGTGACATCTACAACAAGTCAGCTATTTTAATAAAACAAAATAACATTTTTTGAACTGTCTGAAGGAATATTTTTCACAAAATGATGGTTTGTCAGCATTAAAATTGTCTAGAAATGTAATGGTTGGTTTGGCAGATGAACAGGCACAGGTTTTGTACTTAATTCCAGTCTGGAAGAGACCATATAGAAAAAGCATACCAGTGAATGTCATAGCAATTTTTACCCTATAGAAAATATTGTAAAATTTCACAATCTTTGCGTAAAGAGAAGGGAATCAAAACACTTCATTTTCCTAATCAGAAAGAAAACTTGAATTTGACACCATCTCCCAGACACGCCAAAAGATGTATCTCTTAGTGGGGAGAGTTTCTTATGTTCACAAAGTTTTTTCATATTCCCCTCCAGAACTGGTAAATTTTGGAGAAATTTCAGTCTCTGAGGTTCTTCTATTCTTCTTGGTTTCACACAAGCTAAGAAAGCCATGACAGACAATCATGAAAACTGGTAACTTAGAGGACAAGCAAGGAGCAAAGGTACTAGGCAGCTTCTGCAATGCCAAGCCTGGGTCCATTGCTGTAATAAGGCAATGGTTTCATATCATCTTTTATTCCTGGAGAGCTGGAAACTTGGCAGTCTGAATTCTGTGTTGGATGTTACATAGGTGACCATCATGCCAGAATGCCTGGGAAGGTGGGATGGAGAGAGGCCAACTAAGTAACCTGACTGCCTGATTTCCACTGACAGTCTTGAAGAAGTGATCACATTCTTGCAGAACACTATACTATTGCAAAGGCAGCATTTTCCAAAGGAAAAGTCCTGCCTGAGAATTTGGACCTGCTCTACAGTGACAAGAGTAGGCTAAAGTCTTAATTTTTACTGCTAGGTCGCTTAACTGTGAGGTTGTAAAAACAAAAATGAAGAACAACAAGAAACAACCAGGAAAAAAAAAAAAAAAAAAGCAGAAGTTCACAGTGGAATTTTAATAGTGTGGGTTTTCTTTTGTTTTTAAACTCCCCTAGTAGAGGGATACGTCCAAGACAAAAGAGCTGTGCCAATATTTAAACAATCTGGAATCAATTTCTGGCTTGCCACAATCTTCCTGTGTATCTTTGGGCAAGAGTTTCCACCTCTATCTGTGCCTGCATTACGCACCACTATAACTAGAGACTTGGATGTTTCACTGCTATGGTAGGCCAGACTGGATGTTGTTCCCATTTTTTTCCCAAAAAAATATTATATATAAATAAATAAATGAATAAATAAATAAATAAGAGAAAATATATTTATGTAGGGAGAAGAGGTGCCTACCAGGGAAGAAATGATCAGTAGGGAAGAAGACACAAGCTTGTGCAAGAGACACAAGATATGGAGACAAGGAGAAGAGAGAGAGATAGGAGAGGGGAAAGAAACAACTTGTGTGAAGGGTCCCTGTAGAAGTCCAGTTCAGCCCACAAAACCCAGGGGTTGCTACCATACAGAAACAGAGCGGATAGATGTCTCTAACATATTGGCCAACATTGACCTCTTGGCTCAATCTGTTGAGTCACTTGAGTCTCTTTGTCCCTTATGTCCCTCTTGTTCCCACATGGTCACTAGGGTTACATCCCTCCGCTACCAAAACTGCTCCCCACAAGGCTGGAACTGCTCCCAGGTCATCATGTCATGAGGATGCAAAGGGACAGAAATACTGGTTGTCCTTGGTAAGGAGTATTGCCTTTCCCCTCCATCCCACATGATGGGAAAAGGGTGAGTTCCTCCATCAACACCCCGGACAGACATGTCCAGTGCTAAAACNGCAAGAAATAGTGCACCTATCAGGAGCTCAGCTTTTGTAATATGTATGAGGCTCATTAACGAATGTATAAAATATGGTACGTTGTAACAAATAAATGAGTCTGCTTGATGACCTAATGGTGTCAGCGTCTCCCTGTTTCCCACACTAAAACACAAACAACCTTGAAGTGTGAATATTTTCTGCACTCACCCACTGGGGGAAAAGGAGGCAGATCTGCAAATCAGCAGGTAGCAACATGAGTGTCGTCAGCTCAGATTTACGGGTCAGCTAATGCATCATGCAGTACTGCCTGCCATCTGCTGTAAGTGCTGTTATTTTTGTGTAAAAGTGTCTTAACATGTAGTGGCCTGAGTGTTATTTTTCAATTAGAGTTTCTGGAAGCTGGTGACCTATCCTGTAAAGGGTGGAATTGATCAGTTGATGGGAAATGCTGTAAAGTGCGGGTACACCTTGTATTATTTGCTACCTCATATTATTTGCTTGTTTAATGTGGATACTGGCCACTGCCAGATTATGCTCCCTGCTGTGATTGTAGTTAATTTCTCTTATTCTTGGGATTTAGGTACTGCATGGAAGAACGAGTCCTTTGTGGATAAAGGTAAAACTTAAATTGTAGCACAATATTAAGTAATTGAACATTATACGGGAAAAAAAATGTTCAAAGCATGTTCAAAGCAGCTCTCGCAATTGAGAGAGAAAACAAGCCTGGCATAATAAGCATGCAGTGAATTGAATAACTGAATTTCTTTTTGCTACAAATTATTCTTGTGATCCTGTTTGTGGTAACTTCTATGAATTTAGATTACCCACTTATCTATTGTCTTGGACAGCTGAAAACAGTCTTATCAAGCTCAGAAGATCCCCTGATAGCGCTGAATGTTGTTCCAAGTACATTTCATTTTTTGTTGTTGTTGTAGCTTTAAAGTATTTTGTTCTCGTTTTAAATAACAATAAATAGAGCCTTTAATCAGTGGTTCAAGGGTGGGAAGGAGGGTGCTGCCCCTGGGAGCCCCTGGGAGGGACAGATCTGGCATTCTGGCTTTAGTCAAAGCTTTCTGCATGGTAGCATCGTTCTTTGGACCGAGATGTTTTTGGCCACAACTGCTCAAAAACAGGAAGCCAAATGAGGCAACCTAGGAAATGTGGTATACACCATTTCTGCCCTTGGTCTCATCACATGGGGGCTCGGGCTGGTGGGGTTGGGGTGGAGGGAGGGAGGGTTTTTGCCACTTCCCATGCGGAGGTGTGAGCGTCTCCGATGAGCACACCCGATAGCTGCTGCTGCTGACCACATCCTTCCTTTCCATGAATCGCTATCTGTAGGCTGTGCTTGGTGTTTCCTTTGCCACAGCGGGTAAAGCCAGCCAAGATGCAGCCAGCTGCCCTTGGCAGATGGGTCAGACACCAATAGGGCAATGACTGCCCTAGTGGCATCTCCCTGCATCCTGGTAGCTGGCCCGCAATCAGGAGGCAACCTTCTACTTATAGTCTTCATCCAGCATGGTGACTGCAGTGTGGACAGTACTCAGATATCCATGTGGAGTTCAAGAAATGAAGTGTTAGAGCAAATGTCAGCCCTATGGTCTCACAAGCCCATATTTCTCTCTCTGACAACAGTCAGGACACACAAAGATGATAGATCTTACAAGTAGATTGCTGTGGCAGAGTGTCGAGATGCCTCTATAACTTTGGGTGCAGTATTTACTTTTAGCATTGGCAATCGGGTGTCTGATTGCTCCTGTGCTCTGCTTATGGTGGAAAGGATCCTCAGATGGTTGGAACTCAGTCTCTGGGGTATGCTTTGCAACCCATAGGATTGCTGCAAAGGTTTTAAAGAGTCCCTTAGCCAGGTCTTGGTGTTTTGAAGATATCATGGACCTCTTCCACACACTGTGTTAAAAACAATAACTCTCCACCACTGAACTTGGCCACTTCACTTCTTCATTTCCCAATTTTAGGCCTTTCTGTGTACTGCAGAAGAACTCCAAATACCCCAGTTATTTGCTGATTCTTTTGAACTTCTGATGAGCAAGCAGCTTTGAACAGCTGGGGAGAGGAATATTTACACAGTTGACTTAAAGATATTTAGTAATGCTCCTTAATTCTTCCTTCTGGTCTAGACTTGAGTAAAAATTTAGCCTAGAAGAAATATAATGTCTCTTGCAAGAAACCCATCCAACTCATTAAGCTGGACTGGCAATAAATAAATAAATGATATACTGTGGAATCAATATTGCTTGCCTGTAGGCAAAAGCACAGATTTGATAGTTCTCTTACCACACAATATATGCTGTACATTATCAGAAATAGCATATTTCCAAAGTGGCTTTAAGGGACATAAGGAGGAGAAGGTCATTTTCGCTGGAGGCAGTATTTTCTTGATAGTGTCTATCAGCCGCTATTGCAAAGGCAAACAGTTAATTAACTGGCAGATGTAAACAGCTCTTGGATATCTTGCCTGTCAGTTTTTTTGACTTATGCCACATTCGGTGACTTAGTGTTCACCTCTGAGGAACACAAAGACGTTGCAATAAAGGGCAGGTAGACCTGACAGATTCTCCCTCCTCAGCCACTTCAGTCAGTGGTGATTTAAATGGATAGCTAAAACGGACTACCAATCATCTAATTAATTCAGCCCAGGGTCAATACATCTGGTTTTACAAGAAAGGAGTTAAAATGGTTGAAACTGGTTGCGGATAGACAAAAATAGATCACAGTGCCTGCTGTTCTGATGCTTAGGAGACCAAGCTAGCCAGCTGAAGGAGGAAATAAAGAAGAGAGTCAATATAAAATCCATTCTCTGGAGGTACTTGGGTGAACCTTGACTTGGAATAGAAAAACTGTGATTATTAATGATCTTTGTTCTCTTTTTTATGTATAAGATGCGCTTTGCTGGGGGTTGAGTCACCTTGGCCTGGAAGGTATTGGATATTGGAAGTGAAGAAGCATATGGAAAAAATTAGAGACGATATTACTCTGAATAAAGAAGTGTAGATTTCTTAGAATCACAGATTCCTTCTGTTATGTAGGTTTTAACCCTGGGGCATTTGGTAAGCAAAAGGATTTGGGTATTTTTATATTTTAGGTGGGACAAAATAAAAACTTACTGCAAAGGTAAAAGGAGAAAGTCATTTTGCCAGATTGCTTTTTAAAGGTCTTTAAAAAAATATGAAGTTTATTTCCTTTTATTTCCTATTGTTTCTTGTTACATTTAAGAAAACCACAAAGACTTTTTTCTCTGAGGAATCATCTTTTCACTCTAGCAAAGATACAATACATCCAAAAAAAAAAAAAGAGCAGAACAGAAAAGAGCAAGCAATGGTTTGCCAGGATTTCAAGATGCTTAGCATCACACAAAGGAAAGCTGAAGAAGCCTGGGTGTTTCTATGTACTTGAGACACCTTTGATAAGTGGAAGGAGTTTTTTTCTCTCATCACAGAGATCCAAGAACAAGGGATCATAAGGAAAGTCCTGGTTTTACAACACACAAAGCTGTGAGAAGTCTCTTGAGACTTCAGTAAGAGGTTGAGATAGCTCTTTTTTTTTCCCTTTCAATCCCCTCTTCCTTTTTCAATCAGAGGAATATTTTTTCACTTATTACCCATAACACTAAGACACCAGGGAACAGCTCCAAAAGACTCATCTGCTTGTGGAAAAGACAAATGACTCTCCAAGGCTGGAGTTGTGGGAGCCCCAAAGCATCACTCAGAAAAAAACTAATAGTACTGGAAACGTTCATTTTGTCAAGTGAAGATAAAGACTATGTGTCTTGCTGTTTATTGTGGGAGGTGAATCCTCCTGGTCTCTCTCAAGTATATAGAACACTTATGCCAGAAAATATATAACTGACTATGATCCATGGAAAATATTCTAGAGAGAGAAATAAATCTTCTGCAGAAATGTTGCCTTCAGCTCTACAAGTTGGATGGTTGCCCCTTGCAGAGAAAGATGAAGTGCAGTAGTTGGATGTAGATAACTCTGCCTTGCTGAGGACTTACATAGGAGACACAGCTTTTCTCCTACAGTTTGCCAGGTTCCTTGCCACAGGATCCAGCTGATTTCTGAGGATTAAGGTCTCTGCATCAGATTGTGCAGAAAGAAAATATTGGTAAGTTATACTCAACCAGACTAATTTGTTTTCAAACAAATCCACCACTAGGATCTCTTGAGGAGATTTTTCAAGAATTTGAGTTTTCTTCCTCTTTACAGTTCACACTTCCAAATACTGATTGGGAATATTCATACACTGAATGGGCTACTGTCCTTTCCTGCCTCCTCCTGCATGTTATGACTAAAGTCATCATTAGCACCTTAAAGGAAGAAGATGAATGATGTTAACTCATTCGGATTTCATCATTGGTTTCAGGATTTGTGTGCCCTACAAGGTAAAGTTTTATGTAGTAATATCAAGCCCATCTCCCACATCCCTCAAAACCCCAAACATTAGGAACATCTGGACTTCATTATGACCTTGTTCTGCCTGATCTATAAACAGGGAAATTTCGGCTAGTTGTCTGTCTGCCCGGATTGCCCACCTTTTGACAACTACTCTGGATTTCAAAGGCCAAAGGAAGCCCGAAAAATCAACAGGCCATAATTCCCTTGTTGTGGGGAGTGTTGGAAAATCCTGATTCCTATTCGACTCAAAGGTCTGAAAGATAGTGGGGAAACTCTTGGCATTTTAGAGTTATGCTAGAAAAAGAGCTATTGGTTATAACTGATACTCCCTCAAGGAAGGAGAAATAGATTGGATGACCTCTGAGGTCCCTTCCAATTCCCTCTCTCTCTTTTTTTTTTTTTTTCTTTTTTTTCCTTTTTTTTTTTCTCTCTGAACAGCCTTTGCTGTGTACATGGATGCTGTGTTCAATGCTGGAAATGGTTAGCAGGAACCCTGTGGGCAGGATATCAAGTCTGCACCAGCCCTTAACACTACCAGCTAAGCCTGACTAAAAATTATTATTATCATATTCGTCTGCAAGCACCTGAAAGGTCATTTTTTTACAGTCTTTGCATTAAATTTAAAAATTGTATAAAGTGGATATTTAACAAGTATGCTGAAAATGATCAAAATCCCATTACAATCAGGGGAAAAACTTCCTCTCAATTTCAGTGAGCTTAAATAGGCCTTTTGGTGTTTTCTCGTGATAAATAAATTGAAAGCATATGTGCCTGATGCTGGCAAAATTGCAATGCTCCAGCTTTTTTTTGTGACAACTACAAATATTTCCTTAGTAATTATGAATGCACAGTCAGCTTTTATATCTTATTACAGCATTACTAATTTGTATATGGCTACCCATTTCTGTCTCCTTTTTTTTCCCTTCAGATTTCACTTTGCATTGCTTTCATCATTCTGATTGCAGATTATTCCTAACTGCCTTAAAGCCAGGAGAAGAAACAAAGCATCAAGATATCTTATGCAAGTATAACAAGAAGTCAAGCATGAAATCTGCTATCTCTTTTAAATGCAGTAGCTGAAAGAAGAAGTTTCAAAACACTAAAATGGCTGATAAGAGCAAGAACAACAAGAAATTTGAAAGCCTATATGACTCAGTACAAGGCCACAAATTTCAAAGCTTCTGGAGCCTCAGGGGCATTTGATCATCAGGCAAAATATAAAATCTGAGGGGAGGAATACTAAAGAGAAGTTTTGGGTATCAGTTTACAATCTGTTGCAAAATCAGGATAGGATATTTTTCCCATTCTCATTTTTCCCATTTCCCATACCATGAACTAATAGCTATGAGTCAACCTGAATGTAACCTCCATGCCTCTTACGAAACACATGGGTCAACATTCTTATGAATTAGGGTCCTAATCATCTCCTCCACCAGCTCCATCTGACCTGAAGCGATCGGACAGGCTTTGCCTTTGCAATAAAGACATCTTTGTTCTTTCTTGTCATGCAGCACTTGTGCAGGAGTAAATAAACAAAGGAAAAAACTCACTTGCTCAGTGTTTCAGGCCTATCACATGGAGTTGCCAAATGCCGGTTGCCCAAATTGGAAGACAAACTTTGCTTACTGCTGTTCACCCTTGGCCATGCGGTTGGAGATAGAGGCAAATTTAGAGTGGTGCCAAGCATTATGGCTTCCTGAATTGTAATGAAACACTAATTAAGTTGCTGCAATCAGCTGTGTCTCGGGAGAATCAGCCTCTTGGATGTCTCTTTGCTTTGAACAAGTGCAAAAATGCTTGCCCTGGCTCTAAATAAGCCAGGGGAAGAGGAACAACATCTGCATGTGCTTCTGCTGGAGGGAGTTTTCCTGGCTAAAAGGTGTCCCTCGAGGAAATCCTTGTTCTGGGTGAAAACAGAAGTTGCATCTTCCTTTGGACGGCCCCTGGTGCTCTGTGTGATTAATCTCCTGCTTTGTGCTGTGGACTGATGTGTACTGACAATTTTTTTTTTTTTTCTGTAAAACTACAGTACAATTCTGAAGTCCTACAAATGATTGAGAGAAAGGAAGAATTCAGAACAAAAAAACCTAATCTGAACTTAATTGTTCCGACTGTATATTGATCTATTTCAAAACAAAGAATTAAATTAAACACACATACACACACACACAGAGCAAAGCAAAGCAAAACAAAACAAAACAAAATGAGCAAAAAAAACCCCAGAGAACATTTCTTAATGAGGATTATCAGATGTGTTGAACTGGTCCAAAGAAGGTGGAGCTCTAGAAGAGAGGAAGATTTGGCTTTTCCTTGTCTTTTGCCAAGACAACATCAGTTTTCTGTATTGAAACTTGCTATTTCATCCTTCTTACAAAATCATTCCATCAGCAAATTCTTACTTCCTTGCATCATATTTAGTTAAAGACAACCAGCCCCAGCAAGTGATTCCTCCACTGCATCCTTGGGATGAAATGACTGGCTAAGACATGATTCCTACAGCTGAGATGATTCCCAACTCTGTTAGTTCTTACTTGCGGCTGCGAGTTGCTATGATTCTGTGGTTTTGATTGGTTGCTTAAAGACCAATTAAACTTCTACAATCCTCATGGAAAAAAAATCTTGAAATATCTACGTACATGTGTTTGTGATTTATTGGTGCAACTGGTAATTTCCAGTCAAAGTTTAAGATCTATAAAAACGCGTTGGTGCAAAATTTGATTATTCTTCTGTAACTTCTAATGTAATAAACTCCGCTCTTTTCCCTTAAGATGGTTAATTTTTCCTTTTATTTTTTGCTATATGGCAGCAATCTTCTCTTTAGGTAATTATGTCTATATCTGTGTACCATGGAGTGCTGCTTCTCATTCTAATTTCATGCCTAGCTGTCAAATTTATGCTGCTACCTGCTATTACTGCTACGCTTTGGAAAACTACCTTGCCACTCTATTTCCATGATTAATCCTTAAAGCAAGGATAAACACTGAGATTTTTCAGAAAAATAACCTTATGTCAATGGTAAGCTTTGCTAGGTGTTCTTGAGGCTTGCTCTTCCATTTTAATGGTTAGGAAGTTTCTTCTAAAATCTGGTATGATTTCAGTGCAATTTTAGCTGATTCCACAAAAATGTTCTTTAAATAAGTAAATAAGTGTTTTTTCACTGTGAAGGAACTATCTCATCTCTATGACCCAAATGACCAGGACCGGCCTTAATATGCTCTCCTTCTTTCTCAAATTTCAAGGATCATCTCATTTTTACTTTTAATTTCTTAAAAACTTATTCACATATATTTCTCTGACGCATAGAAATTAAAGGTGGGAACCATTATACAGATTAGAATGCCTACCTTAGGCAAACATATGTGCATTGATTAACTAATCTGCCATTAGAGTTAAGGAAATCTAGGAAAGGTGTGATTGCTTGTAGGTAGAAACCTAGTTCTAGCCCTTTTGAAATGCTCTAGATGATCCCACCTGAGCACTGGCTTCTGGTCCAAACACGTAATATTTAAGCAGCTGAATAAATCTGTCTATACCAACAGAGATATGCACATCTCTCAAGTCTAGAATATGGCTCATAATTATGACACCATCTGCTCTTTAGATTACTTGATTCTGGCAGAAAATTTTTACTGCTTATTTAGAGACATGAAAAGTTGCTAACATATCAGCTTGTGCTTTGAATTTATATACTCCTTAAATCTTTTAGCTCCTTTTTTTTGAGACCCATGTTGTCACAGATTCTTTATGCAAACAAAAATGCAGAAGTACTCATTCTTCTTTGTGTTCCCATCCGGGATAGCTCTTTTATTTTATGATTTAATCACTTAAAGATAAATGAAAAAATAAAAGATTCCACTTTGCATTACAGCTGAAAGCTAATGCATATCAGACAGAGCATGTTCAAAGGAATGTAATGAGATGCATTTCAAGTATCTCTGAAATGAATTTCAAGTATTTCTTGGTCTGTGCATTAATTTAAATATTTCCAATGAGATCATAAAGATAAGGCTGCATCTCTAAGCAACATTTCAGAAATTTGTGTGGTGTTTTGTAGATTGAACTCTATATCTGATTTTATTTTCACATATGTGCACATTGGTAATTACACATAATTGTTGCTGAGTATGTTTTCCATTGGGTATTCCGCTTATAATTGCCAAAGATAAAAGCATCAAATGATCCTTAAACCATCTCTATGTTTTACATCAGAAAACCACTAGATCCAAAAAAAACTGGAAGCTATTCCATCAGGGATCACCCATTTGGGAATTCTCTCTGCTGAGCCACAAATGCTTTCTAGTTTCTCCTTTCCTTGGTCTATTGAAAATTGTGCAATAAGCTTCAACAGCAAGGACAGATGCTTCCCTTATTTTGAACATTTTCACTCCAGTTAATTAAGAGATTTTACGGATTTGAACTCTCTCAGGCTGGATAAACCTACACTTCATGATTCCCCACATAGGGAGAGGCTTTCCTAAAAATCTGGTTTCTGTAGGCTAAGCAGAATGATTTTTCATGTGTTCTAGGAATAACCAAGACTCATTGAAGTTAGTGGCAACAAACTTCAGGGTTGTTAGGGGCTATAAAACCTCTCTCAGAAGGTAGTTACTCTCTGAATGTCTCAGGGTGCTCTAGGTGCTTGAGCAGGGGTTTGGACTAGATGATGTCCAGAAGCCCCTGACAGCATCAACCATCCCGTGACTCCATGTCTTGGATCTCTTTTTGCCACCAGTGCTGTTTTTCTCAACTGGTCTCAGCAAACACTGTAGCTTCATCTTTGCCTAGACGTATCCATAAGGTGAACTCATACAATATCTGTTCAGGGTGAAAGAAACAACCTGAGACCTTCCTCCTTTACCTCCTTTACCTATTGCTCCATTTTTCCAGCTGAGACATCACTATACAGGGAGACTGTGTACATTAAAATAACTCTTCAAAGTGAAGAGCCAAGATTCACTCTGTCAATAGGTTGTTCCAGTACAAACGAGGTTGGGATTTCACGAGCACTCAATTGGCATTGGTCTGTTTGAGACTGAGTGGAAGAGATATTTTACATTTTTTGAACATCTATCTGAGTGTAGGATCATAGAATCATAGAATGCCT
>VWPW01000537.1:2046-17184 GCA_013389825.1 Crypturellus undulatus
GGGCGGTTGGTGGCGCGCGCCGCCCAGCGCGGGAAACCCAACGGCCCCTCTTGAGGAGCGGGGCGTGGCCCCGCGCCGAGGCCCCGCCCCCTCGGCAGGCCCCGCCCCCCTCGCCTATAAAGGCGCGCGGCGGCGGCGGGGCGCGGCAGGCGGGAGCGGCTCCCGCCGAGGCCGGAGATGGCGGCGCTGCGCTGCCTCCTGCTGCTGCTGTGCGGCGCCGCGCTCGGGCCCGCCGTGCACCTCGACTTCGCCGAGCACCGCAGCCAGGCGGCCAAGATCAAGGTCAACCCCCGCGGGAACCTCTGGGCCACAGGTACTGCGGCTGGGGAAGGGGCTTCCCCGCTTTGTAGGGGGCTCACCGGGTGGTCCCCGCTTTGGTAGCAGGTTGGGGTCATCCTCACGGCGATCCCAAATGGATGAAGAGGGTCCGTGGCAGCTTGAGGAGGTGATGGGGGGATGACAGAGTGGGGAATGCAAGGGGCTTGCAGAGCCCTATCCCACATGCGGATCCTGCGCACATCCCGTGTTCACTAGCAGCCAGGAGGGCTTTGGGGTGGGTGCTGATGAGGCAACCTCAGCTCCATGGAGGGATTTTCACTTCTTTAACCCAAGAGATCTTGACAGCTGAAGACAAGTGTCCAAAGTGGAACAAGGGCTTGGCACTGCTGAATGATTTCTTGCTGGATCCTTATCACTCTTGGCTGCTTTAGGTGGAGGTTGGATTGGTGCTTCTCGTGGGGTTGTGCTGCTAGCAGGTGGCAGGTGATGTAGCTCAGAGTCCTGCCACAACCCCCGTCCCCCTCTCCAGGCGTTTTTGTGGGTGCACGAGTGTGTTGTATTGCAGGTCACTTCATGGGGAAGAAGAGTGTCTCGAGCTTGCCGCACCTGGAGTCATCCGACGAGCCTGCGGTGCCGACCATTTTTGGTCCCTCCCTTAGAGCCCTGCTGGAGGATATGATGGAACTGCTTACCCGCGAGCTCCTGAAAATCCTCTTGCAAGAAAGACTTTTGAATGAGAACCAAGGAAAATACGATCTCGCTGACCAGGTGAATAGTGTCCCTTAGGAAGGGAGATGCCCTCATCAGGGATGTGTTTGAGATAAGTCTGCTGCTGCCAGCCTGGCAGGAGAGAGCAGCATCTGCCCAACTGATATGATGCTTCTTCTCTGCTCACTCTCTTCTGCCACTGTTAACCCTCCTTAAACCACCTTTTAAAAGCAACGGCAAAGGGGGGAGGAAAGGTATCTTTAGGCTTGTGTCCAGTCGGACAGCTGCTATTTATCCCCAGTGTTTGGGAAGGGCATGAGGATGAGCAGGGGATGCTGTGGTGGAGCTGTGGGATCTTCAGCCCAGGGATTCGCATTGTTAATGTGAATCTGGATGCAGAACAGAATAGCTACTGAGGCTGCCATGGAAAAATGTCCCCTCGCCTTGACTTCCCCAGCCACTGCAGGGACTGGGAAATCCGTCCCACCTCCCCTCTGCCTAAAGAGGCAAGAGATGCCCGGCTGTGTACGGGGAAGGAGAAGAGCCCGTGCTGCAGGGAGAGCTTGGGCTTCGGATGCCCCCCTCTTGGTGGTGTGTTGCCTTGGCCATTTGCTTTGTTCCTGGGCGTACTTAGCTCTGTTAGCTTGGCTTGCCAAGGGGAAGTGTATGTGGCTCCAACAGTCACAAAGAGCGGGTGTCTAGGGACAAGCAGGTGCCATCTGCAGCAGGAGCCCTGGTAGACCTGCTGTGCATCAACAAAGCCTCTGCTGTAGCGTTTGCTTTGGAGGTCACCTGAATTCTGGTGGAAAAAATCCCCCAGTGGGAGCAATGTGAACATGTAGGTCCTTGCAGGGATGTGGAGATGGCGTTTGCTTGGTCTGTGTGACTCACCCCAGCTGCTGCCTCATGTGTCCTCCCCTTCCTGGTCACTGCAGAATGGATGAAACTGGCTTAGGTGAGGTCTGCACATATTGTCCTCTGAGCTACTGTGCTTGAGGAGCTATCTAGTAATATTGCATGCAGGTAAAATGGCTCCTGTCGTCTGGGTTTGGGCAGTGTTTGCTCTTCTTGGTTCTTCTGGAAAAGGGTGTGTGGAGCAGAGCTGCAGGGATGCGAGCCCGAGTGGCACTGAGGGCTCAAATACTTTCCTGACTTAGTTTCAGCAGGACAAGATAATTTGAGGCCCTCACAGAGAACTGGGCCCATTTGGATGGAGACTCTGCAGTGACGAGACAGATGGGCATCACTGAAGAACCCAGCCCACTCTGCCTCCCTTGAGATGCCGTGTTATGACCAGCACTGCTGCAGCTTGTGCTTCTCAAACCCAGCTGAAGGGGAGGTGGGAGCTCTGAAGGTCCCAGATCTTCCTCTGGACTTCCCTGGGGAGCCTTCGAGGAGGGTAATTTGCTGCTGTGTGAGTAGAGATGGTGGCAGGGCTGGTGCATGTGCTGCCCTGCCTCATGCACTAGGATGGTCGCGAGTGTGTGGTGCGGGTTCCTGTTCCCAGTTCAAGTGGTCCCGTGGCTCTCGCCCATGTAGATAAGTCATGTGGTCACTGCTAGGTAAGTCGCTGTTGTCCCATGCCTCAGGTGGCTCTGCTGGAGGTGGGGTGTCCTGCAGCCATGTGGCTTCTAAACCTAACTGGCTCCTGTCTCTTGTCCCTTCCCAAGCCCCTCACCTCTTTTTGACTTGACCCAGCTGGTGCCCAGGCTCTTTGTGCCAGTGGAGACTGCTCTGTGCAGGGCGTTACATCCCGTTCTGGCCTCTTGGCATCTATGAGCACCTCACTTGACTCAATTCCTGCCCTCCCTCTTTCCCTTGGGATATTCTTGCCTTCAAGTTGCTGGTTGATAATACAGAACTGTTTCTCCTCGGTGTCTTTCAGCACTGTTTAGGTCTTGCATTCTAGTGGGTCCTTGGTATTCTTTGCTTTCATGGGTGATACGATGCTACTGTCAGTTCCTGCTACCTTTTCTGCTTTCTCCATCGCTGTGGCTGTTGTTGGACACCTGGGTCAACAACAAACCTGTGCTTTAATGGATTTGCTTGCTGTGTTCTCTGGCTGTTTGATGTGAGTGAAACTCTTCTTCCACCCGTGCTCAGGAACTATCATTTTAACCTTCATTCAGATGAGAAAAGCGCCTTCTTTGGGACCTTCCAGTCAGCAAGTCAGGAATTCTCTGGATGTTGCTGTGATGTATGTGCCATGCCGTGTGACAGGATAAGCATTGGGACACAGGTTTTTATTTAAAATATCAAATGGGCTTTTTTATTCCAGGGTTTGTCATTGGTGACTTAACAAACTGCTGCTCCCTTGTTATAGGGTCTAGGACTTGATCCTTTTGCTTATTCTCCTCTCATGTGCATTAGTCCTGCCTGCTGTTAGGATTTGGTCTTCTCAGGGCATCTCCTGTCCCTTTGTGGAGCACGAGTCCATGGGCTGCATCGTGCTTTGGGCAGCAGAAGTCACATGAAGCAAAAGGGATTTACAAAACTCTTTAAGCAGCATGAAACAGGCAGGTCTTGACTCTCTGCGTGTTGTGGGAAGTGGTCACCGTGTCTCCCAGTTCCTGCGCGTGAGAAGGGTTTGACTGGCCGGGGAGGATCATCTCCATCCCGTGTGTGATGGGGACTGCGTAAGTAGCAACACTTTTCCAGGAGGTAAACGGCCTGTGCATATGGACCGAGATAACTTCAGAGTTGTGGGGAGAATCATTTTGCATGGACACAAATCCCGTCCCACACAGCTCTGGGAATTCTGAGCAGTCCCTGCTGTCTTGATTTCCTGCCTTCTTGCATTGCTCCCTGCCAAATCGGGCTGTGACGCTGCTGTTGGCCCACATGTAGCTGTTGCTTATGGGGACAAGGGGCTCACTCTTGTGCTCTTCCTTGTAGGAGACAGGACTTTTAACCAAGGTGCTGGAGAAGTATTTTTCAAGCTGAAGGAGCCCTGCCATGGAGGATGAGGTCTGCAGGCTCGTCTACGTACAGCGAATGAAGGAGAGCAACTTCCTCGTGGGTTACTGTAGCAACATCACTTCTATTTTATTTTTTTCCTGTAATATTGTTAATAGTGATTGCCTGTATGAAAAGCAGAGCCTCCCTGTACATTTCCTGTATGTTTTCTGCTTTCTTAATGTCTCGTGTGCCCTTGTGAATAAAAGCAGCTCTTTGCACATAGCAGCTCAGCTTTTCCTTGGGGAATGGAAATGGAAGCCTGTGGATTGTGCTGGGGGATGGAGGGAAGGTGCTGGGATCACTCTCAGCACTGCTGGAGTCAAACTGAGAGTTATTTATTTATTTTTCCCATGTAGCAAACCCCGTCAGTGGTATCAAGGTAACCCTATCTGGAGAAACAAATAGCAAACCATTAGGGAAATAAAAGGCGTCTTGTTTGGGTCCTGGAGGTGGTTTCTGGTCCAAGTTAGGTTTACCAGCTTAGGACTATTAGTGTTTCACATGTACACGTGTCCTGGAGCTTGTTTGCTGTCCTTCATGAGCACTAGGCACTCAATGACTGTATGTGATTGAAACAGCCTCTCTGCAAGAGGCTGGGCAGCCCCCAGATGTGCTGAAGGATGGAGAACAAACCCTGCAGTGGGAAATAGGAGAGCAGGTTCAGTGCACACTGAGCTGGCTGCTGGAGAGCTTTTTGGTGGCCAGGCTCTGAGCTGATTCAAGAGGGAGAGCTTGATGCTTTTTGCAGCCTTATAAACCCAGTCCCAAGCAGAGATGGGAAAGGAGGGATCTAGAATTTTTCAGTGTTGAGGGGAAATGGATCTGACCTGATTTCTAAGATTAGGTGTGCATTGCTTTTCTCTTGCAGCACCGCCACATTGGCCATATCCTTACAAGTCTCTAAAATTCAAAACCCCATCTGAGCATGTACCTGGAGTGAGCAATGTGGGCTGTAATTCCACAAAACCCTCTGCTTTTTTGATGGGAAGAACAGGAGAATGTGTCACCTGGGGTCAGCAGGGCCCTGCCACCCCAAGACTGGGAGCAGAGGGTGAGCAGCAAGGGGGGCTTCCAGGTAATGCAGGATAAGGAAGGGCTTAGGGAAATCAGAGCGCTTTTGCTGGGGAGAGCGGCTGTTTTACACCTAGGCTAGGGGAAACCAATGAATTGTTCATTTTTTCCTTCTGCACAAGAGCTCTGTATTTGTTCCTCTTCCTGCTCTAGTCCAAGGCCATCCCTCCATGGCTCTGCTTGGACTCATGAAGCTCAAATACCTCAACGTTCTCCTGGAACCCACAAAAGTGCCCAGGAGCTGCAGCAATTCTGAGTACGAGTGTCCATGGGGTGAGCACAGAATGTCTCCTGGGCTTGTCCCACCACTGCAGCTATGGCATGAGTGCAGAGACAGGAGAAAGAACTGAAGCAAGGTAAGAGAAATGGAGGCAAAACCACTGCCCCATGGACATTTACCCCTCTTTAGCTGTGGAACCGTCCCCCGAGGAGGAGCTGGCTCAGAGAGATGCAGCTGATGGGCCAGTGCTACCGCTTGGTGTCATTGGTGTCCTGGGTTAGCAAAGCGCTCTGTGTCATGCTCAGTCACGCAGGGCTGGCTCGCCTTTTACACACTCAGCAAATATCTCTGAGCTCATGTTGGCACGTGCCCTCCTCCGCAGTCTTTTGAGATTTCCCTTCCATAGGAAAGCGATAAGCCAAGCAATGAGGAAGCTTTTTGAGCCAGGATAGAAAGAGGCAGAAAGGAAATCAGTTTAGTTCATGTCCTTGCCATGCCCCATGCTCTTCCAAGGAGAGTCTGTGTCATCCTGATATGACCCTGAAGCCCTGACCTGACCAAGCCAAACACAATAGACCTGAGGCAGGAGAGAGCGGCCATCCCAGATAGACTCTATTACTCTAATCACATCTTCAGATGCATCTTGCACTATCTTATTGCCTCCCTCAAAAAGTTAATCCTGTTCGAAATAGCCTACAGAGATCTTATCTCTCTCCTTCACACTAATTTCTGCAAAATGGTCCTGATTTCTGGGCCTCTCCTAAGTGCCACTTTTGAGCATGATACTGCAGGACCTGGCAACCTGGAGGAATGTAGGCTGTTCCTTGCGTCATGAGGGATAGATTTCTCCTCCCAAACTGGGTTTATAACCTTGGCAGGGCTCTAGGACAGCCAACCAGTGGTCTTGCAAGATCAAAAGTGATTGCAATAGGGTTGCCCAATCCCTACAAAATCTGTGCTAATTCACACCCAGCTTTGCATTGCAGCCCATGCTGAGGTAGCACTGCTCTGTTCAGCAATTTTAAGGCTAGCATGGAGTTACCAGATATAGGAGTATCGGTATCACTTTCGTTAGACCTCTGACAACAGGGATGGTGAGGGAAAGTTTGTTCTCCAAATTACAAGGCAGGTTGGAAGTGCTAATTACAGCCCAGTACATCATGAAAGAGCAAAGCTTGGAAGGGATCAGCTTGGTTTTACTTATAGCTCTGACAGGAATGGCTGTAAACTCTAATCTGTAGGGAGTGGGGGTTCTCCAAACTGCCTTGGTGAAATTCCCAACCAGTCATGTCCCTAAGGCTTAGGTGTCCTTTTTAGTGCAGAAGGCATCATCCATAAAATAATGCCTATGCTTTGGGGAAGGATTTTCCAAAATTGCAATGAAAGTTCTTTATTTTTTCAGCCAGTCCAGTGTTTCCATGGTCAGAGGTGAGGCCACGGCTGGTGGGAACTAGATACCAAGTGGCCCCTTCCCTTTTTCTCCCCATTGACCCTTCCCTGGGAAAGCAGGCAGGATGCGCTGAGCTGCTGCAGGGACAGGGAAAGCCCCCAGGCTCAGTGATCCCTTCCCTTGCCAACCTGGTATCTGGCTCAGAAGTGGTCTTCTAACGTGCTTCTAAAGTGCCAGGTGTGTTTCACCCTGGTAGTTCCCAGACATGGTGTCTTCTAGAATTGCAAACATCTGCTCCACCAAGGGAAAACAAAAGTTGAGCCTCTAGGGACCCCATGAAACCATTCAGCTGCTCATGTCCTACGGTGTCTAGTGATACCGCAGCTGCTCTAATCCACTGGCACTAAGCAGCCTCCTCCTGTGTCATTTCATGGTTCCCTGTGGTCTCCAGAAGACTCATGAAAGTCAGACACCCTGATCTCACCAACTTCATGGAGTGTCTTTTTACCTTCATTCCTTTTTCTCCAATGAGCCTTCTCTGGAGTAGGATTAGCCATGCCCTTGCTCCAGCCATGGGAGGAGGCTGCTGTCCCTCACTGTCTGTAGGTTGCTAAAAGCTGCTGAACAGTGTGGATGTTTCACTGCAGTTTGTCCTGAAATGCTGAGCTAGAGCACTGGCCATGAGGCACTCCTGCAGCTCCTGGTAGGTGCCATCAATGTAGCAGCATGCGGGACTAATACTATGCCATTCGCCAATGCAGGTGGCTCTCCTGGGAGCAGCTGCATGTGCTGGATCCCAGTGCAGGAACCTGCACTGAGGCAGCCCAGCCAACTCCTGACTTAGCCCAGCTGATTTCTAAAACCTGGATAAACAGAGCTGAGGGAGAGCTGGTAAATGATGCCAACCTCATACGGTTGCATTTTACCCATCTTAATTAGTCTCATACAGCTGGTTACCAGGTACCTCCTTGATTTTCCCTTCTGCACAAAAGGGAAAGGGTATTTGCACCTTTCCAAGAGATCCAAAGTCCTGCAGATGTCCAACAATTGCTCCCCAGAATCTCCGCTCTTTGCTGTGAACCCCATGTCTTCCTCTGCTTTGCGGACACCTCTGTAGATGGAGCTGACACCACATCCCCAGCATTGCCAGCATACACGTGTCCCAGCCAGGATGCCTTTTTAATCTTTATTTTTACAACCCCCATGGAGGGAGTCAGTGTTTGCCGCAACCAAGGCTCTTCTCCCTCCAGAGTCTCCCCTAGTTGATCCTTACATCCCCTCATCTCTTTACCTTCACCAGATGATCCTTGTTAACATGTAATGGTTGGCCTCAGAAAACCCTTTGATCCCTCAAGTACTCAGATCATTATTTTCATCCCTGGCCAACCTTTCGTCCTGTTCCTACAAGTGTTCAGACTGGGGAGCACAGACCTAGCACAGGGCTGTGACTCTTCCTAGGGCTGTGTCCAGGGCCTCTCTCTGCTGGTCCCCTCACCGGCTGCCTTGGTGACTTGCCCGATGACTGGGACCTTTCTGAGGAACCTTCTCTTGCAGACAGAGTTTGGAGCAGGGTCAACGCAGCCAACCCCAAGCGTTCAAAAACCGTGAGTCAGACTGAGGATCAGGAGACTGAGCCAAGTGTCCTAGGAGCAACCTGGGCAACACACTTGGGGTTTTTCTCCTTTGATGCCTTCCTCAACAACCTCCTAGCCTGCCCCTAGCAACCTCCCAAGGAGCCTGAGAGTATCTTCATTGCACTAAAAACATATATATTTTTTTCCTGGTCCACAAGAAAAGGTAATGAAAGGGAAAAGGCCCTACACTGCAGGCTCATTCATCACTGCCAGGGTGCAGAGGCAGCCTGGAGTGCTCTTGCCTCATTGATGTGCTGGGGCTCGGCAGGAGTGCCAACACGGGCAGGTCAGGAGCGGGTACGTACATGATGCAGTCACTTAGGGAGGCGGGTGCTGGAGAGCAGACAGGAGAAGCGCAGCCTTGACGTGTAAACTGGCTTCTCTCCCCTGCCCCAGGGAGGTAGCGTGGAGCAGAAGGCAGAACTCCTTCCTCCAGCGTCCCAGAGCACGTTGCACCTCTACAGCCACCGGCCGTCGGCACCCAAGCAGCCGCGGCGCTCCAAGACACGGCTGCAGGCAGAGGTAGGGCTGGCGTGGGGACGGGGTCACGGTTGGCAGATGCGCCTGGCATCCTGCTGCCTGACATGGGGCAGTTTCTCTCTTTCCCTCTGGGTTACACCCGTGTCCTTGAATGGAGTTTCCTCTGTCTGAGGCTTAGAGAGGAACAGCCTAAAGGGCATGGCCATAGCTTGTCTGCGCAGTGTCCTGGTGTCCAACACCATAGTGCAGCGGGATCCAGGCTTTTAAAAAAACACCCAGAAGGAAAAAAAAAAAAAAACAGGAGCCTAGACAGAAGAGTGGAGGCCAAGAAAGGGCAGAAATAGTGATGCCTAGCGATTTGCATGCATCCTGCGTCTGGTCCCATTTGGGGACACCCTTGACCGTGGCAGACAAAGGCCCTGTGACTCTGAAGTTACTTTGCCCTGGGATGTTCCTCAGGTAGATGAATGGCTTCCCAGTGAGGTGCTTGGACACATCTCTGTGGGCAAGGCTGTGCCATGAGGAATTGTGGAAGAGGAGGAAGGACGTACAGTGAATGCCACCAGCCGTCAGGGAAGTGATTTGCTCCTCTTTCAGCTCTTTCAGTGCTGATTTCCTCCCCTTCTGGCGCCGTGATGAGCCCTTGGGATGGCTCCTTCCCCTTCTACCCCAGCATGAACGCGTGCTTCCCTTTCGACACCACCCAAGCTGCCATCGTTTCTGTCTTCTTCTCTGCACTGGCCACTTGCATCATCATCCTGCCGGGGATCCGGGGCAGAGGGGTAAGTGGAGGGGCTGGAGGAGCCCTCTCATCCATGACGGCTGCAGCATGCGGGCTTCCTCCTTCCCTGCCTTTATAACTGACTTGGAACCTTTTAACCACCCCAGGGGTGAGCTCAAGCCCAACCCGGCACCTATCCCATTCCTGGGAGACCAGACACCACAATGCCAAGTGTGCAGGGATCTGTAAGCCCAGATGTGAGACTGAACTATGAGCAAGCCAGAGTGATTTCACAGGCACAAAAAACCTAGGTGAGGCACCGTAGACTCGTTCTGCCTCTCTGGAGCCCTGAGGAACTAAGGTGTGTGCTGTGCATGTCACGACACCAGCTGGCAGCTCGCGTGCCTTCACATACGGCTGGGAATGTCTCTGTGATAAGCTCGGCAGATGCCTGCGTTTGCGATGGAGCTGGCAGAGAAACAGCTCCCACCACGGGGGATGCTGCAAACCTTGACAGCTGCTTTTGTCTCTGGTCGTGACCAGCTGTCAACACGTGTAACGCTTGTAAAATTGCAGAAATGTGAGTTCAGGAATAATGAAAGGGAGCATTTCTGTCCCTCCAATAGAGGGAATGGTGCAGCTTTTACATATTGGGGTTTTTTTTTGGACACTTTTGCTCTGCTTGGATCCTCCTGTTTGCTCCAGGAGGGAGCTCTGCCTTCCTCCCGCACCTGGTTGCCCCACAGGACCCCCAAGCCATGGGGACTCACTGGCTTGTGGAGCCTTTGGGGTGACTCAGGAGAGGGGCTGGTCCCCTTTCTCATGAGCTGGCATCTCTAAATGCTGTGCTTGGGGCTGAGTTCTGCATTGGAAGATCTGACTGGGCCCCCAAATCCCTCTGGAAGGTTTTGCCTGAGATGAAACCCACTTTTTTTTGAAGACTGATAATGCAGTATCATATTTTTTTTGAAGATGATATGTTAACTGAGCAGCCCTGGGCTGCAGGTCACACACGGTGCCGCTGACCTGAACTTCCTTGCTCCTCCTGTTCATACCATGTATCTCCCTTCAGGAACAAGGGTCAGGGAATGAGAGTGGCTGGTCCCAAGCTCTAATGCCTTGCTCTCTGCTGACTCCTTGCAGCGGTTCTTCTGGTTCCTGCGTGGGATAACAGGCCTCTTCATTGGAGCTGTGGTCCTCAGTGAGTAGAGGGGTGCGATTCATGGGTCCTTGGTGGGGAAGCACAAAGACAACCAAGATGCAGAGGACAGAGGAGGGAGGTAGGAGGAGGAGCAGCTGAGATTTGGGTCCAGCACTCAGGACTAGCTCGCAGAGAAGACCCATGCTTTTCTCTGCCCAGATTCTGGTCCATCAGGCAATCAGCGAGCAGAGGGAAGTGCAGGCATCTGGTGGTAACGTATTTGCAAAAAACTGTCAAACATCTCCTCTAAAAGGCTGGTCAGATGCAAAGATCGTCTCTGGGAGCTCACTGAAAGCCTCCTGTTCTTGCCAGGTGACCAAAGATGTTTTTTGGAGAAGGACCCATGTCTGCACACCAGCCTCCTTTTTCCTGGCACCTGGGGCTGAGCTGGGCCTGGGGAAGAACAGCTCCAGCTGCTCTCTGGGACACAGCTCAGGATTAGTGGTGGGGAAAGACATACAAGAACTTCAGTTCCTGCCATACGTAAGAGGTCTTCAGGGCTCTCAACCCAGACCTAGCCCTTGGGATGAGGTAGTTGAAATTCAAGCCAAGGCGGCAGTCACAGCAGGTGCTTCCAGCATATATTGTCACTAGATGTCTTGCCATCAGGCCATAAGTGACTCTTTTATTCTTCACAGTGATACAGTTCACCAGAGACTGGGAGAACGGCTGGGTGACAGCAAACACCTCCTACAAGTCCTTCAGCCGTGCCGTGGTGAATGCGGACATCGGGCTGCACATTGGCCTGGCAGGGGTGAACATCACGTTGGTGGGTGAGTGCCTGCTGCAACAGGAGGTGACGGGGGACAAGCTTGGCAGCAATATGTCCTCCAAGTCTCCACATGGATGGATTTCAGAGCTGCCTCCAAGACATTAGTCTTCCTCCCCTGTCAGGCAACCCAGTAAATCAGGTCAACGAGACCATCCGCTACAACGAGCACTTTGCCTGGAGCTTCGGTGCGGATTATGACCACAGCTACAATGAAGGCCTGGAGAAGGGCCTGCCCAGCCCCATCCTCTACTTGGCAGAGAAGTTCACCTCGCAGAGCCCCTGTGGCGTGCACAACCAGTACCGCATCTCTGGCCACTACGCATCCCTCACGCTGTGGTAAGGCAGAGCAAGAGGTCTCTGGTTGCTGACGGTACTGAGGTAGAAAGGGCAGAGAGTGCATGGGGGAGTCCCTATCTATCCAGAAAACCATGCCAAAGTCTTGGCCAATAGTGAGGATCAGCCCTTTCACAGAACTAGGGTTGATATCAACTAGGGTTGATAGCAACTGGGGTTGATAATGTTTAGCCTGGATGTTTAACCTGGTTATCTGCCTTGAAGTCATTATTTATGTTCTCTATCCCAAAGGATAAAATTACAGGTGGATTGTTTGGGTGCTATGACGCACAGTCCTCTCCTAAACCATCTTGATGAAGATGTAGTGTCCTGCTAAAGTTACCATGGGGCTTCCATGGCATGTGGAGTATTGGAGGGAAGGCTGGACTGATAAGAGGCTGTTCAGAGACTGTCTTGTGGTATAAAGCAGACAGTGTCCTGAATGCTGAGTGCTGAATGTCTCCAAGTGGGGGGATCCTCCTGTCCCTCTCTGGGCCTGGTCCAAAGACTCCATCAGGCTCATGAGGAAGATTTTTTTTTCTAAAGTCCAACTAGAATTTCCCTATTAGATCTTGCACTGTTGTCTCTTATCCTTTGTTTGTCACTGAGAAGAGTCTGGCTCCATCCTCTCTACAGTATCCCTTCAGGTCTGGGAAGGCTGGATGGGGTATCCCCATCTCCATGAGACGTGAGGACAGACTCTAAGCATGACACTTTCTGCTCAGTATTGTGGTATTTTTTGCTTGTTTGTTTTGTGTTGCTTTTCAGGATGGCCTTCTGTACATGGCTCCTTTCCATCTTGCTCTTCTCCATGCCCATTCTGCTCTATGGTGGCTACATGCTCCTGCTCACCGCAGTGCTGATGCTCTTCTCCTTGCTCTTCCTCTGCACTGCGAGGAACACTCCAAAGTGTCCCATTCAGTTTGGCCCGGCTTCCCTAAAAACAGCTTATGGCGGATCCTTTTGGCTGACTTTAACCACAGGTTAGTGTCCAGCTTGCTCACGGGGCTTTTTTTATCCTTCCCTGCAACAGTGCTGCACTGTCAAGATGGAGAACCCCAACAGCACCTCTTGCTCCTTCTAAAAGTGATCACAGAAACTGATTATGTTGAAGTCTTCTCCATATTCCTCAAGAAAAAACTCATTCAGGGCCTTGTCCTGTTAGTTGCTGAATATCCCCATTAGCTGGAGATCCAGTTTACTTTTCAGGACCTGCCCCATGGCTGTCCCCACCTTGGGGAGCATATTTTTACCTAAATCAAATTGGAATTTCCTGTGTTATGGCTTACACTGTTGCTTTTCACCTTTTCACTGCGCTTTTGAGAAAACACTGACTCTTTTCTAATAGCAGAAGATGGCAATTGGATTCCACGGAACTCTCCTCTTTTCCAGGCAGAATAAGTCTGGCTCCCCTTCACACACAGTGTACTCCAGCCCTAACCATCTTGGCCTCCTTCCAGTTTGATTTCTTTCCTGTGCGGTGGAGCCCAGACCAGCCACAGGGCCTGTTTGTGGCCTCACAAGCACCAGATGGAGGGGACTAACCACTTCCCTTGATCTCTGTTGTGATGCCACATTCCTGTTGGCCTTCCAGCCCCAGATCCCGGTCTGGATGAGGCTGGGACACCACGGGAAGGATGTGCAGGGAGTTAGGGGCGCTCAGTGATGAGTGTGTCCATGTTGTGTTGTAGGGCTGCTGTGCCTGCTGCTGGGGCTGGGTGTCATCATCCTCGATTCTGTGCAGCCAGAGAAACTGAAACTTCTCTTCAACCTGGAAGACAGGGATGGAAAGAGAGAAGCAGCAGAAGGGTGGCAGAAGTCCCTCTTGCCCGCTGAAGCCAGCACTTCTGAGCAAGACACGCTGATGGTCCCTTTGAGAGAACTTTGTGAGGTGACAGTCACCAAACTGTAAGGTGCAGGTGTGAGAGGGCACTGAAGGGAGAGTGAAGCCTGAGAAAGCCCCTTTCCTTCTGCCCCTTTGGCCACAGTACAGGGGCAGAGCCCCGCTCGTCCTTGCCCTGCTCCTGTTGCAGCTCAGTGCCCCCAGCAAAAGGCAGTGACACTGGCATTGGCCCAAGGCCCAAATTCAAGAACTAGCCCCAAAACCCCCCAAGAGCTCAAATGGTCAGACAGCCTGGCTGGTGGTAATACACAAGCTTGGAAAGGTCTTGAAAATAACAGTTTTCCTTTGATCCTTGCTATTCTGTTCACCATCAGTCATGAGAATTTTTGGTGTAACGAATCCTTGCCCTGTTCCTGGCTGTCCAGTTACAGACACCAGGCTTCTGCTCCTCCACTCACTCCATCTCCAACAAACACTGCGAGTCCTGCCTGAGATGCAGAGTCTGAAAAAAAAAGAAACTAGACATAAGCATAAAAATTAACCAAAGGAGCCCCCTGAGAGCACCCAACCCCAGAGGCCCTTGAGTAGTCAGGGGGCTCTGCCCAGGGACCTCTTCTCATCAGCAGACAGGACAAGCAAGCAGAGCTGGGCCCTGTGGCCACCAGGATGCCCCTTGTGCAGGGTTTCCTCTTGACGCATGGTGAAGAATAGGTTGACAAGAAGAGCAATGACTTAGTGGGATATTGAAGGTACCAGATCTTGGAGGCATTCGGATTTTAAACCAACCTAGAAGCCCACACAACAGAGTGGGCAACAGAGTTCAACACGGCAGAGGTGCATTGGGCTGGACACTGGGCTGGAAAAAAGCACAGTCAAGTATTTGGGTTTGGGTATTAAATATTTTGGTCTCGCAATACCTAAAAGCACCCAGAAACCACCAGGACACCCTAAGAGCAGCCTAGGAATCTGCACAGCCAGACCTCAGAGGAACACTGAAGGATCCGCTCGCCCTGCAAAGGACTGGGAGCAGAGGAACAGACGCGTTCCTGCCTCATTCCCTTCTCTGAGCTCTATGCAAGACTCGGGATGCAGACTCACATATTGTCACATACCAAAGATTGTCAGAACGGGTGGTCACAAGCCATGAGTCACCAGTGTCATTGCAACTCTCTGAAAGACAATGCTTCAGCAAGAAAAAACAAGAGCAGAAGAGGGGAACAAACATGCTATCATGCCTCAGAGAGCGTCAGTAATTATTCAATAAGAGGTGGGCATCATACCCTGCCTGAAAGGCTCGATTTCATCCTGCTTAATTGTGAAAACTTAACCGTGCTGCGAGGAATGAGGGGCACGTGCAGGCTGGATGCAGCCACCCAGTCCAGCTTGCCAGATGCTAAGATGTGTCTTGGCCATTTGAGTGGAGGGACAGAGGGAAGTGAGCATGAACGCAAGCGAGAGGTTTGCACCCCTTTAATTCTGTGCAGATCTTGTAAAATCTTTTTTCTTTCTTTCTTCTGTTTTGTACTTA
>VWPW01000592.1:0-19755 GCA_013389825.1 Crypturellus undulatus
TAAGCTATGGAACTTGCATCAAAGAATCATATTGAGAGAAATAATTTTCCAAATTTCTAAGAGCATTAGACAATTAGTGAAGATGCAACATCTGCTGTTATATTTTCTGCCCTGGTAATTACAAGGGCTATTAATTCTCATGTCTCAGTGGAATGTTCAGGAGAAAAGATTAGGAGGCTATTTACATTTATGGTACCTTTATATAGTTAGATGACACCATGAACTTTCCTCTAAAGAGTACAATGTTTTTGACAAAATGCAGAATCAGATGGATCACTGATTTTCTTATAGACACCATCTTTACTTCCAAGAGTTTTGAGCAAAATAATTAAGGTATTTGTCAAATAATGGGAAGGATTCATCTGGAAAAGAAATGGAAGCTTGCAGGATTGGACCTACCAAAATTAGTCTCTAATCTAAAAGAAGTATGTGCTAGACATGTCCAAATTTCATATATACAGTTTGGCTGTACCTGTATTTATAATCGGGTTACCTGGTTAATAATAAAGAACTCCATTTTGACAGTTAAGTATCTGTCCTGATTTTCAAAGAAGNTTGACAGTTAAGTATCTGTCCTGATTTTCAAAGAAGCTGAATACATCAAAGTCCTATGTAGGAGCATTTCTGAAAGTTAAACCGGTTGCATAAAGTGTAGTGAAAGGAGATGACTCCTGCTTTACAGACAAGTGTTTAAAATGTCTTGCTGTTGCATGTCCCCTGCAAATTAGGGCATCTGCTGCTGTTGTCTTACTTTTTTGGCCTACTGATCCTGCAGAACTTGAGAGTCCCATTATCAGTTGTCATGGGATACCAGTCTCTAGAACCAAGCTGGGAACCCAGTACGTAACATTTCAGGAGGGCATTTTATAGCCAATGGCCTGAAGAAGATGTTGACTACTGCTTGTCAGACCATAAGTTTTTAAGATGACCATGCAGAGAGCCTTTGTGTGTACAGATTATTCATTATTCACCTAAGTGTTCTACTTTCAAATGTTATATTGTCATAAAAGCTTAACCAACCAAGTTTCTAGGCCTCCTCCTGATTGTTAGTTTACTGTGGGGGTATAAAGGTAATAAGAACTCACTAGAGTACCCGGGCATAGTCAGCCTGTCATGTAGTCTCACTCTTCAGCTCTCAACCTGCTGATGGCAGCTGATGATTCTCATTCACTTCAGTTTTCTTTAAACATAAATGTACACATATTTATATTTAATGTAGGCTGTAAGTGTACTTACTTTCTCCTGGCTTAGCTGGATAACTGTCGAGTTCTCTGCCTGGATCCTTTGGAGGAGAGAAATAGATTTTCCCAGTAGTGGATTATCAAGTTCTTCTCCATTGTGCCAAAGCAAGCATGAGGGGGGCTGCAAACAGCTTGAATGAGTGTGAAGCACACTGTGGGCAGTGTCGGAATGTTGCACAAAAAAGGCAGTTTTCTTCCTAAGAAAGTAACTGCTGTGTATAACAATTGAGCTTTTTGTTATAGACAAATGTGATAAAGTAAAATAATAAACAGTTGACCTGGGAACAGATCAACTTATTTATGCTGTAACTCATAATCCAGTCACAACAAAGTTATAACCAGGTTTGCAGGGTAAATGTAGGGTTACTGAAGTCTATGCTTCCCTAAATCAATGTTAGCAAGCTGTGGAAAAAGAAAAGTGTCTCTAATTCAGCAGTGGGTAGGTAGAACAGAGGGTTAAACATACACAGAGACCAGATTTATTTACAGTAAATATGAAGACAGTCAAAACAACAGAGAAGTACTCAACATAGAGAACAGCGATACACAGTAAAAGCTGGAATTAAGCAGCTTCCTGTTTCCTCCTTATATGTTTTTTTTTCCAAAGGAATACAAATAAAAATACCCAAATGGTTACACAGCTGTAGGTCAAATCTGTGATGATGAAGACAGAAACACAGTCTTTTGCTGGGTATCATCATATGTGTGAGATTATTGTTACATAAGGCTGGACTTGAATAAATGTAAGCAGGACAGTTTAGAAATGACACTTGAGCTGTGTGAACCTTGTTATAGCTATGGCATGTTCAAGATTAATGACTGTCCTATGGGCCTCAGAGGTGTTTTCATTTCGTTCTCTTGTCTGGAAGAGGATAATGAGATATTCTTGAAGATGTTTACAGAGACATCCTCATAAATGTGAGAACAGCATGGGACCAAGCCCAAAGCAGTTTTTGGGGGGTAATAGAAAGGAAGAGGAGGGGCAGACATTGGCTGGGTAGAGATGGGAGTTTATCTCCCATTGAGATTAAATGAGAGTTAACAAGTAGGAAAGGATATTGGCCAGAAAAAGCCCTGGAAGTAGAGACAAATAATCTACATTTTATGCAATAGAGAGGAGAGGCCAGCATTCAGTGCAGCAGATTTTGCTCCCTACACAGCAGGCAAAAAATGATGACCCAGTCAGGCAAAGTGAGGACCATCTTTTCTAATTGCATACAACATGCTTATCATGTACTGAGGCTCATAATTAAACAGCTGTTGTGTCAGTTTGCTTCTGAATTTTGGAAAATAGAAGGTAAATCAGACCAGGAAAAGCTTTTAAGAAATACCTGCGTTTCAGCATCTGGAAATACATGCTATATGACAAAGGCTATATGTTAAAAGCCCGTACATGCAGTTTGAAATGTAAAAAAGGGTGATTCATTTGTGTCTGGTTAAGTGTAGATGCTTGGATGCTTTAGTAGATAAAATAATCAGATAAAACAGTTTTGATGAGCAATTAGTAATATTCTGTCCTGTAAGGACATAATAAATCAGTGATACATTACTCTTTTTGACTTCCTTTACAGTCCCCCCCAAAACACGAGACTTTAAAACCCTGTTAACTTTAATAGACCAACCAGTAGATGGTGATAGCTGTTTTGAGCAAATTTCTACATCAATCAGACTAAATTAACAGCCTAGCGGGGAGCAAATTCACAACAGGACATGAGGACATGTCATGAGGACAGCAGAGGAGGTCATATCTAGACTTTTAAATGAAAAGCTATTTTTGTAATTTGAAAGGCAAGGTTCATCTTAAGGAAGAAAATATAAGACACTACCTGACACTTGCAAGGCATGCTGAAGCATTATGTTCCCAATCTGTAGGGATTCGGATGAAATGGAAGTAATTGTGGAAGATCTGCTAATGCCAAGTAAAAAATGAACACCAACAATTTTTGATGCTCTTTTAATTTCCCTAGGGAAAACTGAAATGCTGGGTTGTACCAACTAGTTCATATACATAGGGATGAATGAGAAGGAGACCTATTGGGTACAGACATTGATAAAGGCTACTCCCCAGTTCACACCCTCCCCCCCCCCAAAAAAAAAAATCTGGAACATCATAGGCATATTAATTTACTTAAATGAGTTGACTCTTGATGTTCCAGAAGTCTGTTGCATTCAGAACAACCCCCATGGGAGAGTGGAGTTACTTATGAATGGTTAGCAAGAGAAGAAAAAAAAGTAAGAAAAAAAAAAAAGAATGGATTTTAAATAAATTAGAGACAGCATTCTTTGACCAAGATCCATTACATGGCAAGAGTGGGCCAAAAGAGATTGTAATCCTTTTTACCCAACAGTTCCTGCTCCCACAGTCACTTTGCTGGCAAGAGCATGTCCTCAGTGCGGTGCTTTGCAGGCACGTCGGGCACAACTGGTCTCCTGCCAAAGACAAGCGCAGCTAAAGCCAGTGCAGTACTGTGTTCTGCAGCAGTCGAGGATCATGAGCCTGGGGTACTGTTCTGTCCTGTAGACTCATCCTCATCCCTTTAACCTCTGGCAGGAGCTATGTGACTGTAAGCACATCTGCCTATCCTCTGGCCTGTGGTCTGACTTCCGAGAGGCACCCAAACCTGTGGTTTGACACAGCTATAGTGGGCCACCCCTGCCTTGTTCTGCCTGCTGCTTGTACCCATGGGTAGCGACATCACAGCGCTCTGGTCTCTCTACATGTGGGTTCCTGTATTCATGGAGTATGTTTTCCAGGCTATGCCTTAAGGTTGCCATCAGGGCACTCACTGGATGTAATTTGATAGAAGAGTGGAAGACCTCCAGAATGCCACTCTGTGAATGGATTTGTATGCAGAACTTGGTTGAGGCAACTGGTTGGAAGCCATAATATAGAAATCATTGCTCAGAGCATTCCCAGTCATCCAGAAAAAAAATGGTCATGTTTCAATATTACTTGTTTAATGAAACATTAAATGTCAAGGTGGAAATATTTCTCGGGAGACTTATAAAAAATACAGAGATTTTGAAGGAAATATAGCTCAACAACTCCCAAAATAGATGTCACCTTCTCAAATGAGAAATGACCTAAAAATTTCAGCATCTTGAAAGAATAATTTTAAATGGAAAACTGTGAACAAGGGGACAATTTCAGTTAGGAAATCTTATCAAGATTATGAAGATGACATTATGGATAGTGTTATGTAATGAAATATCACCATAAGCGAGGTTAGCTCTGTTGAAGTTACAAGAATATTTCCCATTCCTCAGAAAGAGGTATGTGAAAGACCTTCTCCATGTTCATAAGTTTACCTGGCTTATAAACAACAATGGCAAGAATAATCTTCCCAGATAAGTGTTCAGAAAAGATGTCCTATTCTGTGCAAAAGTGTAGCACTGAAGACTAGATGCAGTTCAAAATGTTTTTCCTCTCCCTTCATCAAAACCAATAAGAACATTGTTTAGACTGCGGGCAGTTAACTGTGTCCCAGCAGAATGAAAGCATCTCCATCTGCATCCGAAAACTTAATCAGTCTTTGAATTTGCCATCAGTTTTACATCTTTAAATAATTCTAAAATACATAGAATACAACATCTTTCTGATGATACATCCATTGTTCAGTACCTATTTTCCTTCTCAACCAAGTTTTCTTGATGAGAATCTGAAGAAACTCCACGGATGTAAAAAAATTCCTGGTCTCTAAAACTAACTTCTAATGTTTTGTCATCTAAGACAAAACTTCCTGTAAGAAGTGCAATATAAGAGATGTTGCGTGTCAAAAGCTTAAAGAGTTAGGGAATCTCCATTTGCCTGCTGTTCTACAGATGACTTTAGTCTTCACACAACAGGAAAAAAATCCTAGTAAAATTTCCATTTCCTAGAAAAATTTCAACTGAACAACTATCAGAAGTGATGAAACAAAACAACACTTTGTAGTTTTTATGCCAATTTATGTGACATGCTGATTGCTTTATAGCAACGATTGCAGTAGCTAGCTGCAATGATATTATTTTTTTATAATGAACTAATATTTTAGTCATATTCCTGGCAGTTTTAGTATTCCATATTTTTGTTAAAGTATTTTGTATGAAATAGTACAATATGAGGGTGCTCTTGAATTCATTGGTGAAATATCAAGTACAGAAAGTATAAGTTTGTAAGTATAAAACCATTTATAAAATTATCTCTTAGGCTTTATTTTTTGATCTTGAGGGTTAAGTTGTTTGATGCAATTCTTTTGACCTAAAAAATACTCATTTTCCATAAAGATTTGGGGGACTGATTGTGATTTTGAAATAGTACAATGGAAATACAGAAGAAGAAAAAAATAAAAAGAGAAGGTGGAAAAAATTGAGTAGGTGTTTAAAAGAGACACCAAGTTACTTGAAAGCTGGAAAAAATATCTTGCAGCAAGAAACTTAAAATAGAATTGGTTCAAAGTATGTGATGGAATGTTCTCAGCTGAAGAACGAAATTGGAACTCTGCTGCAAGGGGTCAGTTTTCACACTTTCGGTTTTGAAATGTTTCCAACTGTTTCAAAGTTGTTGAAGCATTGTGTTTCAACATACTCTAAATGAAAAATTATAGCTTTATGTTCTAAAAATCCTCATCTCAAGGTATAACATTTAAATATTGCAAATATATAAAAATATATATTGCAAATGACCTCTTTATGTGTGTGAGAAAGATATTAATGGACACTTTGCTGAGTTTGACTTTGTATTAGCTTTGGATAATACAAAAGGAACAAAACAAACAAGGAACAAGGACCAAAAACAAAAGTTTTCTCCAACTTGTTTGAAAATTCAGTTGGTTCAGATATCAAAAAAAATTCACTGGAGCAGAAATATACTCTACCTCTGTATTCATAAATTAGATTCACATATGACCGTTCTGCAGCATTGAGGCCTATTCACTCATCCACGCTGTTAAACTCTGTCCTCTGTCAAAACAGAAGGGCCACTTACAAACTGCCTATTAAAAATAATTTCCTGAAACATACCCAGAGACTGGTTGGGAGAGTGTGAACTGTGCCACGTTAGAGCTGTTCCATGACCTGCTATAGGCAATTGGGTTTTAGTGACTGTGTTCTTCATTTAGTTTATTTGTGTTTTGCATAGGCATATGTTATGGGTACTGAATGGTTATTTAATCTTTCATAAAAAGACATAAGAGAAGTAGTGACTGTAAATTAGAACTACAAAATGCAAATTGGCAATACAAATTTGCCACAAAGCAATTACCATTGAAACAAGCTGTAAACTCAGCATCTCTTCATGCCTTGATGTCAAGATAGGACATTGCTGCAGCATATGCATAAGCCAAATGGAAAGTACAGAGCTGAGTAAAGGCATCAGAGCAAACAGTAGATCAAAACAAATAATCTAATAACCTCTCACAGTGATAAATTCTCTAGAAAAATCATACACTAAAGTAGTATTTGCTTCTTTTGTTACATTATCATTAGCTATAATTATGCATTAAATTATATTATGGAAGCATCTTAAACCAGAAGTTGCCATATAAGTTTCTCATTAAGAATATTCCATATTCCAGTATTTGCATATTCCAAGGGCTACATTTTGACAATTATCTATAAACAGAAAAAGTGACATCCTTGTCAGAACTGTCAGGAAATGTCCAAGAAGGCAAAGTTCTGATCAAGGCAGTGCAGCAGTTTGTGCTGGACTCTTTAAATCAAGCACATTTCCTGTCATTTCCTCTATGACACTGCCAGGACATGTATGAAGTAAAGAAGTTAAGCAGAACTGAATCTTTCAAATTTCAAGACTAACTATATTTTCTGTTTTCTTTTGCTACTTTCATGACTTTTTATGTCAAAAGGACTTGACCTCAGTATTTGTTACTGAGAGATGTATCTGGTAATTATACATTATCAAAAACAAACGAACAAAATAATAACAATAATAACGAAACCCTTCCCAAATTTTCAATTGGAAGCTTAATCTTCACAAGTGACCTGTGAGCTACACACAACATCATGGAGCCATTATGTGTCTAGAGGACTATTTTTCTTCCTGTGATCCTTTAGGAAAAAAAAAATGCTCAAACTGCTTGGTGCACTTTTCCACTGGTTCAATTTAGTAGCCTGTAGCCTGGAGCTATGGATGCAAAATATTAGCTGTAAAACTGTCAAGACTTGTTGTAACAAGCAGCAACAAGCCATCGCTTGAGGGACATTTAAACAGAGTTTATTGAATGTTTTTAAAATATATAAAAGGATTTCTTTTCAAAAGGAATTTTTTTTTAATTTTATTGTAGGATATTACATGATACTGGAAGAATCAAACTGAAACATGTCACATATAATAAAACTCCTAATTAGGGCTCTAAGCGGCACTTCTGATGATCCACCATCTCCTAAAATATGAATCTGTTCACAGACTCTAGTTGATATGAAATCTGTTTTCCTTACTTAGACAGTGCTATTGGATATGTTAACCCACTGTGGCAGAAAAAGTCAAATACTGGGCAGCGGGGGTAACTAATATGTTATGTCCGTTATATCTGTTATATACGGTATGTTCCCTGTACTACTTAGTGCTCTACATGGCACTCTGAGGCTAGCTGCAGTTTCAAAGTAGACTTTTAGGTACCAAAATATTAATGCTGTCTTGATCTAGCATCATTTAAGATTTAACCTCAGTTTAAGATTTAGCTTCAATTTCTTAGTTATGACAGATTGTACTCTATTTATGCCCATTAAACATCAGGTTTAAACATGTTTCTGAAGTAGCTAGTACACAGAGTTAAACGTTTGAAAAGTCCTGAAGAAACATGTGTCTCAGACTGGATGTTTAAAACTGATCTGTCTTTATGTGTACTTACAGGAAATGTTATCTGTGATTTAATTCTGAGTAAGATGTGTTCCTGAGCAAACATCCTTTGATTAAAAATGGTTAGGCATATTTGGGACCATTTGGGTAGCCTCTTCCTTATTGAGAAATCTAATTGTGTGGCTGGAGATTGATCTCTAGCCTCAGAAATGATGTATGGAATATTTATGAAGTTGATTTGAGTAGCTGACACATTTTAAAAGTGGCTTGAATAGCAAAAAGTAAAAACATTAAGTACAATTTTAAAACTACACAGGATAATGATTTAAGATTCTTCAGTCTTCTTACCTGTGTCATTTTTTTCCCCCTCTCCATGTTTGTCTGTCATGATGGTCTCCTGTCTCTAATTCCTTGCAGACATCTCAGTGAGTCTGTTAGCAGTAGTCGTCAGCTTCTGTGGGCTCGCCTTGCTGGTAGTCTCGCTTTTTGTCTCTTGGAAGTTGTGTTGGCCCTGCTGGAGAAGCAAACCTCTTACTTCCAATGTCAGTAATATCCCTCAAAGCAACTCCAGTGCTCCTACGGAGGTTTTTGAGACTTGTGAGAAAAAGGAAGTTAAAGAAAATGGGAAACCTTCAACAAAGGTACTTGAAGCTGCGCTGAAAATTAGCCACACTTCACCTGATATACCAGCAGAGGTCCAGAACGCACTGAAAGAACATCTAATCAAACATGCACGCATGCAGAGACAGATCACTGAGCCTACATCATCATCAAGGTAAGGGACACTCAAATTTATGGCATGTGCCCTGGGAATAGGTAAATGCCAGAACATTCAGCTCAAGAGTTTCCCAGATTCTAGGTTATTCGCTGAGTCGTGGGTGAAACAGTGGTCATGTTAAACCAAAGTTTCCATGTTCTGTGAAAAAAATACTATGAAAAATAAGGTGCATCTTCATTTTTGAACATGTAAACATGAAATATATATTTTCAGCTATTTTGCCAGTACATATATTACTACATCAGGCACTTTCATTTTAAGTTTTGTGTATAGGAAAAGCTGTGTCAGTGTTATTTTTAAAGTATTGCAAATCTGTAGAGTCTAGCTTTTTAGGAAGATATTTTTGTTGATTTAACAGTTGCTTTTGCAGATGAAAGTTTCCCTCATCAATAAATAAATGACAGATTTGTTTTTGACGGCACACATCTTTAAGACACAGTTTGCCACTTATAAAGAAATTAAAATTGTAGTCTAAAAATATAGATCTTTATGGAGTCATCTTAAAGCACTGTAGATTTTACAGAGATTTTTAAATAAATTATGAGCAAATAATAAGACTGAAGTGATTTCTTTTGTATTAAAAGGGAAGAGACAAACTTTTATTTTCTCTCAGGTACTGGATGATGTTGATATGCAATGATCTGCAGCATCAAATGGTTTTGTGTTTTTTTTTTCTCCATGTACAATCCCATCAGATTTAATGCATGAGAAATAAACACTGAAATGCAAAGTTCGTATCCTACATCTGAAAAAAAAAATGTTTTGTAAACACAAATACAAAAATGAAATTGAAAGGGTGCTTGTGTGTGATATTATATAATGATTCTAATAAGAATACAATTGCAGTATAGAAAGTAGCTTTTACTCACTAGTCTGTGAGGTGAGCACATGTTACTAAAGCAATTACAGTAAGTTTCAGTGCCCCAGTATTGGAAAAGACACATTCTTTACATTCAGTGGACACACATCTGCTGAGCTGCTAAGATAGTATTTTGCCAGCATAGTATATTATTTGAGATGGCAGATGCTAAACTGCTTTTTTCTTTCCGCTTTTCCAGCATGTGGAACAGCCCACGAGCAACTGCAGGAAGCTACCAAAATTTAGAGACCTCCAGCCAAGTGAGATCTAACCAACTCTAGCAGCTGAATTGTCTCCTGAATGTTGAGTCTGTACAGAGTGCACTAGGTTACATTGCCCTGGCTAATGCCAGCCTCCAACTACTGTATCCGCTTGCTAAGAGAGGGAATACATTCTGAAAAACTCTTCCAAAATACTAGCATGACAACTGAAATTTTAATTGTCATATTGGAAATAGAGGTACAAAAGCAATGCAACTTAGCATGACTATAATATTTCTTAATGGGATATTGTCTAGCTGGACATTAATAGAAAGAATTTTATCCATTTTGTGCCAGCAAGTAGATCTTAAACTGGTCAGATTGTCATGCCCTGAATAGACAGAATAACTAGCTAGTTGACAAATGAACTCAAACGTTCTCTGTGATACTGCAGAGAAAGAGAGACATTCCAGGAACATGGTCCAGGGTTATTTCAGTCTGGAAGATATTTCCACAGACCTCCAAAATGATTTGGACCAGGACCTAAACCCATGAGCTATCTTCAAAGGACAGTTTTATGAAAAAAAGTGTTTATCATTCCTATGCTTTCTGCACAGGTTGGTGACTTTGTAAAAGGGAGATCTTTCTTTCCATCTTCTCTATATTATTAGTGTCAAATCTTTCTTCAGAGAAGCATTTCCTGCCCCTTGAGTAGCCATTCCAGTGTAGCCAATTAATAGTACAGTGTATGGAGACTTCATCTTCTATTAGCGCTTGCACCCTTGTTACACACCATTTTTACAACTCAAAAATGCACTTTCTGTGCTAACAAATGCATCTTTTCTATACCTCTGCTTGTTTCACAAAGCTGCCTGCCTGAGACCTGTTCTTCCCACAGTCCATATTAATTATGTATTAATGTATGAATTTCATGTATAAGATGAAGGCTGGACACTTGGGCCAACTTTTTGGTTGTGTAACAGAACGCTGGGTCACAAAATTATTAAAAACTGCCACAGTATCCTTCCTTGGGAATCTTTAAAGAAAGGGGAGCCTTTAGCAGAAATAGTATAGCTTTCTCTTACAGTACCCTCACTGCAACACTACTTCATTGTACTTCAGAGAAACTGAAATGCACTTCAAACTGTTCCCAGCTGACAAGAGATCTAATAGAAATGTTTACTGTCTGAGTTATGTTAAAATTTCCTCTATACTAGTCTCACCTGAACTTGTGCAAAGAAAAGAGTTGTAGCCAGTTCTCTGATAGCTCCTCATATCCTTTGCCTATCTTTCCAGACTGCCATGTAAAAGTTGGATGACATTTTTGGTCTTCATGCAGCCACCACCTCTTAATAAAAGCAGTGGAATCATATTAACTCATTATAATTGAAGCATAAAGAATTTTAAAAGCCATTTACAGCAATAATAAAATGTACCTGATGACTTTTTCGAGACTGCACATTTAACATAGAGACATGTTACTGTAGGGATACGATATATTTTTGCTTAATTAGAACTATATAATTTTCATGATCCTCAACAATATGAAAAAAAACTGCTTTTTTTTTGTTTAAATCAGTCCTTAATCCCAGTTAGCCAGTAAACTACAATAAGTGGAACATTCCTGCATCAGTTCTGTACATTAAACTACATTTTAGTTCTGTGTTAGAGAACCACTCTTCCCAATACTTCAGGGGAGTATATATAGAATCTCTATATATTCTATATTATATTCTGTAATATAAGTTATTGTTTCTGTGATATTAGTTCATTCAAATGTCCATCTGTAACTTCAAAAGACATGTTCTGAGCAATTTAACTAAGTCACCTGCCAAAAGGTACAAAGGCAAATGTGAGGTGCTTAGGAATGTTAAGGTTGAAAAAACCAACAGGTCTGTTGAGTTTAGGTGCTTACAGGAGAGATAGCAGCCTCTATTCTGTTTAAATACCACTGTTTAAATACCACTTAAGTGTATATGTCCATTCCAGGCTATGGTCATAAAGATTAGCCTCCTGACATCCAGGAGAACTAGAACAGACCCATCCCTCATAAACCTCAAGTCACAGAAGAAATAGCACCCTATCCTCTTCTGTCTTATCTGTTGCAATTATACCGAGCTAGGAGTCAGCTTCATACATCAATGCAAGTGCAATTTGATCCTGAGGATTTACATACAGATTTGCTATGCCTCAAACTGTGTTTGTTCTGATTTAAGAAGGGAGACATGTCTATAATACCTATGCTACTAAGACTCAATAGTGATCAAAGTACCTGAATTTACACACGTTAGTAGCTTTGTCATATCTTCACAACCTGGTTGTCTGTCATCCTTGTACTTCATTATTTATATTATACCATCATTAATTCCTTTGTTTTTGCAGAACAAAAGAAGATAAATGTGTTGCCATGACAACATGAAGCATCTTAATAATTAACAGACCAATTAGCTATCTTGGCAAAATGCTGTGACTCAGAACAGATTTTAGGTGCTATGTAATTAGGGTATGGACTCAGTAGAGCAAAAGCATTGCTGGTTCCCTCTGAATATTACAACTGCGCTGTTTTGTTCAGTGACACTTCGCAACCAGGGCTAGCCTCCCTAGAGGAACTTGCGTATATGAGATTTGAAATTTTGAAAGGAGGTTGGTAACTTAGGAATCACAGATTCAGGGGTTTATTAATGATTTTTACAGATATTAACTCAGGTCATCATATATGCAAGTAGATTTTTTTAATATCCATCTTAATTAAACCACTGGAAAATGTCACGCGCTTTCACTGTTTCCCCTGCATAACCATTTTTTTCTACGTCCTCTCTGTGGCAAGGTTTGAACATGACTATCTGACCATATCTGTACTAGAGTTGCAAGTATGAGGAGCACTGCGGAACGCCTACTTGCACAGATTAGTGCAAGTAATCTTGCACTGATTAATCTGTGCCTACTTGCACAGATTAAGAGTACCAGTAACGTGGGACTTAGTGGAATTTATTTTGAGGCCAGGAACTAGCACCTGAATTGTTGGATGCCCAAACACTCAAAGTCCTATTGTCAGTACACTTTGAATGGAACTCAGTTCTACCTTAGTTTGGCCCTCTGAGAACACCTACTGAGTGTTCTCTACTCTGAATTTTTCAGAGAACAAAAGCAAACAGCCCTCAAATTCCCTGCTGATATTATTATAATTACCTTTTCCTGACTAGCTTGGGCCTTTAAACTCCTTGCTCCATTTCGTTGTGGACATTGTATACTATGAACTTGAGTATTCTTAACATCTGAGGGCAAAAGAATCTTTAAAGTGGCCCATCTGTGGAGGAAAACAAAGGTAGAATGTATTATGAGAGGTATGTGTTATTCATTTAAGCTGCGGATCAAAACACCTGGATTTTCTGGAGCCACTTCAAATCAAGACTATGAAGTCCTCCATTCCCTCTTGTGTTATAGTAGGACTGTTCCCTACATCTAACACTTAAAGAGCCAAAAGAGGAAATGTTCTTGTCTATTATTGATGGCTGCAGATTACCCTCTTGTATCTCTGCTCAGTTGAACTGCAGTAGTTTTGTGCTTTGTGTTCTTTGTGTCTTCTGCAACCACTTCACTTGCAGCAAAAATACAAATAGTGTCTATGAAATGAGTCCTGGTAGCTTTCAAATGGACAATTTGCATTTCTGTTTTAAAGAAAGAAACACAGCTGTGTCACCTCTTGTTTTCAGAACACAACACCACAGGGAAACAAAGCAATAAGGCCAGGCGGCGTTTGTCATTAATAAGCAATTGATTGCAAAAAGCAGAGGAAATTTGGACAATTAAATCATTTTTAATGGCAAATAAGTATAGTTTCAGGAGGAGATATTGAGTTTCTTTCTTTTACTTCTGTAAGGCTGGTTTGCTATCAGTCTTAATAGAAAAAAAAAAAATCCAGTGATGTTCATGAGTCAAGATGAGCCCATAAATACGCTGAATGTGCTGCATGGTAACCAGAATTACAAGGATTTAAATGTAATGTGTCTTGGTAGGAGTGTATGATTTGATTTTCTAATACATTACACAGAAGAGTTTGAGAACAAAGGAAAACAAAAGCTATAAAGCTATCTTGGAAATAAGTTGACCCAAACTTTGAAATTTGTTAAAGCAAGAAAGTTTGACAGTATTATTGGAGAAGGCAACTTGTACCCTGGTATAGCAAAGATCTTATACAAATCTATGAAATGTGTTAGGATGTTGGCTTATATTGGCAAAGCACTGTGCTGAAAACCTCCGGGCATAGCTTTTCTTAGCCTTTTCAGTCCAACATGGATGTATCGATGACAATGCTATGGGTGATCTGTTTTTTTTTGTTTTTTTGTTTTTTTTTTCTGCATGACTGCACTTTATTCATATCCTATCTCTGTGGGAGCAAGTGATGCTGGAGCTGTCACTTGCTGCAGGAAAGAACCTGAATTCACTTCTGGCAGCATAGCCTGAAAACAAGATTATAAATACATTGCCAGGACACTGGTGTGTCTCAGACCAAGAAGGTCAATTCTGAATGTTCATTTCCTCTCAAGGATTTTTAACACTTGAAAAACATTTGGGGGGATTTAAAAATATTTTTAAAAGGTAAACCTTTATTAATTTGGACTTCTTGTATTTTCTATTTAGTAACACCCTGATATTTTCCTGGAGATAACCATGGCTCATTTTGTGTGTGTGTGTGTGTGTGTGTATGTGCGTGTACAGGCACAATTCTTTCAGGAGGCATTTACCAAGACAGATGCAAGTGTCCAGTGTTGATTTTAACATGGGAATAGATCCAGTTTTACAAAGGAGAGAGACTACAACCAGCATTGGGAGAATAAAACCAGAACTCTACAAACAGAAGTCGGTGGATTCTGATGGGCAACAAGAAGATGTGAAAACCTGTGGAAAACTTAATTTTACTCTCCGGTATGATTATGAAAATGAACTTCTTGTTGTCACAATTGTCAAAGCTTTAGATCTGCCTGCTAAAGACTTCACAGGAACATCTGACCCCTACGTTAAGATTTATCTGCTTCCAGATAGGAAAAAGAAGTTTCAGACACGAGTTCACAGAAAGACATTAAATCCTGTCTTTGATGAAACCTTTCAGTTTCCTGTAGCCTATGATTAACTCAGCAACAGGAAATTGCATTTCAGTGTTTATGATTTTGACAGATTTTCTAGACATGACATGATTGGGGAAGTTATTCTTGATAACCTTTTTGAAGTCTCAGATCTCTCCAGGGAAGCCAATGTATGGAAAGACATCCACTGTGCCACCACAGTAAGTAATATGTTCCAAAAGTGTTAACATAATATTTTCATTTCTGCTTTGTAGTCTGTGGCAGAGCGTCCTGTTTATCAGCATGTCTGGAAGAAGAAGAATGTTGTCAATATTTTCCTTTAAACACAGTGAATAAGATGCTTAGGAAGTTATAAAATTTAATTACTAAAAAATCCTCTGGAAACATACCGTCACCCTCATGGCTTACTAAATGAATGTAAATTAGGTTTATTAACTAAGTAGTACATCACAAAGAGTCACAAAGATTAACAAGAACAATTAACATTTTCCCGTTAGCAAAATACTTTGTCCTTCAAAGTGCCCAACTATTAAGGGACAGAACCCTCCCTGCTCTTCTTAACACATTTTCAAGAATTAAGATTCTTGTGAAAGAAAAGCAAGAGGCTAAAAGATTTTGAAGTCCCCTTTGCTGGGTATCCCATGCTTAGAGTCTTCTGCTGTTGGTTGCTAGCAAGATTCAATAAACACAAACAAGAAAAGATACGAAATAGAAATTATTTGTTTCTTCTTGCAGACAAGAAAAGGAAGACTGTAATCTACCCATAAAATAGAGGATAGGGTACCATCAGGAAATCCATGAGTCTCCAAACTTCACTTTTGTTAGCCTAGAAAACGAAACTCATCTTTCCCATTTGGAAATTTCAGAAAAAAAATGATCTTTTTTTTTTGTCTTTTTAGTGTCTATGCTATTCATGTAGAAAATTTTCCATCCCTTGTTCAACTGAGATGATACACAGAACATTCTGAGTTACCTCTGATTTTCATCATAGGCTGCACTGCTCTCTGTAGAGCAGCAGGGATGAATGGCATCTGGAGGACAAGGCAGAAGCTAGGCACCTCTGCTAGTGACAGAAGCTTAACACTATCTGTTGAGTGAAACCAAATATCTCTCATGGCTCTTTTCCCATTTTTTTTCATGCTCTTCATACTTGTTGATCAGAGAAGTCTAGGTCAGAATGACTAGGAAGACAAGGAGGAGTTGAAGTTTCTCACCAACTTGAGCATGAGCAGTGTGTTTCCTGGGAGAGGAGAAGCAGTACCAGAGAGCAGAGCACAGTTTGTAATTGTGAGTTCAGGAAAACAGGTATTTATTTTAACTAGTAGGTCTACCAGACTGATCTGAACAGTCTCTGGCACATCTCCAGTACCTTGCATCTGTATATGCTTTGTTTTAGCATGTTCAGCCTTCAGGTAACTGTGCTCTCAACCTTAAAATTAAATCTGTGTTTAAGGTTGTGAAATAATAGCCTGATAACTTTTTTTGCTTGGTTATTCTAGCTTTGATAAAATCTTTAATACATTAGTAATGATTTAAATGCTTACTGGTCCTTTGCAAAAGGCATACAAGTAAGATCTTTAGCTGATAACTAGATTGATTTCAGTATACTAGATGTCCTGGACTATTCATCAATTTTTGAACAGATTGAAATGCCAGTGCCATATTCAATGATGCTGTTGGGAGAGATACTAATATACATCTGGATGAAAATGATTACTGATCTTGGCTACTGAATCTCAATTCAAGTTTCTTTTTCACTAAGGGACAGTATGTGCAATTACAGGGCTTAGTTCACTCTGCTGATGTTCTGCTATCTATAAATTTAGGAAAGAACACTCAGATTTTGGATTTCAGCCTTTAATGAGAATGGTTTATAGTATTGCATATGTTTAAAAAAGTTGTCTCCATCTAAACAATTAACAATAAACACATAAAAATGAAATATGTTCTAGTATAGGGTAACCATATCAGTTTTCACAAGCCTTACATTTTTGTCAGCAAATTCTGTCGGAAATTGACTGAATTGATTTTTACTGTCAAAATGAAACCATCCTAAAATATGTTCTTTTACTATATGTGCTATGTCTTGTCTCATGTTTTATTTTAGTTGCTTTGTGTAGATTAAAATTGGTTTGGTAGTAAAGATTTCTAGTTCTGACATTTCAGAAACTGAAAAGTGAGGGGACCAATCCTGCTTAGAGCTAAACAGTATATATATTGTTAATCAATGAGGACTTCTGTTTTAAGTACCAAATTTAAAGTTACCAAAGTCACTAACTAGCAATTATATGCCTGACTAGTGCTTACCTAAGTCAATAAGATTTGGATCAAGCCTCGAAAAAATGATCCAGTTGGTTTTGCAATTAGTGAGAAATAGCTGTATTGCAGGAAAGCATATTTGGATGTTTCTAAAAAATCTTTAAAAAGCAAACTGCCTGCTTCAGGGGGAACGTACAAACTAAGCTGATCACACTACAGCTTGAAACCAAGATGTATATTTGCAAATTTATTTCTGTCATGCTTTTTCCTTCTTTGTTGTATGTTCTGTGAAGTCTCCAGTCTAAGAGTTTGGGTATGTTTCCAACACTGAGTGATTTGCTTATACTGTTCCTAATGATAAATGGTAGAAAAGGCTGGACGTCACAGATGAGAGAAATGAGCAAACTTAAAATACCCAGCATTGGCTTTTCCACAACTTTGAGTCCCTCACATCTATTCCATGTTCAAAAATTTTCTATTTAAAAGTGGCCATGAGGGTGAAAATCATTCCTATTACCTACTTGGAGAGAACTTATATTTATGATACAAGGCTCTGCAGACAAGGAATTGAAGATGCACCATTTTTGCCTGGGAAATGGACTTCAAAATTCTACCAGTGAAGAAAGCCATCATTAGAAAAAAGGAGATTATTCATTAGTCAAAGATTCTGTATATTTAGTTAATAGTTAAAAGACAATACATTTTTTAAAAGATATGTTTGCAGTGCATAAAGAGTTTTTGTTTGGTGCAGGAAGAGCTGCACCAAAGATCAGGATAGTCCCACCAAGTCCTTTTGATCTTAAGGCCTATAACTCTGTGAAAGACCGTGTTTTGAATCCTTTTTCTTGTTTGTAATGGTCATTTGGAACTTATTTTTACAAGTGCAGGATTGGCCTCCCACATGCTCATTTTTATTCTTATAATTTTCATCTTTTGTAGTTTGTATTTTGTTCCTTTATTTTTTCATTTATATCATTGTTTCTCTGTTATCTGTTCAGTTAAAAAGCTGCAGCTATTGTATAATATTTAGCATGTACTTGTTGTAAGTGCTAAAGCATTTTTGTTGTTTAATGTTGAATTATCAAGATAAAATTTTGTGTAGAATCTGTCATGGAAAAGAAGTATCCTAGATATCTGATGAGATTAATATCCCAAAATTTTGCTTATGTGGGTGTTCGAGTTTTCAATAAATGATCCATCATTTACTTCTGTTCGTTTGACTGATTCAAAAGACAAACTCAGAGGCAGCTTTGAAGCATGCTCAGTGTATTGAACTATTGTGACTCTTAATAGACTTTAATTAAATCATGGCAATAGAGGCAAGCAAATACTATCAAATCAATTTCTTGATTTGATATCAATAGCCAAAATATCTAGTTTTTGTTATTGCAAAGTGCTTCTGAACATTACATACAGATCTGATGTTTTTGTTACTCCCAAAATGTATGTCGCATACTTTAAAATAAGAAAAACTATTTCTTTGAATTGCTGACAGGAATTTAAGTGCAAATGCTCAGTATTACAGAGATGTTTAGGCAAAGAGACCACTTGTTGTAGTCTGAGTTAATGTAACACACAGAATGTACTTTCTAGATGTAAATGTTTAATAACTTACTATTAACTTACTTTCCCTCTAACATCATTTCTGAAAATATTAGTGGAAAGTGATTTTTAAAAAATATTTTTTCCAAAGGTTTTCTATGAACCCTGTCTGTAAGTGTAGCCAGTTATAGGAAACTACACAATTGGATAAAAAAGAGGGCTCGGAATTTAGATGAAAGCCATTTCCAAAATAAAGGTGGTCTCCTGGGGATGTGAGTCTTGGAGCTGTCATGTATTTGTAGCCTCTGGGATTATCTCATGTAAGTTGATGGAATTTGATTATTATTTGGTCTTACAGCACCCGTCATCTCTGTCCTACAATTTCATAAGTCGAATGTGAAAGAAGGTATTATGAGGACACAGACTTCACATGATGCAAATGATGTATGTTTGTTCTTTCTGGAGCACTTGGTACATAAGTGAATTGCATTACTGAAAAAGATAGAAGAGCTTAGATAGATACCATTTAATATATGTATAAACACTAACATGGTATTTTAAAAGATCCATCTTAAACACTTCAACAGAGTAGCATGTCACACTGGTAAACCTATTAGCCATTGACCTCAGTCATGGAAAAAGATGCTTCTGACTTCCAAAGCAAACAGCAGTCGAGCTGACCATGAAGTTCACCCACAGAAATTGCATAGTCTTTGCATAGTTCTCCCCATGGTTTGCTATTTCCTAGCTGGATAAAAATTAGCTTAGTAGACCATACTTTTAGTAAGGCAATAGTGATACAGAGCAGACAAAGATTTGTCTTATGGTGGTCAAACTTTGGGACCACGTTGTAATAATTAGCTTATATCTTGGCATTCAAAGAACCTCCGAATTAGAAAGTGCTTTATCACAGTAGTATAGGGGCTGTGCCTTACAATTAGCCATCCTCATTATAACAGACTTTCACTATTAGTGTTTCTGGAAATGTTCATAAAA